>CM044401.1:34471406-35003906 GCA_024322285.1 Musa beccarii | reverse complement strand
GGATTGTGTACAGAGATCCACTTCGAGAAATGGGTGCCAACTGGAACAACTGGAAACGACAGCTCATGTTCTTCAAGGACAGAAACATCAGTTACACGGCCTTGGGATCTCCAGTTTCTAAGTATCAGCTCATCTGCTTTAAATGCTTCTATGAGTTTTGGCTGCAAGTAGTAAAATACAACCTACTTTAAGTACAAGAAAATTGAAAAGAAAAAAACAGGAAGATATATAGCAACATACCAAGATAATCAATCATATGGCATACAATATGAGAAGTTATCATTAGCTGCTCTAAAAGCAAGTCCAGGATTCCACTGTGATTCTCCAACAATTTTTTATAATCATGCATAATATGTAACTAATGAAATTGTATTTTACTGAAATCTTCTTTAAAAAGAATCCAAAATAACTTAGATCTTGATTTGTGATGTAGTGGCCAATCACAAAAATGTCAATTTGATCAAAGTCCAATTCTCAATTAAAACACATGCCCCGAATCTTGATCAGAAACCAAGGGTTACTAAGAATTATATTAAATATATCTTTTTTGTAAAATATAATTAGAAAACCTTATGACACCGATGGCGATAGAGTATGACACCATTGTTGTTGCAGGTGTTGGAAAGAACATATTAACAGTCACTGTGAAAAAGCGGTTTAACTATGACAAAATCCTAATAATAATTTGATGGTCTAGTACGTAGCAAAGAGACTATTTCAGTAGTAGAATAATGAATCAATGATGATTTGCCACAAAAATCATAGTATAATCAACAAGAACACCCATAGGCAATGATCTTCAAGAACATTTTACCTCAACTTTTAGTTTATCTAAAAAATACTCATCTGAATAGAACACTGTTTGAAGATGTATGGTGATCAGGGGACCAAAACATGGGACCATCTACTGAGACCGTGTTTATTACCTTGGGAGCATTGTCTTCTCCAAGGATTTTAATTTCGAATAATACCACCTGTACTGGGTGGTACGTACTGGTCCGCCAGCAGACCGGTACATGGACCGCCTGCTACCGAGTGGTACCGTCGATTAGGGCTATTTCCGCCCCGTTATCACCTTAAATCAATCGGTGACGGTCGATTTCGACCGTTGTCGCCCGCTACCGGATGGTATTAGCCAAGGGAAAAAAAAGAAGAGGGAGAAGAAAAGAGAGAACCCGGAGATCCGGTGTCGCTCTCCCTCGCCGATCACAATCCGTCGCCACCCTCCCTCGCCGGACGCCGCAGATGATGTCACCTCCTTCTCGTCTGAGGCAACGAGGCCTCGGTATCGTCAGCGACTTCTCCTCATCCGCGCGGGAGAGAAGCCTTGATGATGTCACGGGGAGAAGAAACCGAGCGTCGAGGGCGCGCTTCTCCTCACGCAGGCAAAAGAAACGAGGCGACGACGTGCGCTCGATGGCGCTTCTTCTCCCCACGCAGGCAAAAGAAACGAGGCGACGACGTTGCCTCGTCGTTGCCCGAGGAGAAGGAAACCTTGGTTTCTTCTCCCCACACGGGCAGAAATCGAGCAACGTCACCTTGGTGATGTTGCCTTTTTTTTTGCGCAAGGAGAAGGAAACCTCGGTTTCTTCTCCACACGCAGACAAAAACCGAGCGACATCACCTTTTTTTTTTTGGCACGGGGAGAAGGAACCCTCGGTTTTTTCTCCCCATGCGGGCAGAAACTGAATGTAGGGAGTATCGAGGCAACGTCAGTTTTTTTTTTTACTTATATATACATATATATATATACATATATCGAGCAATACACCGAAATGTACCGCTCAGTATACTCATACCGTACCGAGCTAAGCTCGATACTTCGGTATGGTACAAAATTACAATCCTTGGTCTTGTCAAAGTAACTTCTCGATAAGGTGAGTAAATTCTTTGTGCCTGATGAAAAGGAAACACAACTATGGCTAGCAATCCATTATGTCTTGCAGCCAGTCATCTTCACCTTAAAGCAAAAGTTGTTTGATGGGAAAGAAGACATACTGCTATAAACCCACACAAGACGAGCTTGTAGTACTTCCTGTGCAATCCATAACTATAGGGACTGGTTAAACCATGTAGGTATTCTTCCACATAGGCATTCCTCCAGCTAAAAACTGCATAATGTATATTACCAATGATAAGAGGTGAGGAAGGCAGAGATGCAAATCAATATATGGCAGTGATAACCCATTAAGTAGATAAAACACTAATAATAACATGCTAATTGTTCCAATTTCCAAACATCCTTTTCTTTTAGTTGTCAGGGTTTGCTTTGGCGAAGAGGTAAAACATGCAGGGCACCTTTTGTGCTGTTTCGCTTCTCTTATCTTATTACTCTTTTTCTTTCTTCCAGTTAAAACTTGTATAAAAGCTAGACATTAAATAGTACTCAAACTATATGGTGGTCAAAGTACAAGAAAGCAAAAGTATTTTCCCACACTACCATAGCAAGAAAAAAAAAGGTGCAACGATATATGTAAAAACAAGAAAGAGTAAGGTGGTTGATTAGTTGACAAGGAACAAAATTTCCAACAAATAACCTATGCAAAAAACATCCTCATTCAGCACCTTATATATGAGAAGGAAAACAAAGTACAAATGAGGTAACTGCAAATATCCATAGTTCTGTGTTAGAAATGATTTAAAAGAACACCAAGAAAATAGAAAGTCACATGGAACAAGAAAAGTAAAATTACCTTCTTGGGAAATGATGCATCAGCAAGGCATTGTGAACATCCTGTTATTGCATTTGTATGTTTTTCCTCCTCGTAATGCGATAGCCCACTAATATATGAGCTATCTGACACAGTGATGCCCGAACCACGTTCATTATTAGAATTAGCATATACCAAGTCCAGGCATGGAATCTTGATTACTGGGCTGACAGAATCATTTGTCTCTATTAGTAGTTTACATTCCATAACTTCAGTAGGAATGTCAGGGAGAAGGTACTGTGCAGTAATGGAACTAGAGTAACTAATCAAAGCTATTCTTGTGACAGTCCCAGGAAAAAGTAATAACCCTTTGTTGTATCCGACTTTGAAAAGCTTTGAGCTCTTTGTAATCTCACTAACATTAACCAAACTAAGTAGGTCTTCCCCATCATTTGTTAAAGAGATGATGAGAACTGTCTGCCTTCCGTTGCAGGTCCCACAGGACTCAATATCTACAGAAACTGAACCACTTAAATCGCTGTAATTTGTGTGCCGATGCACTTCTAGCTCAAGGGGAAGAACAATGGTACTCGTTCTATCTTGCGTGGAACTTTGCATTTTTAAACAGATAGCCCCAAGAATCATTCCTTCTGCATAAGGCCACAATCTCATCTCTAAGATTGGCTCAGTCTTATGAGCAGACACTTTCCATTGCTTGTGGGGTCTAATGTCTAGCCATCTGATTCCCGACTTATTACTCTCCACTCTGAACCATTCATTATCAGATAAAAGGTAATCAGACTTAGCTGATGAGTGCTGCAATGGATCCATTCCACAAACAACATGCACAGATTGGTTGGTGTGTCCAGATAAGGAAACCCATGCACTCACTTCCTCCACATGAAGGGCATCAGTAAAGGGGTTGTATAACGAGAAGTTCCTGCTCAGCCTTCTCCTGGAAGGAACACCAATTCCTATCACAGGCTCTATCTTGTAAGGGGACTCGACAGCCACTCCTCTAGCTTGAATTATGAATCCCCCAAAGCTCGTCTGCAAGATGAGATGTGCTGATGATAAACCCAACCGTCTTGGCAAGAAAACGAAGGCAATGGAAGCAGATTCACCAGGTGCCAGTGTCAGCTTTCTGAAACCAAAGGCGTAGTACTGGGGGTCGGTACTAAAGGGTTCGTGAACATGCAAATCACCTTTCTTGTAGGTGTTCTTCACTGTCAATAAAGCAATCGAAGGGGTGTACAGAGTATTTTCTCCCCATTCCAGAAGAGGAGGACTGACATCCACATTCAGAGACGAAGAGCCATTGAGAATGCCGGAATCGAAGTCGGCAGTGATCCCACTCGACGTCCTCATCCAAGCATCGGGAACAAGCGGAGCCACACACGACGCGACATCATCCGCGCCGCTATTCTCCCCACGAGAGCTCAACCCCTCATCATCTGTCGCGCCCACGGTATCCACCAGACGACATGAAACGACGCCCCCATCGGCCATCTTGAAAGCTGCGACATTGGCCGGTCGCCACTCCGAGCCGGAGCCGCCCGCCCGAGCTACAAAACCAGGTCCTCGATAGCTGTCCTCTCCCAGGAAGCCAAAACCCATCAGGGTGGAAGGGAAGCACAAGGAAGCAGAAAACCCGGAGCAGACATCCCGGGGCGAATCATCCGCGCAGAAACCACAAGCATCGTCCACTGATGTGCCAAACACAATCGACAAGCAAAGCATCAACAAGAACCATCCAAGAAGCGGAGAAAGCCCCTTCCACCGCCGCAACGATCCCCTGAAAAGAGGGGAAAAGAACACGCCACCGTAAAAGATCATCACAAGCATCGGCATCCACGAAGCACTAAATTCGACGATGAAACCCATGCCAATAAAGAAGCACAGGAGAAGAAAGACGCAATCCTTGGGTAGTTTTGGAGTTTGGTAGACCATCAAACTCTTATCTCAGAGAAGAAGAAGATGGGGAAAGGTTGTCGAAGCTGAGCTGAAGGAGACGAGTGGAGGAAGGTGGGTGTCCCCAAGGTGCGCGGAGGTGAGCGGCACCAAGTGGTGGCGATCGGTGGTGACGCACGGAGCAAAAGCGGAGCATGTGACGGTCCCCAAGGTGTCCGGCCAGCGCCGGTGAGTGGAGAGAAAGGAGGCGGAGGAGGGAGGGAGACTTCAGGCGGTGGCCAAGCGAACTAGAATCTACCACTCAACTGGTAATTTTAGTGCATGAAATGACCATCGTACCCCTCCATACACTATCCACGTGTTCGTCGCGTGCAAGGGCATGAGCCGGACAAATTCTCCAAAAAAAAAAAAAACCCTTTTATTTGAGCTTTTCCGTATATGTGACCCATATTTTTAAAATTTTCTAACAGCAATTTTTTTCTAATACTTGAAATATCATTGATTTGATAATCAATTATATATATCTTTTTTTCTCTTTTCTTCCCTTTTCTTGTTAATCGATCCATATTTTAGTTATAATATTTTTATACTATATTATAGCATTTTAAATACTATCAGAAAAATATTATAATATGATATTTTTTTACTATATTATAGTATTTTTTGGAATTGTTGAAACCTATGACATAGTATAAAAATATTATATAAAAGTGAAGTATTTTAGAAAAGAAAATTAAAAGTGGTTGGTGGATGAAGGTATTTTAGAAATTAGAAAAAAAAAGATGCACTGTTAGGAAATTCTGAAAATAGGAGATACTTCTCAGGAAAATCCAGAACCTTTCTCAATAATTTATCTTTAAAATTATAAGGAAGGAATAATAATAATAATAATAATAATAATAATAATAATAACCATACTATCAACCTAATCAAGATTGATGTGCACATTAATAATTTTATGAGACAATTATCATGGAGAATAAATTATGCGATAAATCAATTCCAATCTCTTTTTTTTTTCAGTTTCGTGTCTATGGTTTTATTGCGAATAAATAAATTATGATATACACGTTGATAAGTATAATTTGAATGGTCTTAATGAAATTGAGGTAATCCTAGTTGAGCAAAGCACACTTAATACATCCATAGCTATAGCTATACCAACTGGCGTCGGTCATTCATATGTAACATTGATGTCATACATGAAGAAAATTGCTGTCATTGGTAAGCATGTCAGCTTGATCACCAATTACTGTCTTGTTAAGCAACAGCTTCGAGGTTTGGTGTGTACGGGGGGGGGGGGGGTGTTGGAAGTTCGATAGACTTTTTGTTTGTTATTGTTGTTGATGATGATGTTGATTATTTAGATTTGTCATTATCGGATGGTACCATCAACAATGATTTATAATGTCTCTTTATTTCTCTAAACAGTCATTTTGGCATTTGGTTAATTATCTTAACATCAAACAAGAGTAAAAAACACTCAATACTAAGTAAAGATGAAAATATTGGACCAAATTGGGCGTCAAAGTAACCTGGGTTAGTTATCATGACTGAGACATAAGTGCATAATTTTAATATACATGGATTATACATGATTGACACAATATAAGCATGGATAAATAGGGCATGGTCATAATAATTATCAAACCACTTGATATGATAAACATTCTCCATCATCAATTAAGACATGGCATATGCGAATGACCTTGTCATATTTGCACTATACTCAACATCAATTTTAGTTCTTATTAACTCTATAAATAGAGTAGGATTAATTCCTAAAGAAAAAAAAAATCGGTTTTGATAGAAAAATATCTCTCATTTTCAAAATCTCTAATAGTACCCTTTTTTTTTTAATCTAAGACATGAAATACTCTTGATTTGATAGTCAACTACCAATCTCTTTTTTTTTTTTGTCATTTTCTTGTGAACTAGTTTGTGAGTGAACCGAGTGTTTTTATATTATGTTATAAATTTTATATTTAAAAAAAGTGCTATAATATAGTGTAAAAATATTATAATTAGATCGATTAATAGAAAAAAAAAGTGAAAAGAGATGGGTGACTATGGGAATTTGGGGTATTAGGTAAAAACAAAAAAAAAGCATTGTTATGAAATTCTGGAAGGCACTTTATACGAAAAATTAAAAAAAAGATTTTTTCTTAAGAATTTGTCCAATAAAATTATAGTATGAGCTCTATAATTAAAAAATATTTTATTTCTATTTTAAATAATTAATTAATCAAAAGGGCCTCCTACATATGTTGACGATACAAAGTCACGTAACAAAAATACTACGATTTCAACTCGAGATTTCAAGTCAACATTGGAGCCCAAGTGGCAAGATATGCACTAGGAAAAACCTCATTTAAAATTTGGGATTGGAGGACGATATCTATTGGAGAAGCGGATCAGATCAGCTCAACATTTCACAATAGATTACGATCAAAATCAATAAAAACCGGACATTTAAATTAATTTCCCATCTGAAATCTGTAAGGTCAAGACTGGGATTTGCAGCTAAAGTGGAACCGTACGTCAAGCGTATTAAAACATACGGCACACCCAACATTAAATGGAGCCATCGTGTGCGCTTTATGCAGCACATTAAATACACAAAAAGGCTGCCCCACGCGCACCCAACACCGTCCGGTTGCGGAACTCCGCCGCACCGCTCGCGGCCGGTTCCTCGCCGTTGACGACTACGGATCACCTGTCTCAGCCGAGCCGCCAACTAGGGATGCGACCCACTCATCGGTCGACAACTCTGCGTTTGTATGTGCACTGAATCGGCTGTGGTTGATCTCCCACACCATCCGAGCATGGTGATAAGTTCCCTACATTTCGTTAAAGGAATATATTTTTTTATTTTTAAATAAACGAATTCATAAAAAAAACTTTTTTTAGTTTTGTCGGGAGTGGTTTTTTTTTCTTTCATATTTTTCAAGGGGATCGATTTATACGGTGACTTGATCCATCGATTTTGGATCTGTTTATAGGGTAAATCGATCTAAAATCTCAGTTATAATAATTTTTTAAAATAATATAATCCTATTAAAAATTTCGTCAATGACATAAAAAATCTCTCTATTTATTTATTTATTTATTTTTTAAATTAATAAGGATGAATATTTGAAGTCATATTTTCACTACAAACCTATTAAAAAAATTATCATAATTGACATCAAAGTCTATTCTTAATCATTCTTATTCCTAAACCAATAGGGATAATTTTTGAAAATCCTATTTTTATGTATAAGTTAATTTGTATTGAGTTTTCAATAAATTTATGATTTTTTGAGTAGGATATTTGGATGGAAAAAGTATGTTCAATCATGAGGGTATTTCCAGGATTATGAAAAGATGTAAATTTGAAAAAGATACCTGGCTTGAAAATTAAAAAAAATATTTTTTTTTCAAAAAAAATCGTTCAAATAAATGTATTATTATTATTATTATTATTTTTAAACCATCGATATATACTTATATCTTCAAATTTATTTTCAGTATTTATTCATGTCTATTTCGAATAAACGCGACCGTAACACAACGTCAGATGATATGGATCACCCCGCCGTGAATCCAGCGTCCGTTAGCCGGGCCCGGAGCGGGTCCCGTTGTAAAGCGAGCGTTGGCGGGTGGGACCCGCTAGATCTGAGGTTTCTGTTCGCTTGCGGCGGGAGTCGGGCCCACGGGGATTGGAGGGTGGGGCGGGAACCGACCAATGGTATCGGGTGGGAAAGCGAGGGGGATGGCTTGGGGAGCACCACATGTTGCGCTTCCCGCCCTTTTGTTCGTGCCGTCCCATCGCCACGCGCTGGGCACGGACCAACGAGTGCTTTCTGCGCTTTGTTTAGGTCTGCTCGCGGAAGCAGACATGGCATGCTTTATGTGGGATCATAATATAATTAGTTTGACGTGGATTAAGTCGTGATCAAGTATTTTGAAAGCAGATTCTGAACGTCGAATGTGATGAAAGATTTATAGCAAATGTGTGTCCCAGTGACTAAAATCTGTCTAAAAGTATACAAAATCGAGATGTATCTCACCAAAGCTAATCATCTATATAGTTAGAAGAGAGTTTGGTGGGCTCAGCAACGCAAGTATGTTTTCCTATTTAAAAAAAAAGAAAAAGAGAATGAGGATATCATTTGGTCATGCAAAATCAATCGAAGTTTTGAAAGCTAAGAGGGCACAATCACACACTATATAAATTTTTTAGACCATTCAATCATCATGTTGGCCGATGGGATACTGAGCTAACATGATACTGACATAGTATTCGATTGCCTAAGCTAGATGACTTAACCAAAACATCGAGAGTTATAACCGGCATAATTGTTCAAATCTTATAGACCTTTCCATCGATATACTAATTGATGAGACTTTTGATTTGACGATGACATAGCATTCGATCATTTGCATGAGACAATATGATTAAAGCATCGGGAGGTGCGATCGATATAATCACATTTCGTATAGAACTTGTGAGTGGTTTGGACATGTCGACTAATATGTTCTTTGAGGTAACATGGTACTAACAATGATGTGGTATTTCATCGTCAATAATATATATATTTTTAATTTAAGATTTCATCCAATTTGATTCAGGTGAGTAATATTGTATACTTAATCAGGTCATTTGGCTGGCCCTCTACGAATTCCACCACACTTCATATATATATATATATATATATATATATATATATATATATATATATATATATATATATATATATATATATATATATGTTGTGGGCTATTCTTCATAGAGCAGACATGGAATATTCTCTGTCCTACGATCAGGACATCACAGTCGTCGACGAAGAAAAATATGAAAGAGAGGCAACAGTAAGATGTAGTGATCGTATAATCTCTAAGTTTATATTCGGACTTAAGTTTATCAAAACTTAATAATAAATTAGTCAGTATGGCATCAAACATCGATCCAAAGAGTTAATCTTTCAATCCTTACTCCTCGTCTTTCCTATTAATGCATCCCTACTTCGGCCTCATCTTGTCCACTCGTAAGTGTGATTCATCATTGGTCAATCAAATCTTAACTTGGCCTTGGCCTTAGTTACCAAAGCCCATCTTGACATTCTTTTTATTCTAATTTTAACTTATTCAGACCAAAATTTGTAACATATGACTTTGATACCATATCAAAATTTTAATAATAATTTTAAAAAAAGTTAAATTAGTCATAGAATACATCAGATCGAAGACCAATTCAAACCAGAAGTTTAAACATTTAGGTCAAACTTAGTATATATAATTCAACTTTTCCGCTCCAACATTGGATCATCCTTTCATCTATTTCTACATGTCATGGTGTGGCACATTTTTATTTAGTCAATCCGTAATTTGATCTTAGTTACTAAGTCCATCTTGATTCAATCCTTTTTTTTAATATAAATTTTGACTCACACAAAATTAAATATTTTTCTCTGTTAGAAATTAAACATTGGTGAATATGAGTTAGATTGATAAGAGTTAACATACATTATATTCGACACCAATTTGATCGAAAATATTAAATTTTTAGATATTTATAGCCCGACTTGATTTGATCGAAAATATTAAATTTTTAGATATTTATAACTTAACTTTTTTAATCCTTATACTAAATTATCTTTTTAGTCCAACTTTTCATCTTACACATTAATATTTTTAATAAACTAGGCTCAGTTCGATCTAATCAAGTCGGGCTAAATTCATATTGGTCTGGCTAGATTACCAACCTAAAGGGCTGAAGCTTCTAGAAATAATTTTAGCCCATTGATATACGTCGAAGTATTTTTATTATGTAATCCACATGAATCAATAAATATATAATACATCATAGTCATAAATCCTATTCATTAGAAAACATCCCAAATCAAACGCTAATATATATATCCTACATTATTACTTACATGACGAACTAAAAAAATATGTGCTGAACAACACCATCAGCAACATCGTTGTTAGTGCATAAGATGATGAATTAACAATGCTCGGGATTCCGACACGCATCAGACAATCACATTAAAGTGGCCCAAAAATAAGACATATAAACATTCACAACGTAAGAAAAAAAAAAAAAAAAAAAAAATCAAACCAGCCCCATATGAATTTGTCTATACCAAGACATATAAATCCAATGTAAGAGTTTATTGTAAGTTTTGATATTGAAAATTAGTAAGTTTAAATGAGTTTTACGAAAAAAAAAAAATATCTGAAGTATGCTTGACATAGGTGACTGTGATACTGATGTTACAAGTAGACTCATAAGGTTTGTGAGAGTGTATAATATTCATAATGATTTTGATAACGGATAGAAGTAGCTAGATATTTAATTTACATAATTATTACACATGATTGTTGGATATTATTCAGATGTGAAGAGTAGATCGAACATTACGATTAACACGATAAGGTATCGTATTAATTTAGTAAAATATTGAATCTAGGGTTTGGTATAGCATCGATGATGCTATGACATTCAATTATGCATATGTTAAATCCACAAGGTGAATTGATCCCATACTAATTTTAGAGAATAGTTTAATGTTTTTGACACCGTTACAAAACACCATAAAACTATACAAAGGTATTATAACAGACCGAAAATTAAATACAAACTAAGTTATTGTTAGTGTATATGAGTTTCAAATAGGTGTTTTTGTCGATTTATGAATTATAATATATTTAAAGACACTATAATCATATTCAGAGATATTATAACTAATATATTAGTAGGAGTGAGATTTTTTTTTCTAATATCATATAAAGGATATTTTTGAATATAAAGAAAGATTAGGCATCATCAGAGAAAAATAAAAAGCGACACCGATCAGAAAAATCTAAAATATATATATATATATTTTAAATTATCATATATATAATATAATATTTTAGGATATTTTTTTTTATAAAATACCTCTATTTTGGGTATTTTCCAATTGATATCCCTAATTTTACTTTTTCCAAATAGTATTTTTAATTTTTTAAAAAAGCTAAATTATCCCTAAAAAATTTCTCGTCTATTATAGTATTTTTTAACCTCTTGTATTGTTTTGGCCATTATAATAAAAATATTATAACGCCAACTTGAAAACTTTATAAATGAGTCAAATGAAATCAAAACACATTAGAAACTATTTAATATATCTACGATGATTCAAATTTAGTATATATAATAATTTAGAAACAATATCACCAAAATAAAAGAAAATTAGTATTATAGTCATAACAATAAAATACTACAAAAATTACTAAAAACAGTATAAATGATCCGAGCGGACTCCTAATCGCAATAAACCAATTACATGCCAAGAATTATGATATCGTAATGCCAGTAATGATGACTAAAGAGACATAAAATGATGCCACTTATAATATTTTTTAATAGTGATAAAAGTATTGTAAATATTTTAATAAAAATATAAATTTTATTAAAAACTATTATAAATGAGTCAAATGAAAATACTATAACAATCTAAAACTAGTAAATAAATAAATAAATAAAATTTAAGAGGTATCTTGAGTATTTTTTAAATTAAAAACATTATTTAAGAAAAGAATAAAAATATAGATATTTTCTAGAAAATGGTAATATTTGATTTAAGAAAAGGGAAATAAAAGCTGCTGCGCTCCCTGAAGCGCGCCGGCAGCTTGCGACTCTACTCCTTGCTGCGGCGCACGTTAGCCTGCGGGGCCCGCCAGGACAATGTCACCGTGACATCCTCCCTCTCCGTTTCCATGTCTACGTTGTATAAAATAACGCCAAAAACAAGAAATCTTTCTATTTTTCGTTGCCCATTGCGTCGAATTTGATCGCTTCCGACCTCCCAATTCCTGTTGAGATCTCCCATTTCCCCCTTCTCCAGTCCACTCTTCGAAGATGCCAACCCGCTGATCCCTCCGTCGGGTTTTACCTCCTTTCTCCGTTCCCACCGCCAAAGACCGAAGCTGTTCTCGCGGCGAGATTGGCGGGCAGAAGGCGGAGATGGATGGCGACGGGATGGTCCCATTGGCGGTGCTCCTCAGGCGGGAGATGTCATGGGAGAGGATCGAGAAACCCGACATCCTCTACGGGGAGGCGAGCGAGAGCAAGAAGGGGGAGGACTTCACCCTCGTGAAGACCGAGTGCCAGCGAGTTCCCGGGCAAGGCGACACCACCTTCTCAGTCTTTGCTGTAATATTTCTCGCTTCCAAAGTTCACATTTTGGCTCTCTTGTGTAGGATGCACTGTCCATTTTAGTTCGAGAATTGACATTATTTTGCCTGATTTGTGGGCAGCTGGGTGTCTAACAGTCGCTGTTCTGGTTGAGGCGATGGTATTAGATAATTGTTTGACGTACGTTGACTGAAGCGTGTTGATAGAACCGATCAAATCTCTGAAAGGGTTTAGACAAATTGTTGCTTGAAATTTCAATTTGAAAGCTCAGCGAGACTTTGATTTATTGTACTGCTTTAATTATGAACAGGCCGGATGTTTAGTTTAGTAAGATAATCTAGATAACAACAACATAGTTCCAACTATTCGGGGTCGGCTAAATAGATCTATTGTACCAAATGATAGATAACAAGAAAGGCAGAATTGAAGAAACTGCTTTTGGATGCCCAAAATTCACATCTCAGGCTAGTGGTTTCGTAAAGCCTTAATTGGATTGAAGGGGGACTTGGCATTTATTTGATAACTTTTGTAGCCAAGAACAGCTGTTGTGAAAGGATGAATATTTATATTCTTTTTATTGCATCAGCTACTGGAAGAATCTTGCTATGAAATAAGAAATAGGCATATCAGAAATCAAATGTATGCAAATTTTGTTCCATATTATTGCATAAATCTGATGTTTCATCAAAATTTGTATGTGTTTGGTTGCTACTGCTTGCAGCATCTTTTCACTGGGCTATTTTTTCTCCTGCAGCTTTTTGATGGTCACAATGGGGCTGCAGCTGCTACATACACCAAGGAGAATCTCTTGAACAATGTTTTAAGTGCAATTTCATCAGACCTTAGCAGGAATGAGTGGATTCAAGCATTACCAAGAGCTTTGGTTGCAGGATTTGTTAAAACTGATAAAGATTTTAAAAAACTTGGTATGAACATTGATAAGAAAATTGTGTTGAGTTTCCAGAGATTACATATAGCATAACTAATGATCTTCTAGGGCATAACTTTTAGTGTATAACACTAGTTACCTATATGGAGCACTTCATCTGAGCAACTAACATGACCATTAAACAGTTTTCTATAGTACAAATTCCTCTGTGACAAACTGACGTCTGTCATTTTCTCAGCAAGTGTTTCTGGAACAACTGTGACATTTGTCATAATTGATGGATGGGTTGTGACTGTGGCATCTGTTGGTGATTCTCGTTGCATACTAGAATCTGCTGAAGGTTCAGTTTATTTTTTGTCAGCCGATCACCGTTTGGAAGCAAACGAGGAAGAGTATGTTCTCATGCTTTTTGAATACTAGATAGACATGGCATGTTTCTGCTGTTAGATATTTATGCATGCAACCATCGTCACTCCCTTAAGAAGGTCGGTTTTGTCATAGGGTGGAACGTATAACAGCTTGTGGTGGAGAAGTTGGAAGGATGAATGTTGTTGGTGGTGCAGAGGTATCTTTTATATCTTTACCAACTGCAAGTACTTTTATTTTAAATAGCAGAACAGTTAATGAAACATTATTCGAACAATTGAATTCTGCTTTATAGCATCTCTTCTTTCCATTTCTTTAATCTTCTACTTTGCATTGTTGGTGTTTCTGAACTTGTCATAAATAGTTCAACCTCCTGCAATTCTTACACGTGAATCGGCTTAAACATGCTAGAGCTATATAATAATTTCTGTAGTAAAAGACATAATTAGCAACAAAGTATGATAGATTATGTGCAACTGTTATCAATCATCAGTCTATCATAATTAGAATTGATTTTTTTTCCTAGAATTGATTAAATTGGAACATAATGTGAGGTCGATCTTATTCTTGTTATTATCAGATCTTTTAGATTTTGTATCCTTCTTGAAGTCTCTTTTAATTTTTATGGCTCTGTTAAGAAACATGTTTTCCTACACAGAAAAAGACATAATCCAGCCAAATGCACTGAACCGCCGAGCAGCTGTTTAATGACTGCTCATGTGAGGGTCATTATTTATCCAAATCTTAATTGAGGAAGAAATCCTTTTGTTTCCAGAAAATTATATATCAATTTTGATCGGTAAATTATGATACTGTGATCAAGCAATAACTAGCTTGTTTCACATGTACCAAGTTAAATTGTATGAGGAACATAGAATACTTAAAGCTAAAAAATAAGAGATGAAATTAAAATAAATAAAATGGCAAATGTAATTTGATCCCCCATCTAAGATCATTCAAGTCTCCCACGTTTCCAGTTAGTCTAAATATACCTGTACAATTTTTGCAACGTATAAAGGTCAACATTGGCGATCGGATAATAAATGGATCCAAATCTTCAATGGGTGATCCTCATGTCTTATTAAGATAAATGAGTGTAAGTAGTGTTGAGCATCTTCTTCTTATACATCTAGCAGGAATTAGCACATATGTTTCTCAAGCCTGTAACCCTGTCATTACAAAATGTTTGAATAAGGCCTGTGATTGTGCTATGATAAATTTCAAACCTTAGAATTACTTTCAAGTGACATATGTTCTTTTGAAAGCACAGCTTAGCCATTCTTTCAAGTGATACATTTGTAGGTTTAAGTGTGGCCAGATGCATGTATGTTTAGAGTTGAACCAAAGTGTAGCTATGAAGCATACCATTTAATCTTAAAGTGACAAAATCATGTCACTTTTCCTCCTTTTCCACCTCTTTCTTTCATTTTTATTTTTTGGCATATAATAATAGATGTGTAAAATGACAGCTGATATCAATGTTTGTTGTGAAGGATAAAAGAAAATTTGGTTTATAATCTTGTAAAACCTCTGAAGCATGGATGTCTTGACATGCTTGCCATGTCGTTGATGGACACCAACATTTATTATATATCTGGTGCTTCACAATTTGAATTTTGGTAATATGCATGTAATTTGAAATTTTCACTTAATGTTTGGTATGCTCGGTTGAACTCTTTTTGTGAATGTTTGTTCCTTATTAAATTTCATCTATGATTATCATGGATTTCCAGATTGTCTAAAGTTTACCATAAAGACTAAAACTTAGAACATGTAATAGTCATCGTCTACATGCTCTGTCGTGTGATGCTCTTATAAAGTTCTCAGTGTCAGTATGTCCATATCATGGTGTATATTTGCCCATGATTCATAGCTGTATAATATGAAGCTTTGCATCTACAGAAGCTAACTGGAAGTGATGCTTGGCATTAGTTCATGTTATTGTTGTTGAGATACACAGAAACACAAGTTCTGGATGCAGAATGTATCTTAAGTTTCTTGGGAACTTATCTTGCCTTCATCCACTTATTTAACTGACAAAAACACTTTCCAGTTTGGCCCCCTTAGGTGCTGGCCAGGTGGCTTATGCCTATCAAGATCAATTGGAGATATGGATGTCGGCGAATTTATTGTTCCTATTCCACATGTGAAGCAAGTGAAGGTGCATAAGTAATTTTCCTAATTTCTTGAAAGAAAGAAAATCGTTTTTCCATATTTTCATTTTGTGTTATACATCTCTAATCAAAATAGGCTTAGTAATCATTTCTATTTTTGTGATGTAATTCTATGTTCCTAACTTAGATCACAAAGAGCAGTAACATTTTATGTCTATGTTCCTAACTTCAATCACAGTTGCCTCTAGGTTTACAAAGAGTACTAACATTTTATGCATTTAAAATCCTTGCCAATATAACGTTAAAAGGGTAAAATGAAAAAGGTGAAAAACATCCGGATCGTTATGTTGGTTGTTGTTCTGTTAAAATAAAAAGTAATTAGTACTTGATCTTTCATTTTCATTCTTTTGATTTCTGTTATAAATCATGTTTAAAACTTCTTGAGGTTTTTCAATCCCCTAAAGAACAGTGGCCATTTGGTGAAGGACATTGTTTCAAAATTATGGCTTTTTATTGTTGTCCTGCACGTAACACATCTAAAAAAGCATACAGAACTTGTTCTGCATCTCCGTCTCAATTTTGCCATTGTGTTGTAAATTGATCTCTTTTATCAAAGCAAACACATCAAATTGGTTTTATAGGCAGTAATCTATGTTTTTTGACTGTAATTTATGACAGTATTCAGTTCTTTTCTTTTTAGATGAAAGTGCTTCTGTTAATAAATGGTTTGTATAATTGCTACAGCTGTCAAATGCTGGAGGACGGCTTGTCATTTCAAGCGATGGTGTGTGGGATGCTTTGACTGCAGAAAAGGTTCTTAGTTGTTCTCGTGGGTTGCCGGCAGAAGCTGCAGCTATCAGAATTATTAAGGTACAGGAGAACATTGTTACTTAGATCATAGTACATCACAGTCTTTGGTAGCCAGATATAATTCAAGTTTCATTCAGGAAGCTGTGCAGATAAAGGGACTTCGGGATGATACTACATGCATTGTGGTTGACATATTACCACCGGAGAAAATATCACCTTCCTTTCCAGCTTTTAAGAGACCAGGGAAAGGTGTATTCAAGAATATGTTCCGCCGAAGATCTTCTGAGTCATCATTGTTTTCAGATAGAGACTATTCTGAAGCAGACATGGTAGAAGAAATCTTTGAGGACGCTTCCCCAATCCTTGCCCAAAGGTCCATATATATTATAGCCAAACCATACTGCAAGAATTCTATTGCATACTAGTATGTTAAATTACTGGCCAAGATTTCAGTTTAGATTGAAATTTACTCTTGCATATTGTATCTCCAGCCAGCAAACACTTTAGTGGCTCTTCTAGAGACAAAATTTTGCATATTCTATGATCAGCACTTTTTTCTCAAGTTTTAGCAGATGCATGCATTTTTTATTTCAATACTGCATAATCTGATGATCTAAATCAGATGCATAAGCACATGTTGTATATAATTGTTTGAGGTTGGCTTTTGTATTTCCATTTGATCTGATAAGCTCTACTTGGATGTCAGCTACATAACACAATCCTTGTCTGTATTTTATGATCAACTGTGAAGCATGTGATATTACATTTACATTCATATAGGTAGGCAGCGATATGATGATGTTTATATGTGAGGCTTCTCTGTGAAGCTATCTAGACTGGCATCTCAATTAGCATTAGCTGAGAGAGGATGCTTGGATATCTGCTTACAAGATAGAAGTAGAAACAAATACATTGGTGGGTACCTCAGAGGCAAAGATGAGGAAACACGATTTAAGATGGTTTAGTTATATCCAAAGAAGACAAAGGATGCCAAGGTTTCAGGGGAAATAAAATAGACAGAGAAAACTTCCTCACGAAGAACGATGTTGACTGTTGACCAAGGCATTGCTTTTAGCATAGTGCTCATTGGTGGTGGGCAACATGTGTTGCATCATTTTAGAAGTAGTTCACCTTAGATTGTTCGGTTTCTAAAACTAAACTCTAAACTACATTGCTTGAGGCTATCCAAAGTCCCATTTTGCATAACCATTAATTTGAAGGGTTAGCCACAGTGTTCTCATATTTGGTAAAACTTGATTCACTTATCTTACTTGGCAGTCATGTAACAAAAAAAAAAAAAACCTCATTTGTGGTCATTAATTTCAAATATTACAGGAAAAGGGCAATGGTGGAAAAGACCCATGTGCCCAACTTCAGACAGTTGAGACACTATGGCTTTTTATACTAGTTATTTACAAGGATAAGGTCATACAAAGATTAGAATTAATAAAAAAAGAAATATATATAGTGTAATTATACAAATAAATCTTGACATGGCATTGATGAGGTGCCCATATGACACTCAAAAAGGTCCCTGTATGGACGCATATTGGCTCACATGGATGCCACCCACATCTGCCACATGAGATCAATATAGATGTGATGCTCATGTGATACTTGTATAGAATGAAGATCGTAGGTACAGTCACCACATATACTCCATCTCAACATTTCCTAAATATGTGCCACATTAATATCAAATGGTATGTCAATGCATTAACTATTCCCTGTCAAAATTCTTTTAAGATTTTTAACAACGGTTGAGTAATTGAAATACACTTTCTGAAGGGGGGAATTCTTAGGTGGTGGTGAATTACGAGGTAAACCAGGAATGGGCAACATGAAATAGGAATAAAGCACAGGCAGTTAGAATTCTATACTTAATGCTTATTTTGGTCATTTCCAATTTTACGGCCTGGTCATTTTAAATGGAGCAATCAATCTTTTTGTTAGTAAAGTGAGGATCCAAAATCCAACTTGACAGATCAATCCAACCTGACCAATTTTATTCAAGAAAAGAAAAATAAAAGTGATTTTCATTTGTGAACTTGATCATTGACTTAATTATGCTTTGATTTAACTTGCTTGTTATATCACTCAGGTCCAGCTTTGGGAGGCTGGATTTGTTGTCTGATAGTGTCAGGTTTAGATCAATCCTATGTAATCTTACTAACCAACCTCGACTCCATTCATAAATATATTAACAGAAATACATACAACTCAAAAAAGAAATCACTAAGGATACTCGATGTCCTCTCAAAACCTCCATATCCTCTTAAAATTACTATTTTAATCCATCTTCCACCTGGTCATGTCCTTTTGCTCAATGTTCATGATCTGCATATTTTCCTATAGCAACATCCGATAAACTAGACAGCCGAATTTGAAAGCCACATTGGTATGTCTAGCCTTCTAAATGCCACTTTTTAGTTCAGCTACATGTAGAGTCATAGACAGCCAAATAGATTTAAGATGACTAGAGAGTATCTATATAGCTGAACCTGAATATTCGAAATATCTGCTTGTTTTTGTGTTCCTAAAAAGAATGCATCTTATTAGAAGCAAATATGAGGGAACATCTAAATGTTAGGAAAATCTTATCAGGTAGTGTTTTCCACGTGATATCCACACATTTGATTGGCAGATTTAAGTTGTGCCTTCTCATCTGGCTGAGAGGACAGAAGGGAGAAGTCTGAGATATTGAAGAATTTGTAGGTCCTGCAATTGCAAAATTCTCAAGGAAGTACAAGATTGCTAGTTAGATAGATTATAGCTTCTTTTTTTTTTTTCATGTGGATGTGACTATGAGCATTGACTTAAATATATCTTCCCACATCTTTCATATATCTCATGTCAAATGGATTCCCTAGTGTTAAACAAAGAGCTTCCTCATATGGACGCTCTTGTAATGCATTTCTCTTTTATGACAAGGAGATTTTGTAAAGCATAATGTTTGCTTATGTAAGTTTATCTGATGTGTAAGACTTATGAACAAGTAGTCGCAATGGCAGGTTGGATCCAGAATATCCAGCATTTACCATGTTCAGACCATTCAACTGTGCCATTTGCCAGTTGGAGATGAAACCAGGTGAAGGCATTTCTGTGCATGCTGGTTCATCAAAGCCTGGAACAATCAATCCTTGGGATGGTCCCTTCCTCTGCTCAACTTGCCAAATCAAGAAGGAAGCCATGGAAGGAAGGCATACGTAGGTAGGTATACCGGGATTCTACCAAACTTTTACTTGCAAAACAAATCAATTACCATGTACATTTTTTTTGCTCTTTATCCAGATTATGCTTGTAAAATATCCAAATAATCACTAAGAATGTTGGTGTTTGGATGATACTTTGATGGCAATCTCAATGATGATTCAACAGCTAATGAGATCAGCAGCTGAAAGCCTCCTAACTTTATCTTTGCATCCATGTCAACAAAAATTGAGGTAATTGGTAGCCTCTCTTCTCTAAGGCTGCATTAGATTCTGGAGATTATTTTTTGTGAATGGCAAGTGCCAATGAGCAAGAGAAGCCTGGATTAGAAATCCTTTTCCTGGTTCTCTGCTATGTATATGAATCGCCTCGTACGTGTTAAAATGGTCAAAATGGTCAAAGTGTATTTTGCTCATTTATATATCTTTGTTTTCTATTTTCCTTGTTCACGAATCGTCATGCACATTGCTTGCAACAGCAACCCCTATTTAAAATTTATTAAACAATGTATTTTTCTTTTCCTTAAATGTTGCTAAGTTTGGGGAGCAAATAAACAAACAACTGTAGACTACATCAGAGGCATTGCTTCCATGTTTATTATTTCTCATGCTATACTCTGTTTTTTTTTCCCTTTCTTTTACAGCACTATAAATTATTATGATGAGCAGGACATTCAATCATGACGATTTTAATGGTGATGAATAATATTATCTACAATATCCTGATATCAAAATTCGCTTTGGCCACTTGCAGTTTGCACAAAAAGATAAATTGATTATTGAGAGAAAAATTGATTACATGTTGGATTTAGTTAGCTCTGCTACTGCTACTACTACATATATGTGTGTGAGAAGACATTTTTAGATGACATCAGTACCTCTCTTTTGGCCATCATAACTTTTATTTCCTTGTTCTAATCAAGTTTTTATGATCTTCTTCTTCTTCTTCTTCTTCAAGCTTTTGACATTTTGATGACACAATCAAAATCTTTATTTATTTAAAATTTAGTTACCATTTATTTGGCTACTACGCAGTTTCCTCGGTGCAGATGAGACGGGCCTAATGCTTGGTCGCAATCAGTTCGCTTGATCGCAAGTTCTTCGACACAAAATGTCATCTCATGTCAGGTCAACTTAGAAGATGACGAAAAATCTATTAGATATGTCACATTAACGTAGCATTTAAAGGTTATATTATATTAGTAAATGGATGAAAACGATCGTTCTGGGTATGTTGGTTTTCATTCCAAACTTATTAAGCAATCACTCACCGGCTTTACATATATCTACGTGCCTATGCTAATTTGGTCAGAGAAGTTTCATATTTTTATTAAGAAGTAAGACATATGATGTAGATATATTTTATCTTCAAACTGAGACGGGACAAGCCACATCGGACACTGATGTTCTTTGCTTTCGAAAGAAATTTTATTTTTGACTCTTCTAAGTTTCAAATACTTAATTACTCTCTTTTGGACATGATGATATTCAAAATCGGGTCAGTTTTTCAAGTGGAATTGATTATCAAATTTTATCTTATCATATTGATGCAGTTTCAACTGGAATTGATTATCAGATTTTTATCTTATCATATTGACGTCAGAGGGTCTAAATGGAGCTGCCTTCTTGGGATCCATAAAATTATCCGAGGTCCATCTCAAAATGAATAATTCCTCGTGGTTCAAAAAATTTGGGATAGAGCTAACTGTACAAGACGCAATGGATAATTCCTCCCGGGTTTATGCTCATACGGATGAAAATAAATGATGACTTAACACATCTTTTGTGGATGCAGTAAAGAATTCAATTAATAACAACTGATGCATATTTACAACTCCTTCCTCGCTATGATATTGCTTGCATCTACCCGTGAATAGCATCCCCCAAAACACACGTTTAGGTAGGCTTCATTTATGGGGTTCATAGCATCCACACTGACTGCAGATCCAAAATTCCCAATAAAATGCCACCATTGCAAGTTTTCAACATCTGTTGCAGTTGAAAATGCCCCCAGCTTAGCCGCATTCTAATAATGACCTGACCCCTACCACATCAAACTATGGTCACTAATAAGATTAAGGTCAATCTAAGCCAATCAAATTAGCTTAGGTTAAGAGCTCAGCGTCTCAACAGCCCAAAAGAGTGCAGAAACTATAATTAAAAAACATCAGATGTGCAGTCATACAGGCAGTTGCTTGACGGAGTTGCTCTCCATCCTGCAGTCTCGCACATGCTGCCCCTCCTCAACCACCACCTGGGTAGGAAACAAAGTCTCGTAGAGAAAGTACAGCTCTAATTAAACTAATGAATACTTCCATTGCGAATGACATCATCTTCATCATCCCAAGGAACATAAATGGAGACGATAACTAAAGCTACCAACCACAAGTGCCCGTTGCATGGTTCCTTTCAAGCCCAAGCAAAACACCAAGCATGACAAGAAAAAACATATGTCAAATGTTTCTCAAAGCTGAGATTACAATTAAAACCACATTGCAACCCCAAATGATGAGCTTTGATTTGTTCCACCATGTTTGTTTCAGACAAAAACAAAAGAAAAAGAATAAAGCATACCCATTATCAATAACTACAATGGAACAGACAGAAGGAACAAGCTTTGCCGTTTGCTATAACAGGCAATCATGTGTGTGAAGAAAAGAGGAAAATAATAGTTCCAAGCATAGCTAAGCTTAAAGGATAATATCTTTCCTTGAATCTGATCCTGTGCTATTACAATAATCTAGCACCATGTACCGATCTCCCAAGGCTCCTACGACGATGATGCTGCCTTTCGGGATGGAATATACTAATGGTACTTTCCTCATCATCATATTCTTCCAACGGATAACTAAAAGCTGCATCAAGAGAAGCATGATCGACAACGGTCGGAAGATAGCCGCCGCTGCCTTCCCCAACCTCAGATACATGGTTCCTGCTAAGCCTCCGATGTCGAGTTGACTCTCGGAGGAGTGCGTTAAAGAAACTCCGACGACTCCTCCTCCTGCCAAAGATTCCATTTCCATTGTCGAAAAAACCATCATCATCCTCATTGTCATAATCACTATCAGGGTCACTATCACCCATTTCTATCACATAGTCCCCCAGTATAACTGCCCTAGGCATCGAAGACCTTATAGTGCTGATCACATCTGCCCGTTCTGTCTGGTACTCGAGATTTCTCCATTCCTGTTCAAGAGTAGGATCCACGGCATGAGGCTTAGCACAAGGGTGATCAGTTCTCACGTGTTTACGGAGCTCCTTGTAGTTCCCAATAAATGAGCAGTTGTCTTGCATGCAGCTTCTCCTCTTCTTGTTGAGATATTCTCGTGCTGGTTCAACCACAGTCCATCCCTTCACCTGGCCACGGCACAGGGGACACACTAGCTCTCCTACCTCAGATTTCTTCCATGCAGGCGAATAGTGTATCCGATTGTCCAATGTTGATGTCATTTTAGCATTTGCCTTCTTGAACTGTTCAAGACAGTTAGAATAGCGGTAGCTGGTTGCACACATGTAGGGGCGGCAGCCCTTGTCATGAGATGAGCAAAGGAGGAGGACGGCATTGTGTGGGAATTCCATGCACACCGGGCAGGTCGCACCCTTCCAATCCTTTTTTTCCAAGGTGAAGGATGTTTTCTTCAATTTTTCTTCTCTTTCTGGAATAGGTCGGTGATATGAAGGCAACGGATATGGAGTTGACCTAAACCTACGAGATGTTCTGTGGTAGTTCATGATTCTTCTTGCCATCTCACCAAAATCTGAAAGAAGTCATGAATCTCAAGAAATTTAACAACTTATGCACCCTAAATGTGCATTGAAAAGAAGAAAACAAAATAATAACAAAAAGATCAGGTGTCATCAGAAGGGGCATGATGCATTTATTTCATTCATAATTAACATATTGTCACAGGATAAGATGACCAAAAAGGAACAAATCACCAATTACTTCAAGAACACTGAAGCACAATATCGGAGTCCAAGTATTTGTTTCATTAATAAAATGAGCAAACCATCATATGAAACATAACTAATTTGGTTAAAAGTAGGTGACAAAAGATCAAATGCTCCGGCATAATATATAGGGATCTCAAAATTCGATTGCTAACATATCATCCAGGCTCTACAAAATCCCATAAAAGATAAAGAAGAGATTCATACAATTCTTGTCTTCAAAAAGATTGTTCTGGAAATGGTAACAGAAACTCCCAAGGTTCTGAAACAGAAACCACCAAAAGTCGAAGGAAAACGTTATTCAACTTTTAAGCTTTAAAGACCTCGTTTTAAGGAACTTCAGTAAAGCGGTCATCTTTACAGATCCGACTAAGCTTAGCCATTAGCAAAACAAATTTGATTCAGAGTATCTATGAGAAAAGTTGTAATGAACAGCATCAGCGAAAAATAAAAGCCACACAACTTATCTACAGTACATACAATCAAAACCGTCAGGGCACATACAAATTAAACAACACTTTGCTAGTCCTTGGTATCTGAAAATCATAACCTTAGGAAAGCTCTAACATCCCAGATTAATCAAAAAAGTAAATGATGCTCTCATTTTGTGTCATTTTCAAGCAAACAAAACTAAAACTAACACACTTAACATGCTTGAAAACAATTGTTTCATCTGAATTGTATACAAGATGACATAAAAATAACTACAATATATTTACTAAGAGATATTAATAATATCATATATACACCTACTACAATAAATAACTACTATAGATACATCATACAGATGACTTGAATATTATTCACTCATAATTTTAAAGATAGTGATGGACCCCACTACCATATAGATGCTTATCTGATCATGATAAATACGAAGTACTAGATACAAAAATATATAAAGAAGACACGTGTGCTGTATTTTGAATTAATTGTGTTACTTCTTTGTAATGACATCCGTATTTCCTTAAAAGAGTACTATTCTTTCCTCTTTCAATATCCTTTGCCTTGAAGCTCATGTAGCAATTGACAAGAACTATCATAATTATGATGGCAAACGGAACATATAATGGTTCTGTAGCCGTGAACTGATGCTTAATAGAATTGAACCAGCCTGATTTGGCCTCACTTGACTTGGAACTGACCATAATACGGCTACACCAGAGGTCAATTAATTTGAACCAATTTGAGCCAGGATCGAATGGCCAGAACCAATCATAATTAATGTAATTTTAATTTTAAAACAAATTAAATTGATTAGATTAATTATTTAACATCCTATTCCTAGGTGTAAGTTATTATTATTATAATCTGATTTTTTTTTACCAAAAAAATCTAAAATTATTTAAACCACGAGTTGATATCATATCTTCATGAATCAAGTGATTTTCTAAATAATCTCTTCAATATTGTGTATTAAAATCTAACCATAATATAATACGTGTGAAAATACCTCAGTACAATTTATGAACCAATGACAAATCTATACAACTATTTATGTTATTATCTTACAAATGATAGATCTAAACAACAAAACTTATGACCACTTAATATATTACCTTTGAGTCCAACTCAAGCTTAACTTAGTTGGAGGTAATTCTATTTTTAATTTCCAAAATCTTAGAATCATACCCACACATATTACACAGAATTTGAGTTAAGCTCATAATTAATTATTTTAAATAATCAAATTAAACTAATATTCACTTAACTAGATGAGAAGCATCTTTAAATTTAATTCATCCATGTTCA
The DNA here is from genome assembly GCA_024322285.1 of Musa beccarii. Lineage (NCBI taxonomy): Eukaryota > Viridiplantae > Streptophyta > Magnoliopsida > Zingiberales > Musaceae > Musa > Musa beccarii. The sequence continues at coordinate 34,978,089 of CM044401.1, read as the reverse complement.
TACATAATATTAATGATCCATCTAAAACTCTAAAGCCAACAAATGGAATCACTTCATAAGACTTAATCCAACTTATCTAATGACTCCAACATCAACTTTTTTACCATTCATGATAATTTCTATATTAAATATCTCACATGGATTATTATTATGTTTAATCTTCTTTGAATTTTATCATTGTTAAGAGAGATAAAACAATATCTAATGATTGATTTGACATTCACTAAATCAAAACTCCATATTTACTAAACAAAAGATGTATATACATAATCACAATGAGTTCAGCATGCACATCAAGCAATTAGCATTTATTCATCATCTGTGACATAAGTGAGACACTCGATGATGTCTCACTTATATATATAATTTACTAAGAAACATTGAATATTAGAATATATAAAAAAATCTTCATTTGGCTGCTTTTTCATCACACAAGATGATGATAGTCCACATGTTGGACCACATTAATTAGAATAAGGTACGCTACAATTTATTAGAATTTCTCCTATCTATGGCTGCAAATAGCAATTCAAACAAATTCATTATATATATCAGAAAACACAACTCTAAAATCTTTAGAAAGTCAAATGTAAGATTGCCACACAGCCACAGTACTAGTACAAAAGAAATAATAATAGCAAACAATGAGAGCCTAACAAGTTGGCCAAAAATGAGTTTCATGTTGTTTAAACAAAAATCCTTAGAAGATTTTCTAAAACAATGCAGGAAACCAGTGAACTTGTTAAGTTGCTGCAAAATTTTTTGGAGTCTGGACCAAACTCAAAAGGAAAACACATTGCTACCAAAAGAACTTAAGATCCTTGAGAACAGAACACTGAGTAATATCTGAGTTTCCTGGATTGTTAAACAAAGTTGTGAATGCGTACAAGTGATGTAAAATTGATAATAAGATTAGAGTTTTTAATTTGCTTATAGAGGTGTGGAAGACTTAAAAATAGTAGTTGGCAAGTGTGTTACGAAGTGCTCAGTAAAACCCATGTGCAGGACAACTAACTAACACGAAAAATAAAAAAAAAACAGACCACGGATATCTTGCTTCACATTCTAAACTTTCCCAATAAAAAAGAAAGAGATCAAGAGGTACTCAAACCAGATCAAAGATTAAAGCATTATTAAATGACACAATGCCAAAGTGGCAAGAACCGCATACAAGAAATGGCAAGAGTTGAAGGAAAACTTCAGCAGATGGATTCCGAAAGCAAAAGTTTAGTTCCTAAGCTTTCCTTTTCTTCAGAAAGTAAAGAGAACAGGGGACTTGAGTTGCAACAACCAACCCCAAATATGGCGTCAAAAATGCCCATTAAGGCTTCACTGCCAGAAACCAGAACGAATTATATCAGTGGCAAGCTGAAAACAAATCCATGACCCTAAAAACTGGATCTTGCGGCTACCAATTAGAATATGACTAGAACGTTTGCACAAGACAACAAAATCATAAAATAGAAAGAAAGATAAACTCTTCGGGGAAATGGGGGGCCTGACGCAATTCAACCCGAATACTTATGCATATCGAGCTACAGTTCAAGGAACAAGGGCGCGGGAGATCACGAAGCATAAATTTTCGACCTTAAAGCCTCAAACAAGAGCCACAAAGACGGAATCTACAACCGATTGGTGAATTTTTCCACCTGTAGAAGACGAGAAAGGCGAAATCTACAGGCGAATGGTGATGCAAGACACAGTTACACGGGCGAGCAAAATGAACACCGACAACGTCGAGCCCTAGAAATCAAAGGACAGGCAAGGGAGATGGAAGAGAAGGAGAGGCGGTACTTGGAGTGCCGAGCTCGAGGGAGGAGAGGTGGAAGGCGGCGCGACCGATGTCTGGGGCGGCCGGAGAGGGGTCGCCCTTTCTACGGCGACGAAGATCCCGGGAAGCACTGAGGGAGGAGATGGTGGCTCCCACATTATATAGAACGGCGTGGAGAGAGAGAGAGAGAGAGAGGGGGGTATTGCCTCGCTTGGTTGTTACGCTATTGTGACGACATTTACTTTATCACGAGTACTGCAGAAACGCGTCCCCGGATGCGCTTCCCCCAAATGCAACTCCTCCTACCTGGCCTTTCACAAACCGGGAGTGTGGGCCTCAGAGCCTGACGGCAACTAGAAAAAGGGTGCGTTCGGGGTGACGGTTCGACGGTGCCGTTCCGATCTCTCAGCGCCACGTGGTGGTTAAAGCTGGATGTTACTTGTGGGTTCCGCCGGGAAACGACCAATTGGCGGCTGCGGCAGCAGAGGTGACCCGAGGATCGGCTTCCGCAGGATGGTGTTCTCGTTTCCACAATTCCCAATGAAAGTTTTTTATTTTACTTAATATTCCTAAAATATCCCCCATCATCTATCTATTTTTTTTTCTTTTTTCTCCTAATGGATCAATCCATCCATCGAATTACAAAATTTTCAATAATATCAAAAAATGTAACATGTCACAAAAAGACTACATGTTACAATGCTTTCTTGCTAATATAAGAACACTATAATATTTTAAAAATATTATGTTATAATATTTTATATTATATTTCAGTATTTTTGGTATTATTAAAAATAATAAAATCGATTAAATCAATAGTATTTTATGTCTTAGATAAAAAAAATAAAAAAAGAAAGGTTAAAGAACTTTGAAAAAGAGGGCATCGCTAGGAATCCCGAAAGAAAAAACTTTTTTTAAAAAAAATTATCTATTATTTTAAGAAATTTTTGAAGAAATATTTAATTTGCACGATTGGCTCTATGCAGATGTTATCTCTAGTATAAAATACGCTTCGTAGTTTCACTAGACCCTTTAGTTTTACTTGCAAAACTCTCAACTTCTTTGATAGCTCTACGGCGAGACCACTCAAAATATTTAAACATAAATTAATGTTAATAATATATATATATCTAACTTATTTATTCTCACTTTCAACGTATAGTTAAATTAACATGTTATAAAAATAGTGCCCACATGATCCAATCCTATTAATAAATTTAGTTAGATTTGATCATATGGGATGTGATGACAACAGTATATTATAGTGCTAATCATTTTCTTAAATTCTCGATGAACTGTATAAGATTATAAAGAGAGTGTCACATAATTTAGATAAAATTAAATAAATTTATGAGATATGATATAATAAAAGTCTCTATACCCTTATTACACAGGATGGAGAATGCAACACCCAATTAACTTGGCAGGTAAAGATTTTGTTAGATCATCATGGATATATATATATATATATATATATATATATATATATATATATATATATATATATATATATATATATATATATATATATATATATATATATATATATATATATATATATATATATATATATATATATATAGGACTCGAACAAGATCTATGGGCAGATAGATATTTGCAATGAGAGCTCTGTTATGAATGCCGAAGTTTATTCAGCATCTTCGTGCACTTTCATCAAATATATGGTGTTATGGTGTTCTGTCATTTATATCAAAACCCAATAAAAATCAAATATATATTAAAAAAGGACTAAATTGAAAAGTGAGACAATACCTCGAGCTCGCACTCTGATTGGTTTCCAGTTTGTATTGGGTTCGGACGTGAACGCATCGAGGGCATTTTTGACAGTTCGCCAAATTAAGTGGAAGACTTAGGCCGGTCGGCTGTCTTCGTCTCTTTCCACCGTCGGCCTTCTTCGGACCTCGTTGGTTGGCTTCGTCGGATCCCTTTCCGTTCTCGTCTCCTGGGCGAAAGATTCGATCTTTAGCGCCGCGCCCCTGATTGGTGCGGATTCTAAGACTTCTTACTAGATGGAGGGCGGCGGCGGCGACGCCTTCGGCTCCTCCACCGCCCCTCTCACCTGGCACGACTTCTTGGAGCGGATGCGGCACCCCTCCGCTGCCGATTTCGTCAAATCGATCAAGAGGTCAGTATCCATTGCTTCCGTTCCCTTTTTGGGGGTTGTTCTTTTATGTTGCTCTGTTTCGATCTTAAAGATGTGGTTTTTCTTTCTTGATTTAGCTTTTGTCTGTCGGCCGCGTTGCGTCTAATCTTTTCTTTGTTGACTTGACGGAGATTGGCCACTTGGATCTTGCTGATACCTTTGCTCGATGCGGATTTCCCCGACTCCAGCCTTCTGATTGAGTCACCTAGATTTTAGATGATCGTCTTAGTTCGTGGGTGCTGATCTGAAACTGGAAGAGCTTGGAGAAGCAATGATGTTATCACGTACCTCAGCTATAGCATTCATTTCAGGATGATTATTGGTTCTTAACCTTCACTTTACCTCAAGGTAGGAGGTGATGTCCCATACGGCTTGTTAGGGGCTTCCTGTGGTATTGCCTCTCTTGGAACATTGCTTGCTAAACGCTTCTTGAGCCTTCCTTTTACGTCTAAGTTGAAGCCTTTGGTTAGGTCATCCCTGCATCACCTCCGGCAAGATCTTAGAGACGAGTTCCATGCAGTCGAAGTAATTAATTCCATGGGAGATAGATATAGTGGTGTGTGTGTGCTTACGTTAGGTGTATAATGAATCCATAGGCTACTTTTCCTATTTCTTTCACGGCTTCATAGGACTTTCCTGTTAACTTGTATTTGCTGTTAACTTCCTTCTTTAACAAGTTATTTGTCAATAAATATCAAGTAGTTGGATAAACTAAAGATGGAACCCAGAGTTTTATTTTTATTTTTATTTTTTCGTAGAAACCATCAGAAAGGGTCAATTAATCCTAAATTCGATCGGAAAAGAAATGCCGTAGGACTTGAAACTTGAGCATTTTCGACTTAGGATTGGTAGGTATAGTTTTTGAGGTTCGTATTGACCTAATACTCTTAATTCATTTGGATGATCATAGTAGACATGTTTCTCATTGTCTGAGAGTTGATCTTCTATTTATATTCTCTTCAATTATATCATTGTAGATTATTACTCTCTTATATGGTTGATCTAAATGATACATATTAATTTCCTAAAACGCAAAAGCATTCCTGACAATATGGCCATGTGTACCTTTTATCTGGAAATCTTGAAATTGTCATATAGGTTGCACTGTTTTGTACTGCATGGCACTGATTTTATTCTTCAGCAGCTTTTAGTTTCTAAATTTTTGTTATAGGCAACTATCTGTAGTTTAAAAATGTATTAAACATGCTTGTGTGTAATTGAAATGTGATTAAGATGGATCATTTAACATGGCAGCTTCATTGTCTCCTTTTCAAACAAAGTTCCTGATCCAGAAAACGACAGTGCTGCTGTTCAGGAGTTTCTTGCCAACATGGAAGGAGCATTTAGAGCCCATACGCTTTGGGCTGGTAGTTCAGAAGAAGAATTGGAAAGTGCTGGAGAGGTGAGCCTTTGCAGTTCTCTTTGCTGTGAATGCATCTGAATTTACAACAAACTTCTTGTGCTGAATGGAAAATTTGTTTCTAGAAATTGGAAATTGTTCCATTTATCCTAAACTATATGAGGCGATAATGCTATTTTTACCAACACATGAAGGTCAAAAGTGAAAAAAAGGACATGGATATCTTATCTTCTAATCAATTAGACACAAAGCATAACATATTTTTATTAATAAAAATGAAGATCAAACCTAATTCATAAGGCTCTCGCCTATGCGGGGTCTGGAGAGACTTGATGCATACAACCTTGTGGAAAGAGAGATTGTTTCCGTAAGTTGAAACTTGATCACCCAAATCACAAAGGAGAAACCTTCCAGGACATCATTGCTAACTCAATATATTTCTATAAAATATTTAAGTAAGATTCCATATATTCTATTAGTCCTATTTAAACAATCATTCCTGTGTTTCACTAAATCTTTTATTGGAAAAAATAATCCATTTCCATGAAACTCTCTCTCTTGATAAGCATAATGAGCAATAACAAATTTTTTGGATATTGTTTGTAATTTTTTTCCAAAGAAGAATTGCATCAAAACCTTCTATAGGAGGATGGAAGCATGCAATATCATTAAACAGTTTTAAAAAAAAAATCATTAAACAGCAACAAAAATAGAAGACTATAATAGGACTATCTTGGTGATAGCCAATTTGGGTAGTAACCCTCTAGAGGCAAAATTAGAAATGGAGTATCAAGAAAAATACTGCTAAACATTAGATTCGTAAGATTCCAACCTCTTTGTTGTAGTTTCTCCACTGTTGAATGTCTGCATTACCGCATCAATTTTTAAGATTTAAATTGCACATGGTTCATCTCAACCTTGGAAATTTTAAGACAAAAGGAATTGTTCCTGCTTGTATCATTAAAGGGTATTAAGAAAAGATTCTTTATTTACTCTACCTTTTCTTTAAGATGCATAAGGGCAATAGGTTATTGAGTGAATTAAACCACAGAAGTTTTATAGTAGATAATCTTCTGTGTTGAAAGTTCATTTGGCAATTCTTGACTAGCTGTTACTCGACCTATATATTCACTATATAAGTGTCCTGCCATTCGATGTCTTTACAGGAGGTTTCTGGTGCTCTCTGAAAGGGAATCTTTTTAGGTCAGCATGTATTAAAAAAACTTCTTGACCTTACCAATTGTTAAGATACCCATATTTCTCATTAAGTGTTATCGAAGGGCTTCTTATGTTCTGTGACCTTATGTCTTACTGGAATATATGGACTGTATGTCTTTGTTTCCCCCTTAGTTATATATGCAGAATCAATATTGCTTTCCATGCACTTTGTGATTTTCAATAATTATTTGCAAGTCACACAGGCTCTACATGTATGGCTCTTAACAAGTGCTGATGCCTGTAAAAGTTGCAACCTTGTGTTCTGTACTGTCTTCTTTTTTCAGCAAAAGAGTTTCAGAGCCCATTCACTGACCTTAACTGAAATTTCTCACTTCTTGTTTTGTTCCCATGTATTGTAGAATGATATTGCTCTATACAAGTTGATCAGTAGTTTCATTTGATGATTCTTGCATGTTTCATTATATCATTATCTTGGCCCATATTCATGTTTGTTCATTCTTTGATTCTCCTTTGTGCTTTCTGAACTTAAGAATGTTTCTGGACATCGCCCTTTTGTTTGTATATGTACAGGGTCTGGAGAAATATGTCATGACAAAACTTTTCAGCCGTGTATTTGCATCAGTTCCAGAAGATGCAAACAGCGATGGAGAACTTTATGAGAAGATGGCTTTACTACAACAATTTGTACGACCTGAAAATTTGGATATAAAGCCAGCCTTCCAAAATGAAACATCATGGCTGGTGAGTTGATTAATAGAGCCACTGAACTTTAAGATATCCTTGGAGCCATCAGATTTATTCGAACCACCCATAAATTTCCACTTAATTCATACTTCAGCAGCGAATTTGTGTGTCTCAACCTATGTGGACTTGTGTTGTTGTTCCTGAACCATTAATGATAACTAAAAGTAGATATTGTCTAATGATTTGTATAGTCATTTATCATAGTAATAGTTTATGGGCACAACAACAACAACAATAACAACAACAAAGCTGTAACAGTAATAGCACACAAGTAATTCAAGTTATTAGAATTGTTTGGAGGTTGATATCGCTGTTGAATATCATATTGTTCTCATAGTGTCTTTTGTAGCATAAGATAACATATTATGCGAAGAACTAAAGTATTACAAGAAGATTTTTTTGGTAATTAACATCAACGTGTAATAATTCTGTCTGAATAAATTCAATGGTTACTGTTGTTATTCAGACTCCACCAAGGAATTCATGGAGTTTATTGATGCAAACTAACTGGAGGACTCTTGTATAAGTAAACCATAAAGATGTAAGACATGCAAATTTTGTTGAATGAATCTTGGTGCAAGAAAAAGATGATTTTCATTTTATTTGCTGCTGTTTGTTATTGAATTTATGAGCATAAGTTAATGCAATATATTAGGGTTGAAGATGCAGAAAAGACCCATGCTTTTACTGTTACACTGGCTTTTATGGATTTTGGTCATAATTAAGTTTCTTTATTGCAATATTATTTACTTTCAGTTGAGCGTGTTGTAAAGCTTAATATTGGGAAGGACATCAGGGGTATTAAGGCCTTTGTATAATGTTCTTAAGTTCAATTATTTATTATCAAGCTTGTTTAGATAATCTTGTTAGATCAGACTTTCTTCCTAGCATTTGAAAGATTGCCTTTGGTGTTGTCAAATATATGAATTGTATGTTGCATTGATTTTGCAGTTCAACTGCAGGAGTTTGCAAAGAAATACTTTTTTTTTCCTTAATGCTGCTATATTTGCTATCATTTTAGCATCTGTATGTCATGTCACATATCATATTGTTGCAACTTGATGGGTTTTTTTTTCATTGTTATCTACTCATTTTAATGTTGCTGATGTTGATTCAGGATTTCATTGTTCGAATAGCATTTTATGAATGTCAACCCCCACAATTCCTCATTAGCTTTTGTCACAGTTGTTATTTTGTTAATTCTTGATAAAGTTTGGGAATTATATGGTTCTAAAACTATATGAGGTACATCTGAAATTATTTTAACAAATTCCAAGACAGTTATCTCTAATCATAAATTGTTCATATTTGTCATAGCTTGCACAGAAGGAACTGCAGAAGATTAATATGTACAAGGCTCCTAGAGACAAACTCGTTTGTATCCTCAATTGTTGCAAAGTCATTAATAACTTACTATTAAATGCTTCAATCGCATCAAACGAGAACCCTCCAGGTGCAGATGAGTTCCTCCCTGTCCTCATTTATGTTACCATAAAGGTATGTTTTCCATGCAGGTCATACTGAAGTAGCAGTTGCTCTGATTTTTTAACAACTCTCAGTTTGTTTCAATATTAGGTCATCTAGTCCAATATACTTCATTTTCAAACCAATGATTGAATGATAGAAGCATCCTAAAGTATGATGTTACATGCTTAAGTTAATTATCATTATCCAAAATCCATTTTTGCAGTATGGTTCACTCCATATATCTCATGAACATTTGTAAGTTACAACAGACAGGGTTACAACTAGATTGATTTCCTTTTCTTTTTTAATTTTAGTTGACATTGTGGTGAATAAGTTGGTATTTACATGCAAGTATTTAAATTCTCAATTTATCACTTTATCCAAAAAGGTGACTTTATCTAACCAAAGTTAATTTGTGACTATAACAAGATTAGAAAAGAAAATATGTGGATAATGCCACCAAACAAAAAAGTCCATGTAGTTTTAAGTATTAAAATTACATGATATTAATTCTTGAAGGTGATGTGAGTAAACAGGGATCTGGTTATGGGGAAATAAAAACTAAATAAATATTTATTAGTGTCATGACCTGGTTTGATACGCTTATTGGCCCAATAACTTGGTTAGAACTGGCCTTTACCATGTGACCCAAAATAATCCGTAAGCCCAAGTTAGTAATAGTAAGGCCATTATATCTTATATACTAAAATAATCCACTGTTCACTTACTATGGTGTATTGCTATCTCTATAACTTGGGAGTATTTGTCCGCATTAATGCCTAGTAACACTCGAGCCGTTCCCACACATACACGATGGGATATTGAGTTCACTCTAGTATCATTGACACGATAAGATAGAATGTGCCTTTGAACACATGGCTTGAGATGATTTAACCAAGTTGCTAGTGGTAAGCCTACCAAATCTTATATATCAACGTATTCACCTTTCACTCCAATGTGGGACGAGGTAGGGTATCACAATTAAGGTCTAAAACGTCTAAGTAATTCAAACCACACTGGCCGTACAAACGAAACCAGATGAAACTGAGTTGTTGTTGAAGAAATCTAATCAACTGTACGGGAATTACAAAAGAACTTGTTACTCACAATTTGTGTTAAATATACATGCAGCAACATCATGTTTGACACCCTAGTTTAGTGCTACATTGGGAATGAGAGAATTATTGAGATGATTTATTATGTTAGATGAACTTACTACCTTTAACCTAGCCTTAGAAGCATTTTGGGTCAGATCAGGTCATGATGATTGATGTCAGAGGGACCTAATACTAAGCATAGTGAGAAGTCCAGGAAGGAAAGATTTATTTGTGGATGGAGCTAGATGCAGATCATATGATGTTGAAGTATTACTAGGTTAGGCCCCACATGCTGCCTACTAGGCATGATTTAGGATCATGAGTTGGTTTTGGGCTTTGATGAGGACACCAAGCCATAAATGAAGGAGATTGTAACACATCAGGTTCATCATGTTGATCGGTCAATTCTCTCATTGGATCAGGTCATGACATCATGCACCCTTATTTTTGGTGTTCCGTCTGCATTATAAGCTAGTGTTCTCCACAAGTATTCAAGGAACTTGCTTCTTCTACTGTCACTAGTCTTAGGGACTGCCAAATTATAAAATTAAAGCATCATTTATGTTCTAAAGCACCAGAAAAACTCAGGTCTAGATGCACTATTCCTTCTTATGGAAATTTATTGAGATTTCAGCTTCTATCTTGTAGTTCCTGCTGAAAAAGACAGTACTGTCTATTGTACTTTGCAGGCAAACCCTCCACAACTCCATTCAAACCTGTTATACATACAGCGTTATAGGCGTCAGTCACGGTTAGTGTCTGAAGCTGCATATTTCTTCACAAATATCCTGTCTGCAGAATCTTTTATCTGGAATATTGATGCACAAGCACTTTCAATGGATGAGATAGAGTTCCAAAAGAAAATGGAATCTGCCAGAGCACATCTTATGGGCCTATCAACTGGCACAGAACATCAACAAACTGAAACTAATCTGGATACCATGGAAGAAAGGTTGAAATCTAACAGGGAACTGGATAGCACAGTATCTGTTGAAGGACATCAAGTCCTGAGCCAATCATATGGTATAAACAAAGATGTAGATGGAAAGTATAAACCGCTAATTAACAGGCTGTCGATCTCAGATCTAGAGAAGAAAGGAACCACTGACCTTTTGAAGGAGGAAAATGTAAACAAATATTTTCAGGAGTACCCATTCTTATTTGCTAATGCTGGAGATCTAACAGTTGATGATGTAGGAAGCCTCCTGAATTGCTACAAGCAGCTCGTGCTTCGGTATGTAGCTCTTTCAAAAGGAATGGGCATCGGTAATGAATCTCTTTCTCTACCCAACACAGAAACACCATCTGAACTTTCAGGTGTCAAGGAATCTGAATATGTAGCAGAAATGGAAATGAAAGTCGAGGACCATGAAGAAGTTAGCAGAAAAGGGGGCAGTTGTGCTGAGGATTTGATCTTGCAAATGGATGATGCAGAGTCCAAGAAAGTTGCAGACGATTCAACTGCTGAAGTAAGTTCATGAAAGGATGTGCAGAACTCTTAAGCTTCTGTTTTTAATAAATATTTGCTCCGTGTGCACTGAACTGAAGCCAGAGGTATTCTTTTCCGCCCTGGACAAGCAAAGGAGAGCTATGCTCTAGCTTGCAAGCAATGCCATTGTTTGCTTGGTTTAAAATGGGGCAAGGAAACAAACAGCTGCACAAACAAACTAAAAGAGGTCAAATGTTGCCCACCTTCAACCAATGTTAGCTTCTTTTTGCTGTTTGTGCCGGTTGGTATGTATTATTGTATTAGACCTTATCCTGTTTCCTAGGTAGCTGGTAACTCATGGCTGATAGATTCTGAGCTTCTACGTGCAGCAGTTGATTCTTCATTTTTTTTCCTCTTAGTTTCTTTTGTGTAGTTTCAATGACCCAAATAGATTTATGAAACCTTTTGCTTTGAAGAAGCATGAGAAGTCACTCATGGCAATATTTATTACATTTCCCTTGAGATTTAAGTGTGACACTGCAAAAAGAAAGCCAATGACCTCTTTGTCCTGCAACGTATGCAATGGTGGTCTCATGATACAGTCAAGTGGTGGATTCTTTTTTGTCTTCACAACTAACGGATCTGCATCGTTTGATACAGTCAAGTGGTGGATATTTTTGGTCTTCACAACTATCGGATCTGCATCGTTAGGCCATTTGGTTCATCAATTGTTACCATCTGATCAAATAGGATAATTAACCCGTTAATTTGATTGAACTTGAATCATCGGTGCAAGAGGTTTAAACTTGACTCCAACATGATGATTCTACCTAAAGAAATAACTAGCATGTAAACCTTGTTGAGTTTAAATCATTCATTCAAAACACTTAAACCTAAGATAAATTCAAACCTCTCACCATAATAACCCGGGACACTAGTCGATTTTGATATCATTTATTATGACTCGATAGTTAGCCCAAGTCTTTATCATTTTCGACAAGAGCTTAAATGAGAGCATCACATCACCTATGTTATCAAGTTAACAATGCCCTTATAAATCAATTATAGCCTATGCACGCTTCCTAAATCGGGACGTTACACCATCATCACAGCAAGAATCCTATGCTACAAAAAGAAAGAAGGCTATATTACCTTCCAAAACAAATGCAAAAGACCAGAGGCAGGTTTACCCTCTAAAAACCCCATCAGCGCTTTGGATTCTGGCATAATTTCTCAACCAATTAGCAATAAAACTTGCAGTCCTAAATGGATGAGTAATAGAACATTCAAGTTCTCTTCGGAACAGCATAAATATTTGGGATTATATTCAAAATAGCTTTTGGTTCACCCTGGTTTTATTCACTACAACTAAGGAACTTATCCAGAAGCTTTCCTCTTCACATGCGATCAAGATACGTTATGTCATACCCTAAAATGATGTTTCCTGAAACCTACGATCTCAATAGTCCATGGAAATCCACAGGTTTTTAGCACTACTAAGGTACCGAGTCCCACGTACAGCGCTTTCACATTCCAGAATAAATCAAAATCAACAGTTTCACGACAAGCTAAGAGAAAATGAATCAGGAGAATGAAAGATGAAGACTACATTGAAGTCTGATTTCCAGTGATCTCTACAAAGTAACACAGGGAACCAAATTAAGGTCAACGTGAGAGATCTCCAGCATTTGGTAATTTAGCTAGTACCAGTCCAATAACTACGAGAACAACCAATAACAAGAACATTGATGATTAAAAAGCCAAACTAATTTGGGAATTTCTCACTTCAAACCTATCCCAAATGATAACTTTGGCCGAGACTTGTTTTTACCCAATAGCTTCATCTGATTCGCCTTCTCTTCTTCTTCTTCCATTTTCTTTCTTCTCATTGCTTCTTCCTTTTCTTTCTGGATTTGTTCCAGTTCCAGATACCGCTCCAACTCTTTTTGCTGTCGCTCTAAAGCTTCTCTCTTTTGAGCCTCCTCCACTCTTCTCCTATTTTCCTCGAGCATCTTATCCAACTCCTCTCTCTCCTTCCTTTCTTGTTCCTGTAAGGACCCAGCATAAAGCACATTGAGCAACACATGATACCATTAGAAAAATAGAAAAGTCAGCATCCCCATTCAAGAACTAACATGTCATATCACAAACTACTGGTCCAGTAAACTGCTACCAAAGGATTCCATAGCAAGAACTACTGTTTAAATTTTAGGTGGCTTAAAGCACAGCTAGCTCAGTTAAAAGTAGCAATTTTACAATATTATTATATGTCACCTGGCCACAGTTAATCAAAACCTGTTAAAAACTGACATTTTCATTTCATCGAGTTCTTGATAGAACAACTAAAAACTTGGAAATAAAAATGATAAAGAAAACGTAAGCATCAAAATATCACATGATACACATGTTTATTAGGGAGCTTACCGCTTTCTTCCTTGCCTCGGTAAGAGCCTCTTCCTTTTCTTTCTCAAGTTGGGCTTCAACCTCATCAAATAGTTTTTTCCGACCTTCAACAATTCGTCTTTGTATTTCAAGCTTGACCTCATCAGAGTTCAAGGACTCCTCAACTTTCTTTCTAATGGCTTCCTCAATTCTTTGAGCAGTTTCTTCTTCTAAAAGTTTCAGTTCTGCTTCCCTCTGACGCCTGGTAGTTAAATTAGGATGTTAAAGAGAGAACTTCCCTTAAGCAAACCAACAAACAGTGACTTGATAAATGTTCTTGGAGGCCAGATAGACAGCCTTATATTAGATCAGCAAACAACATGATAAACAACATTTATCATGACTTGCTAAATGTTCCTTTTCATCCATGACTACATATTAAACACAAGATTATGCTTTTTAGGCATACCTCTAAAGAATCCAGATCGAAACAAATGAGTTTTCAAACTGGTGAACAGTAGATAAAGCAGGCACCAATTGCATCATGAAATATAACATGTGGAACTATACCAGTAGCTTCCTTCAGAAAAGCCTGTGGAGGAAAATGTCAAGTAACCTGTGGCAGGTTAAAACTAATCACTTAAATACTTCAATTTCTCCATTAAAGCACAGCTCTCATATGCAAGGTAGAGACAATGGGATGTGACATTTGCTTTTTTTGAGTTACAAAAAATGCTGAGAATTATTACTTACAAAAATCTCATGAATAAACGAAAATCGGTGCAAGCTAATGCAGAGTAACCATATAATCTAATTCATGATAGTTTGGTCAAAATTTATTTCACATATGCCATGACAATCACAATCATGAATGTCATTGACCAAACATTTGATTTCTTATTCCTCAGTAATGTATACTTGACCAACAATGAAAGCCCTACCAAGATTATCTTTCTCGTTTCCAGGTAACGTGTGACTTAAAAAGTGCATACATTTGATTACTGGAGCAACAGAGCTGTTTTCTGTCCAAATAAAGCTACAACAAAAATGTTGTTTCATAATTCATAATCTAAGCACACTTTTGGTGGAAAAATTCATCATCAAATTAAAAAAAAAATTGAATAAGAAGTTGATCTGCACTCTTTTCTATAGAGAACTTCGCATGTTTCTTAGCATCTAATTTCAATTCCTTGTATATACTGATATGTGATTACTAGTTATCTAAGATTTGGTGATAAGTGCATTGTCTTAGATAATGAATTAAGAATATATTTCTTTAGAGTAAACCTCAGAAAACTTACGCACAACCTCATTCTTTCCATTTTCAACAAAATTAGCTCTTGCATTTTCTTATCTAAAAACAATATAAAAAAAAGAAGAAAAGCTTGCTTCTAACACTACCATGATTTAAAATATTGAGCAGCCACTCAAATCGGTGACATACGAGGTCTGTCAAACACTCAAACAGACTTCCAGGAACCAGGTTCCACCAAGGAACTAAATATGTTACAATTCAGTGTTTGTGCTCCAAAACTTTATGAGAATTATAAATAAAGGATATAAGGAGATCACATCACAAAGCAGGCTGATCATGGTGTATCTCTAGACATTCTAAAGCCTTTCAAAAACTTCAATCTACAGATGAAGGATGGAGCCATCCAGAGTCTCACAAGAAAAAGATAAATACATCTATTGAAAATCATAGAATCTAGTTTCCAATGCTTCTTTCTCCAATCCATTTCCTACTGATATTGCAATTATTTTTCCAATCCACACATCCAAACAACAGTATCATACTCAAAAACTGTCTTTGCTTTTACCGAAGATAAACGAGGCCCATCTTGCCAATCACATCTGCTGCCATATATGAAAATTTTCTTAGACAATCATGATCATGATGGTTAAATAGCTCTGGGTCCCAACTCCAGCTTCCTTTTACAGTATGGTGCCTCACATATAAGATGCAGCAAAATCTTACATTCGGCTTTAGGACATGATACTGTATATCATGACTCTATGTCTCAATTAAAAAAAAAATCTCATAATGAGAAGGTACCTTATTTTTGTCAAGCTGCTCATAATATATTTTAGCAAACAAGAAGTTAATGAAATCTCATCCACTTTCCATCTATTCAATTATGATCTCATCATGAGAAGGCACCTTGGCTAAGGTCAGGTTGCTTTTGCACTAACTGGCTAAAAGCTAGTTACAAAGATATACTAACTAATGCCCTGAAGCAAAATTTTCAATTCTGTTGCATAATAATGAAAGTGGATGAGTAGAGTAGACTACCAAAGACAAAAACACTCCTCTTCTAATAAGTCCAGCTTGCAAGTTGCAACAGTTCTTTTACTGAAACTTATCTTTGTAAATTGCTTGAATATTACTTTATGCAAACCACGATGATAAAACATACCATTCGTAGCTTCTATACATAAATTCCATTTTTTTATGAGAGAATTTTAGGCAAATTTGATTCTTGATGAACAATAGTGGATATTAGCTACAAAAGCTCCATGTTCAACAAAGGAAAGGAGGGAGGGATGTCTATAGCTAAATCATTTCTAACAGATGCTCTACTGAAATTAGAGGTCCAATAGTTTATGTGCATTTACTAAGTTCAGTGAAGTTTTGACAAAGCCAGATATTTGCATAATCTTAAATAGGTATTGTTTCAACCACAAATCACTGGAAGACTAATGAACTAGGTTGCCTCTTTTAAATGAGTTACTTAAAGGCTAAAGTCAAGATCACCTACCATAACAATCAACAGGTTTTGATCCCAAAACTTCATATACATTAGTAACAATCGACCATAACCAAGCTACCAAGCCAACCTGTTAAAGGAACATTACTGGAAAGCAGTACTGAAAGTTGTCGGCATAGGGACACTAAGAAATGGTTTACAATATGTGACCCTTCATACAGTAACCATGTCATACATGTGATATCAAATTTGTCAAGCTTTAAGAAGTATATATATGGTTGGGCAAGAATGTAAGCATATTATAACTTTACAAAACAAATGTTTTCTACATGATGATTGCATTAAGAATATTAAGACAATGCATAAAACACACTGAGCTGTAGTACAAGCATTGTAAGCATGACCATGCAAATGCTCAGCAAAATAAAGGGTTAGCATTTACCGTTTCCTTTCTTCTTCCTGCCTTTGTGTCTCAAGAGCAGTTTTTCGCTCTATGGACCCAAGACTAGGACTTTCAGACTTGTTGATGGGCGAACCTGAGATGCTCCTACTCCTTCGCCTTTTGTGCCGTCTTAGTGATGGAGAACGACTTATCCGCCTCCGAGGACTTGGTGAACGGCTTTTATGCCATCTTGGGGAAGAAGAACGACTTTTCCTCCTGAAAAGTACAAATAACCAGTGACTTCACATATAAAAAAATAAAATAAAAAGAAGAAAAAGAGAGAGAAAGAACTTAGTTCACCTATTCTACAGAATAACCTTCACTGATCCACTTCAGACAAAAAGATGTAAACCATACAAACAAATTTAAAAGTGAGGAGTTACCACATGCTTTGTATGAGGATTATCATTCCCTCCTCTCTAAGAAAGGAATATTAACCTTAACTAGATTTTGACTTCCATGGGATCTTTGAAACGAGATTCATTAGAACAACGGAATCAATGAGACAGTGAAACTATATGCTCGGCTCCCCATGGGAGCAAAAGAAATCACCTATAAGAATAAGGGGAGCGGCTGCGATCCCTTCTGCTTCTCCTGCTGCTGTACCTGGGAGAAGGAGAGCGCCTTCTCCGATATGAAGGAGACCGAGAGACCGTCCGTGGCATCTCTCACTCGATCAATCGATCTAGTAACGAAAATGCCCAATTGTTAACCAACCAAACGAACAAAACAAGATCCCCTCGTCTCAATAAACCCTATACACGATCAAAGAGTGCAAGAAAATCTTTGGATCAAGATAAACAAGAAAAAAAATCATCTTTCCGCCAAGAATACGCCTCGATTTGTCGAGAGATTGGACGAGAGATTACCACGGCGAAACGAGTCGTTGCCGGGGTGGAGAGAGCGAGAAAGGAGATATAAAGCGTTCGAAAGCGTAAACGCGAGCCAAAAGTCCAAGAAATGCATTACATAGCTACGGAGCCCTAATTATTCTGGCCCGGCCCATATAATATACGTTTCTTTACGGTAATTTCGACGAAAAATCGAAATAATTATTGTGTGAATTATATATATGATAAATTTCCAAAAAAACCACTTATTTTCATTTTTTTTCCCAATTAGTGTTTTTTTAAATGTGTCATTTATTTCCTAAAAATGAAAATGCCACTGGCTTCCATCCCTCGTTCGTTGCCTCGAGTTTTCGTCTCTTGCCTTCGACTTATTATCTCTAATCCTATTCTCTTTGCTCTGCTTCTACTCGATAATCCTTTCCTTCCTTGAATCTTTGCACTATTAGTTCTCTAGTAAATCGGTAATCGTGAACGGATGGTGAAAAGGAGGTGAAAACAGTGATGATTGTAGTGATGGAAAATAAAAGGTTATAGGAAGATGGGAGGGGAGAAGAGGGTGACAAGGTATAGATAGGGACAAGAGGTGAGAACAAGTTAAAGGAAGAGGCTAGAGGCAAAGGGGAGCAAGGGTGAGAAGTGGTGGCAGTCATGATGGGACGAAGGCAACGATCGATAAGGTGATGGGTACAAACTATTTTGGTTTTTAAGCAAAAGGGTTGCTCTAAAAATAAAATGAAAAAGAGTGTGTTAATAAAAAGAACATAATAGTTTATTTTAGGATGTATAAGAAACATGGTTGCATTCCCATGCATGATCATCATTCAATTAACCCAATCAAATTGTTGACATATAATTTGAGGTCAAGATATATGCAATTGGTCCCAATCATTAGAAATAATTTGACGTGATTCAGATAATGTTTGGTAAGTGACTTGAGACGTTTAAAGCAAAGCAAATTGGTGCAACTTTAAAGAGATTTTGTGAGATTTTCGTAAGCCATGGAAGTGTTTGGATTGAAATTCTCGTTTTCCAATGAAAAATCCGCATAAATGTTGAAGAATCTATTCTCTACAATGGAATATATATATATATATATATATATATATATATATATATATATATATATATATATATATATATATATATATATATATATATATATATATATAAATGACAAACCACATACACCGGAAGTGGACCGCTAACAAAAGAAAACCTAGATAAAGCATCGCCATAACAAGTCACTGACTTCTAGTTAGTTACTGAATGGGTAAGTCAGTTATCTGGTCCTCCAAAGTACCAAAGTAAGAAATCACATTCTCGTCTCATTACTTCAGAATCCACAATTTGATTTTCTATTTCACTTTTACTCACGACACATGGCTTAGCAAGAAAGAATATTGTAACATTTCGATTTAGCTCCATATCGAAATAGACTAAGACTTCAATTGAATTATAAATATTTGATGAGCAAACTTTTGTTAACTTTAGCTTATACATCTTAAAGAGTGATTCGGAGTCACCAAGTTAACTATCACATGATCATTACAAATATCTAACAACATCAAATTTAACCAAAAAAAAAAAGAAAAAGAAGAAAGAGAAAAGAAATTAATCAGTCCATGTGATAGAGCTGTGAGCAGTCCGCTTATGGTGCAAGGAGAATCCCTCTCCGTCAAAAAGCCAAAGCTGAAGTATGAGACCTAAACCTGTTCGACGAAAGTCCTCTTGAGTAGATTTTTGAGCCAACATGCTACTGAGACGAAGTTGGTACTTCTGATTTCGATTCCTTGGACATATATGTTTTCAAGCTTACCGTACATCCACACTAAATCCTGAGCTCCAGCTACATCGCATCGCATCCTATGGCTCTGTACTCTCACCCACTAAAGGTGTATTGAGCTGTTGAGTCATCACTTCTTGTCTTCTTTTAGTGTCTTGATGAATGATCATACTTCTTTTAGTTGATGTATGAAACCTCTCTGGAAGTTCATACTTGCACCCATTGATTGCTTTCATCTGGAGGTTGGATGTAGTTTAATGAGAGACGGCTACTACTTCCAAAGCATATGCTAATCAAATGCATTAAAGATTGAACGGGAGAATCACCTCTTTCTTTAGCAGCCTTCTAAAGCTGTAATACCTTTGACATTAGCATATTTGTCCTGTTGATGAACATACTAATCAGGTGTATTTGCTGCATCTGACTAGTTTGACAGAACAGTCAGATTGATACCTAAACACCATCATCTATCCACGAGGAAGAGTCTCCCGTTTCCTTCTTCCTGTTCAAAAGACCAGGATATGACTAGGTTCTTACTGCATGCCTGAGGCTGCCGCAAGAGCCTATGATACGGCCCTCATCTGCCTCGAAGGCTCATCGATCGCCCTCAACTTTTCTACTTCCCACCCTCACCACCTTCCTGCCACTGTCATGTCCCCTAAGTCCATCCAAAGAATTGCCTAAGTGGTAAGGCACTCTTGCGGCAGACAGAGACTTAGTTGGAGTTGCCTAAGTCAAGAATCACCTTTATGCCCATTTCGATTAGACTTAGCTTGGACTGCCTAAGTCTTGAGGCACCCTTGCGATATATGCGTCTGCAAAGGGTCAACCGAACTGCAACCTCATGCAGGTCCCGTAGGACCTGTAAAAAAAGAAGTTGATTAGTTTTGAAAACGAGCGGCGGACAAGTCCCGACGTCTCGCGAAGAGGGAAGCTTTACAAGCAATTGAGCGAGCACTTGGAGTGCAGGAAAGCAGAGAAAGAGAGGAGGAAAACAAGGACTTTAGAAGGGTGAATGAGCAGCTGCAAGTCCACAAACAACTACTCCTCAAGTACTGGGCACGAAGGCAAGTTTCCGTCAAGTTGATGTGCAAACTTATGAAAGTGTTCTACGCCCGATGCTATATCGAAGATGCATCCAGCCATGTGCCACCCGGGGTTCCTGGTCTTTGAGATGGTCGACAAAATTAGGGGTGGTGGGTCAGCGAAATAGAAATCACTGCATGGCATACAAAAACATAGCTGTTTTGGGGGTTTTTGGGTAGATGCAGCGAGCGATCATTCTGCAGCGCTACGAGCTACTGTTTCTTACATTTTTACAGGGAAAATATACCAAAACATGGCAAAACAAGCTGTCAATGATATGTACATGCATGGGCAAGCGACGAAAGGTTCGTTGAATGAAGTTGCTACAAGTATGCGACGACCGTTTGTGACATTCTCCCCCACTTAAACTGTCGATGCCCTCGTCGACGCTTGCTGGTAGCCTTTGATGGCTGTCTCTTCATGTCGGAGGGCATCTTCTGGCTCCCAACTCGCTTCAGTTCTAGGAAGCTTCCGCCACTTCACCAAGTACTCAGTCTGCTCCGCTTCGTTGGGTAGCTTTGTCTTACAATTCGCTAAAATGGTCTCAACTCGCTTCTCGTAGGAGGCTCTGGTGGGAGGTTGTTGAGTTGAAACGTCTCGGGAAGCATTTTGCGGATCGGAGTGGTAGGCTTTCAAGTTGCTAGCATGGAAAACATTATGAATTTTGAGCCACACCGACAGCTGCAACTTACAGGAGACGTTGCCCACCCTACTGGTAATTGGGAAGGGGCCATCATACTTGCACACCAATTCTTTTTGCACCTTGTTTCTAAAGAATTGGAGTGATGCTGGTTGGAGCTTCACCAACACCAAATCGCCGACTTTGTATTCTTGTGGTCGCCTTCCCAAGTCTGCCCGCTTCTTCATCTTTTTGGCCACCTTCTCCAAGTAGGCCCGCGCAATATCTGCATTTCGATGTCATTCTTTTGCCAAGTGATATACGGACGGACTACTCCCTGTATATCCAATAGCTAAAGTGTGAGGAGTCGACGGTTATTGTCCTGTGATGATCTCAAAGGGGCTCTTGTTGGACGCAGAGCTTCGCTGCATGTTGTAGGAGAATTGGGCTATGTCTAACAGCTTCACCCAATCTCGTTGATTGACACTCACATAGTGACGAAGATATTGCTCTAGGAGCGAGTTTATTCTCTCAGTTTGGCCATCTGTTTGGGGGTGGAGGCTTGTGGAGAAGTATAGCTTCGACCACAATAATTTGAATAGCTCGTTCCAGAATCATCCCAGAAACCGAGCATCTCGATTATTTATGATATTGTGCGGGACTCCCCAATACTTCACCACATTCTTCATCATTAGCTTCGCCGTTTCCTCTACTGAACAGTGTAGGGGTGCAGCAATGAAGGTTGCATATTTCGAAAATCGATTGACCACCACAAGTATCGATCCAAGTCCCCATATTGCCGGCAAGCTTGATATGAAGTCCAGAGAAATGCTCTCCCACAGCCTTTCTGGTACGGGCAACGACTCTAAAAGTCCCACCGGCTTCTGTTACTCCACCTTATCTTGTTGACAGTTAGGCACGTTCGAACATATTCCTCCACATCTGTCCCCATCTTCGGCCAATAGAAGGTCCACTCCACGAGAGCCAATATTCAGTGAATGCTCGGATGTCCTGCCCAAAGGGAATCGTGACACTCCTTCAAGAGTTCACGCCTTAAATTGTCCACTCAAGGGACATAAACTCTATTCACTTTGGTGTAGACGAGTCTCTCCTGGACTCAAAATCGTCGTGCCTTGCCTTCTTGGATCAGTTGCGTCAAGGTTACTGCCTAGGGATCACTGTACAGTCCATCCTTGATCCGAGAAAGGAAGTTGGAGTGCAATGGCGATCGGCCCGATTTGGCCTCTCGCCCTCGGTTGTATAACATTCATTCGCTCCACTTTCCGGCTCAACGCATCGGCTACGACATTTGCTTTGCCGGGCTTGTACTCTATTACCATACCAAATTCTGCCAGGAAGTCCTGCCATCGTGCTTGCTTTGGAGAGAGTTTCTTCTGAGTCTGAAAGTAACTCAAAGCGATGTTGTCTGTCCTCAGTACAAATCGTGATCTGAGAAGGTAGTGTCGCCATATCCGTAAATAGTGGATCACCACTGTCATCTCCTTCTCGTACACCTTTCTTCAATTGTAACGCCGATAGTTGTTTGGGATCCTGGGTTCCTCTCCGAGAGACAAAAACCACACAAGGGTTGTCACCTCCCATCAGACATATGGAGTCTAGGAACGACATCGGCACTAACTTTGCTGCGTGCATGAACTCCATTCCAAGAATCACTTGGAAGTCATCCAATGACACCGCTATCATGTTTGTGCGCCTGCTCCATGATCCGATCTTGATGGAGACTCCCTTTGCTAGCCCGGAGATTTGCTTGGCCTCCAAGTTGACCGCCTTCATCTGACTTGGGTTCTTCTCCAAGATTAGCCCAAGCCGCTTTGCTTTTCGATCGGCGATGAAGTTATGGGTAGCACCCGTGTCCACCATTGCTCGGGTGGTTTGGCCGTTGAGTCTAATGTTTACATACATCAGCTCACTGCTTCCTGCTTTTTGTTGCTTCGGCTTCAGGTTCTCCCTCACTTGACCCCGCAATGCATTCAATAAATGCATCGCACCCATTCGGGGTCCTTGCGACTTCGGGGTCCTTGCGACTTCTCATCGTTGCTACCAGATTCGGAGCTACTCGAACTAAGAGCAACTGCCTTGCCCTTGTCTGGCTTGGGGGGTTTGATGGAAGCCGACAAGACATTAAGTGCTTGCTTTTGTGGGCACTCCCATACCCTGTGTGGCCCTCCGTACAAGAAGCATATGCAAGGTCTTGAGGCCTTGCCATTTGAGTTCGGCCCCTTATGGAAACTCTTCTTCCTTTGCTCGCCCCTAGGTTTCTTCCCAGGAAGATGCTTTGGATGGCGATTTCCTGTAGACTATTTCTTCTTCCTTGGGTCCTCTGAAGAAACAAAGTCGGTGAGCCTTTCTACGGCTGCAATTGCTCCGATCACATCAGTGACATTCCGTCGATGAAGTTCCTGTTGAGCCCATGGCTTCAGGCCGTCAAGAAAGCTGAATAGCTTATCTTTTTTAGACATGTTTTGAATGTCCAGCATCAGTGCAGAAAATTGCTTCACATAGTCCCGAATGGAAGTCGTTTGGTGGAGTTGTCTCAACTTCCTCCTTGCGACGAACTCAGTGTTCTTGGGCAGGAATTGAGTTCTCAACTCACACTTCAAGTCGTCTTATGTGTCCACTCGGCACCGACCTTGTTGAATCTCTTCCCAATGGGTTCTTCACCAAAGCTTTGCATCTCCGTTCAGATACATAGTCGCTATCGAAACTTTGATGTCCTCAGAGTCTGGCCTCGTAACTTAGAAGTTCTGTTTCATATCAAATAGGAAATTCTCGAGCTCCTTCGCATCTCTAGCACCCCCATAACAATGTGGGTTGGGCGCTCTGAAGCTTTGTGTCTGCGCAACGCGGGTGTTGCTTCCCGCATTTAGCGCCCTTGTGAGCACTGTCACTTTGGAAGTGAGTTCCACCACCATTTCTCGCAGATGTTGTATGGAGTCCTTGGTGTCATCTGTTAGTCGATCGACTAAGGCTTCAACCTTATCGATCCGAGATTCGACTTCCTCTTGTGAGCTCTCTACTCCAAGAAGCCTATGTTGGCTTTGGTAGAGTTCCTCCAAGCTCGCTTCAAGAACATCCAAGCGGGTTTCTACTGCTGTGATCCTTTCTCTATGGCTCATTTTCCCGGTTGGTGCTCCAGATTGCGCCTTCTCCACTCGCGGCGAGTAGCCAACTTCTCGCTCATCATGTCCACTACCCCGCTCTTCCTGAGCGGCACCAGCAATGAGGGAGCGAGTTTACACATGCAGCCCACCTACGGCTGCTTGGGGCAACAATCCGGCTTGCCCCGTCTTGCTCAATTCGTCGCGATATTTCACCATGGCGAGATTGTGAAGTTTCTTTGCTGCTTGCTCAAATTGCTTGCCTGCTCTGATACCATAATATCACGCATTTAGCTGGAATTGCCTAAGTGGTGAGGCACTCTTGCGGCAGACACAGACTTAGCCGGAGTTGCCTAAGTCAAGTATCACCTTTGCGCCCACTTCGATTAGACTTAGCTTGGATTGCCTAAGTCTTGAGGCGCCCTTACGATATATGCGTCCGCAAAGGGTCAGCCGAACTGCAACCTCATGCAGGTCCCGTAGGACCTGCAAAAAGAGAAGTTGATTAGTTTTGAAAACGAGCGGCGGACAAGTCCCGACGTCTTGCGAAGGGGGAAGCTTTACAAGCAATTGAACGAGCACTTAGAGTGCAGCAAAGCAGAGAAAGAGAGGAGGAAAATAAGAACTTTAGAAGGGTGAATGAGCAACTGCAAGTCCGCAAACAACTACTCCCTAAGTGCCGGGCACGAAGGCAAGTTTCCGTCAAGTTGATGTACAAACTTGTGAAAGTGTTCTACGCCCGACACTATACCAAAGACCCATTCAGCCATGTGCCACCTGGGGGGTTCCTGGGTGCTGAGATGGCTGACAAAATTGGGGTGGCTGCGGGCTGCAGAAATCAGCCCACGACACACAAAAACGGAGCTGTTTTGGGGTTTTTTGGGCAGATGCAGCGAGCTATCGTTCTGCAGCACTGCGAGTTGCTGTTTCTTATATTTTTACAGGAAAAACACACCAAAATATGGCAAAACAGACTGTCAAGGATATGTACATGCATGGGCAAGCGATGAACGATTCGTTGAACGAAGTTGCTGCAAGTATGCGACGATCGTTCGTGACAGTCTCCTCCTCCTCATTAGCCTTGTCCATCATCAGACACAAGCGAGGGTCATCTGTCAATGATGATGTGCTCAACTTCTTACATGACGAGTAGAAATATGGATGAGTCTTGGATCAATGTTGGAGATTTCAAGTCACCAAAGTGCATGGATCATGTTATCAACCAAATGGTCTCTTCTTGGGAGGCATTTGAGGAGACAGAAGACATCAACCTATGGAGCTTCTTCTAGGAAGTGAGATAGTTTCTGGTTGTCAGTTCATTGTTTGTTTACTTTGTTTTGCCCATATAAGTGAGGTCAAGGGAGAAATAAATCCAAGTGAATAATGATGACATTAGAGTACATGCAAGGTAACTCGGAATTTCTAGATATAGATACGTGCCAAAGAGTGCCTACCAAAGTTTGTTGAGAGAAAATAAAAAAGGCAGAGTACAGAATTATTTCCACAATATATGAAGTACTTCAAATGAGGCATTGTAATCATAAAATCAAACGAAATTTGGGAGAAAAGTGAATCAAACATGTCTTATCCAGAGGCCTGAGTGTTGTGGGCTAGAGCTAGAAAGAAAATAACAAAAAAGAAAACTAAATCCAATTGTTTGCACATCTCTCTTGATCTTATGTCTGTGTTGCCACATTTAATTAGTCATCAAAATCTGATGGTTAATGGCTTCAGTTTCCATATAAACTGATGATCAACTCAATACAGGACTAAGGAGTCGAAAACTTACCAACACAGTGTAAATTCAATGACTTGCGCCTTGCCTTGCATTCATGTTTTAGGTAAGGCTTGCACAAGGTAGTGGTCTTCTGACTCAGAGAAATGAATAAAGCAAGAACAGAACAGTGAGAGCACATAGGAGGTCAGAGCAAAATAAAGAATCCTTTTAACTATTTTAGGAACATGATAGAATCATAGAATGTGATTGAGCTTAGTGTGTATAAGAAATATGGACAAGCTTTTCCAATATCAGACCTTGAAATTTACATTCTCAGATAGTATTGTTGTTTACCAAAGAATATGTATTAGAACCATGAAAAAACAGCATGAAATCCACACATAGGGGAGATGAAGGAATTGACAATATTCACAATAAACAGATAAAATATTAATAAACTTATGAGAAATGCATTGCATGGTCATCTACGGACTATTACATGAGAAATCATACGAAAAAAATTGTTAATCAAGGAAAACCTACTTGCTTGATTGGATACAACAGTGGGACATAATACAGATAGTGAAACAATGATATAAATATAATAATGAGCAGGTGTATATTGACTTTTAGATGGCACAAAGAAGAATTCTTGCATTTATTAGTTCAAATCAAACCTTACAGAAATTATGAGTGAACATGCCATTGATTTCATAAAAGTGTGAATATCTCTATCACAATCGATAATTTAGAAAAAGTTCTTTAATGTGGAAAATCTGCATGCTGAAAGCAATACAACAAATCTGCTCTACAGTTTGAAATGCTTTCACTTATACGGGTTGACTTTTTTAAGGAAACACATCCAAGTTGACTGCTAATCCCTCTCTTACAATTTCCTATTGTATCTCAATGAAAATATGACACATCACATAAACCAACCTATTTATATTATAATCCGTCAATAAAACAAAAATTGGAAGTACATGTGACCCAAATGATCAACCTAAAATACATCAAATTTCAGCTGTACCATCTAAATTAGTTAAATATGCCTTAAAAGACTTAAATATTTAATCTTGATATTAGAAAAAAATCAGTTGCAAACCTAAACAACTCAAGCCCAAACAAAATGTAGATCAGTGACAAATTGGGAGTTTATAACATTTACAAGCAACTCAACATTCCTAGCAACTTTCATAAACCTAATTTGCTAAGTAGAAAACTGAATATTTGAGTACATAAGTTATGTGTTTGTAAAATAATTGTTTTGAAAAAGGCAAGTTAAATGATAAATTACATTTTCCTCTTGGCTATATAATAGGTCATTGTATGCTATTTGACTTGGTCTGGCTGACTTTGCCAAGTTCTTCATTCAGGAGATGCACTTTATAAAACTAATTTCACTAAGTCAGCCAAAATTGGCTGCATTTAATGACCTCTATTTAGAGAATGCCTTTTCTAGCTCATGCATTATTTTTGCTCAATGTATCTTCACCCAATAGGGTTTTCTTTATACAAATTATAGCAACATTGTGTTACATATGAAAATTCTTAAGCAAACTAGAACATCCTAAACAAAATGAGGTGAAGCACCTCATTGGAATAAATATTCCTAGTTACTTGGCCAATTAGAGTTAATGGATATTAAGGATCCTGCTTCTCTCTACTGTGAAGTCAAAGAAATCTTCTTTGTACATATATTAGACATTTTTTTTGCTGCATTCCTCTATTGTCATCTGAAAGGACTGTAGAAGAAAGAAACATGCACTATCACTATTGAGGAACCAAAAACAATATATACTGACAAATTGAGCAAAGTAATCACAAAAAAAGAAGCAATTTTGAAGAGAGAATATTCGCTACGGTGTACAAATTTCTTCACCTCCTCGTATCCCGTCACCGCCAGGTCGCAAAATGTGAAGAACTCAACAAAATCACCGCGGTGGAAGACTTGACCTACGACGCGGTGGAGGCGGCGATCACCTTCTTGGGATTGTTCTTGGCCTCCTTATACGCTTTGAGGCGGAAATCGATGAAGAGGGCAAGGAGAGATGCGTTCAAGGCAGCATTGAAAAGCCAGCCGCGCATCCCCTCGAACCCACCGCCGGTGAAGTGATACAAGAGGAAGACGCCAGAGACGAGGAAACTGAAGACGAACTGGGTAATCTGGAGCTCCGTGATCGCCCGCTTCTAGCGCAGCGGCCTGCAACAGTCCGCGCTGCTGGAGAGGTAATAGGCGTACATCGCGACGTGGACGGCGGCGTTGGTCACGAGGGCGATCGGCATGAGGGACTATGAGGCGGAGATCCAGACGTAGCACATGACAACGACGACAGCGTGGTGGTTGGTGGTAGGCGTGGAAGAAGGTGAGACCGCAGCGACCGACGAGGAGGATGAGGAAAGAGTTGGCGAGTTCGTAGAGCTTGGAGAGGTAGAATACGGAGGTTCAGAAGAAAAGGGGCACGGCGCGGGCGGTGCGAGAGCGGGGGGAGGGAAGGCGGGCGGCGGCTAAGAGAGCGCAGCCGGCTGCCATGGAAGCGGAGAGGTCTAGGAGGACAAGGTTGTGGGCGGAGGAGAGGAGGGTGAGGAGGACAGGGGAGGGGCAAGGGAGGGGAAGGCGGCGATGGCGACGATGGGGACCGAGGCGCCGAACGTCTCGTTGGGCCTCCACTCGTAGGACTCGAACGTTGGCTTCTCCACCAGCCACCAGTGGAGCCACCCGTGCACCCACGACGCTGCGATGCCCCTTTCTTCTGCTGCTCCTACTCCTACTCCTACTCCGCTGTGAGGCATCGTAGGGCCGCACGCGTCAACGGATATCCTTCGAGACACGAAGCAGCCAATGAAGAGCTATATACATTGACCCTGAATAATTAGATCTATTTAGTTTATCAATAAAAATAAAAAAATAAAAAATAATTTTAATATTCGATGATTGACGACGTCAATGACAGACGACGGCACCGTTCGCATCGGTGGCAGCGCCGCTGCCTCGTTCACGGACACCCTCCGATCTATCTCTCCCCCAGCCTTCCCGGCCTCTCCTTCACCGTCGCTAGCCAGCCGGCCACATCGGAGGAGGCGGCGTCATCGCCGTCGGAGACGATGGTGAGGCGCACCGTTGCCTTATCCGGCCCCGCGAACACAAAGTAATTCTCCAATAGCAGCCACATCTCGACGCCGCCCTTGAAGCAGAAGGTTAGCTCCAGCAGATCCACCTCTGCCACAGAGCGAAGCACGGGCGCAACCCTATTTGGTCCTCCATGTCTACGGACCGGTTGTATCGGTCCGCCATGCGATGCACGATTGCGGCAAGCATAGGCTCGAACACTGGCGGGGCCATGTAGGTGAACGTGATGCCGGAGTCGACAATGGCGCCGCCGTTGTCGCTGGGGTTGGGAACGAGGGCGGAGCGGGGGACTCTGACCTTCTTTCCACCGATGGCGATCTCGCGCAGCCCGATTAATAGTACACGGAGAAGGGCGACCCTTCGTTGGCACCAACTGCGGAATTGTTAATGAAGGTCATGAATCCAAGCTGTTGGAGGAATCCTCCTTGGCGGGTCGACGACAACGGAGCCACTCTCGGCGGCATCGTCGTCGTAGTGCCGAGAAATTAGGCAGTAAGGGAAGCGCTTCAACCCGAGCTGGGAGGGGACGGAGGGGGCGACGACGACGGTGATGGAGAGGCCGGGAAGGTGAATGGAGAGATGGATCGAAAGGCGTCTGGGAACGAGGCAGCGGCACCGTCACCGACACCAGCGGCGGCGTTGTCGTTCGTCATTCACGTCGTATATCATCAAACATTAAAATTATTTTTTTTATTTTTTATTTTTATATTTTTATATTTTTATCGATAAAACGAAGATAAATAGATCTAATTATTTCACTTTCCTAATTATAAAAATATCAATATAAAATTTTAAAATATAAAAATCATTCACGCATCTTAAAGCTTATAACGAAGGGGTAGGATGAGCAATGGAGCGGCGTTCCGCCCGTTTTTAAAAGCTACCCTTCCCCTTTTCGCAGTTCCACCAGTGTTGGAGACGATGCGATTCGGACGAGGAGAGGAAATTTCCGCAGTCGATCTCTGCGTCCCGGGCCACCTGTCTGCCGCCCTTTAGCTGCCTTCGGTCCCCGGCGAGATGCCGTTGGGCCCCGACGTTCATGGATCGGAAGGCTAACCTTCAGGCGCCTCCGGTTTCGGACCGTCCCAGCAGCGCCGACGCCAACTTCACCCACTCTTCCTCCTCTTCCTCATGCACCTTCTCTCCCCCCGAGTTCCTCCGCCAGGCTCATGCTGTCTTCAAGCGCCACAGACGTCTTGGTAATATCACTTCATTGTTCTTTTTGTCTTTTGTCCGCCCTATATCGGTTCATTTCATAGCTACCAAACAAAATTGATGGTAGGTTTGTTTGGTGTTTGTCGAAGAAGGTTGCTCCGTAGTGGATCAGTGTTATTCATGCTTTATTTTAGTAAAAGAGTTTGTCTCGAGTGTACACTGGGGGATTTGAAGTAGTTTTGCTTGATGTTGGGTAAAAAGTTAGGGTTTTTGGTTCTGTACTTGATGATTTTTTGGCTTTTTATTTGTTTCTTGATGTTCTTTTTGTTTATTTTTTGAGAGGTGTTCAGGTGGCATGCAGTCTAAAATCTGTCGGGCGACTCGTGTCTTGGTTCCTCAAACTGAGCCATCGGACAGCATGGCCGCGATGTCTACCATAACCACGAACGAGACTGCAAAGGCTGTTCCACCGGCTGGATCGGTTGTCGGAGTAAGGAGGTTAGTGAAAGCACCAATTGATCAGAGGGAAAACCGTGCAATTGCTGTGGCTGGTCTGCTGGAGGATGCCTCGATCAACCCCCCTTGGGTCACTGAAACTTTAACTGTTGCTGGGGATGATAAAGCAAGCTCTTTTGGCTTGCAGAAGAGCAACATTGACTTGATGGCTGATCGAAAGCAGTCCTCCTTGGTAGTTATGTCATCTCAAGTGCCACCTCCACATGCATTAATGGACAATGATATAAAGAAGGAAATTTTAACTTTTCAGAGTATGTGAATTATTAAACTAATTCTCAGTGACTGGAACTCTCGGAGTCCGGGTTAGATGAGATTTTAGTTCATTTTGTCTCTCTTACTTTTGCCTAGGTACACACTTGAACACTGATGGTAAAATGGAGACCATTTCTTCTTTCTTGCGTTCTCTCGCATTGACAGGGGTGGAGACAAATGATTGGGATTTAAAGCTGCAAAATCATGGAAATCTGGAGGTGTTTGGGACCAGCATGAAGTTTGGAGGCACTAGCTTGTTAGAAAATACAGAAGAACCTAAGCATGATCAGTGTTATGTGGAACCAATGTCTAGATGTTCAGCTCTGGATTCTTCGTGTGTCACTTCATTGTCGGTTAACATGGGTCCAACATTTCAGTCCACACATGCTCAGCCAGCTGGGCAGACTTCCTTCTTAACTCAAGTGTCTTCTTCTGCTAAAGAGATGTCATCAAATATTAAGGATCATGTTCTTATGGAAGAGCTAGGGGCTGTCAACAATGGCTGTGATTGGGATACTGATCGTCAGCACAATCTTCATTTGGCTGAAAGTGTTAAGGAGAAAGGGCTTTGTGGTGATGTTAACTATCTGCCATCTGAAGCTCCATTGACAAATAACCCATCTTCAAATATCGAAGTTTGCCCTTCTCAGTCAAGCAAAGTTGAGAAGTCTCGCCATAAAAAGAAGTATGATCCAAATGTATTTTTCAAAGTTAATGGGAAGCTTTATCAAAAGCTTGGTAAGATAGGAAGTGGAGGAAGTAGTGAAGTTCACAAGGTAATATCATCAGATTGTACTATACATGCTTTGAAGAAGATAAGGCTTAAAGGATGTGACTATCCCACTGCCTATGGATTTTGTCAAGAGATTGAGTATCTGAATAAGTTGAAGGGAAAGAGCAACATTATTCAACTTATTGATTATGAGGTAAAAAAAAAAAAACTTGCAAAATACTTATCCTGTTTATATGAATTAAAAAACATGTCATATTGGCTCTACACGATGATTCGTATGTGAAAGCAATGATTTTTTTTGCCTAAGTTTTTGCTGCATAGATCTAAATTATCTTATTTTGACACTAACGGGTAGCATCTGAAAAACATATGGTCATATTGCACATTGTGGTTGCAGATGTTCCTTTCTTAAGATATACTGCTTGAATTAAATTTTGATGCTTCATAATTATACTCAAGCATTAACTTCTCTCCTGATCAGAACTCATGTATGTAAGAATACATTTGAAGCATGATTTTTAATTGATAGGTTGCCCCCAAGTTCTCTTAGTTGGCGTTTATTAGGTAACTTGCCAGAAATTGCATATGAAGACAAGAAAATATATATTATTATTAATTATCTTATTAAATGCCAAAGTCTGATGTGGCTATAGAGGTCAGCTCTTTGACTATTTAGTTTGTCTACCATCTCTTGGACACCATATTGAAACTTTTGCTATCAGCCTTGACATATATCATTGAACATGTACGAATGTTGCTTTTAAACTCTACCGTGGACTTAGTTATTCAACCTCTGGATTGATCTCGTGCCTAGTCTATAAACTATTCTGACAACAATGCATTTGTCACTTCTAAGTTAATTATTTGGTATTTGCCAATTTTCAGCAATGGTCACTCCTGGGAAGAAAAAAAAAGAGAAAAAAGAATTGGACAGAGTTCATCAATTGATATTGTTCAAATTCAATCTACCTATCTGCAAGTACAGGATTCAGTGAAAAGTGTATGCATTGACTCGATCTGGGTTATTCTTGTTTTGTCTAAAGTCCAGAGGATGGCGAACAGCCTGTTTGGCACTGCTTTTGTTTCGTACTTCCTGTGCTAAAAGAAAAGATGAAAACCGAGACATCAGATGTGTTTGAGAATTTCTTTGTGAAAATGTTTCTGTTGTTTTTTATAAAAAGATTAAAGTAGAATCTGAGACAATAAATTTGTGTGTTTGGAAAGTAAAACTTCCTACCTGCCAAAATCTTTTTAACAAATGGTGTAATGTGTATTTGATTCAAGAACTATGATGTTTCAAGCCATCTCCTCCAAAACACTTCATTTCTGCAAGGTAAATGTAAAGAAGTGACCATCTGTTTCTTTCTATATAAAAGAATCAAAGACAAAAAAAATTAATACATCTGATCTGATTCTTTAAATTACACGTAAATACTAAAAGTTTTTAATCTTTCAGCTAACCGGTTCTTTCTGCATACTCTTCTTGTATGAGCTCAGATAATATATTTGTTATTGGTCCACAAGGATATTTTTTTCCCATTTTTTGACATTTGATTTAAACTGCATCCTGTTTATGATTTATTCCAGTGCAGTTGTTGCCGATTCTTACTATTTTTTTGATCTGCTGGTTGAGATTGGAATTTACTATGATTCTTGTGCTGCCGGTTTATACTTTCATCTTAATAACTAGAGAAGCAATACATCATGTAAAAGAAAGCAAAATTAAAATTTTCCTTTAGTTAACTCCAAGGTTTCGTGGGACATGGGCATACCAAACTTTTTCTAGAACAAAAATGCCTTGCTGCGCTATGCAGGATAACTTATACATTGCAATGGTCATGACCATCCTCATAACTGAACTCATATTAATCTATATCTCAAGCTAGACTCTGGATTATATATTGTACAGAGGGCCAACAAACACTTTTCATTCTTGTATGGATTGTCTCAAGGTATTTTCTCACCATAAATGCTTGTGAGTATGATATGCAGGTGACAGAAAAAACTTTATTTCAAGAAGTTGCTGATGAATCTGTGAATATCAAGGACAAGAGAGTGAAGGATGATGAGTGTATCTACATGGTGCTTGAGTATGGAGAAATAGATCTAGCTCACATGCTTTCACAGAAGTGGAAGGAGATCAATACTTCAGGTTGTAAAATAGATGAGAATTGGCTACGGTTTTATTGGCAGGTAATTCATCATTTTCCTTAATTAGCTGATGTTTGGGTCCGAAACATAGGAGTCTAATTTGAGGAGGGCAAATTGTTTGGTTAAGCAGTGCAGGAAGCTAATATTTAAGAGGAAAAAATCTGATGCTAGGCTTAATTACTAAATATTTTACATGCTATGTGATTTGCACCATCTCAGTGAGTGGATGTGTTTACATGTTAAACAATGTCATCTACATTTGTTGTTCAGTTCCTAAAATATACATCTGATGATGATTTGCAGCAAATGCTTGAAGCTGTTAATACAATACATGAGGAGCGTATTGTGCACTCTGATCTGAAGCCTGCCAACTTTCTACTGGTCAGGGGATCACTCAAGCTTATTGACTTTGGCATCGCCAAAGCTATAATGAGCGATACCACAAACGTACAGCGAGATGCACAGGTTCAAAAGAGCTCTAGCTATTTTCATTTGGAATTCTTTTCTTGCTATGTATTGGAAAGGTAGTAGCACTACAGTTGGCTGCTTCACTGCAGGTCGGAACCCTAAACTACATGTCTCCGGAGGCATTCATGTGTAATGAGTGTGACTCAAATGGAAACACTATCAAGTGTGGGCGGCCATCTGACATCTGGTCTCTTGGTTGCATTCTCTACCAAATGGTCCATGGCAAAACACCTTTTGCAGAATACAATACTTTTTGGGCCAAGTTCAAGGTTGTTACAGATAGGAACCATGAGATTGTATATGAGCCGGTCTCCAATCCTTGGCTTATTGACCTTATGCGAAGATGTCTTGCATGGGACCGCGATGAGAGATGGCGAATTCCACAGCTGCTTGAGCACCCATTTCTTGTTCCTAGAATGCCAAGAGAGCTTCCTCCATTAGACGATCATCAACCTTGTAAATTGCTTGTAGAGAGGATTGGCGCTTATTGGAGCAGTCCTGAAGTGTCTAGGTTGTGTTTGGAGCTCCATGAGGTCATAATCAAGCTCGAGAAAGTACAAAAGAGTCCAAATGTATCTGTGGAACCATATGTTTCTTGATGCGTATACAGTATGCCAAGGATGTTTTATTCTGGCAATTCATCCTCATCATTTGATTAGATAATCCATTTGGTGTGGTATCAATCTTGATATAATGAGTTGACTAATCTCTGAATATAAAAGATATTCATGTCATATTGGAATTCTGTGACCTCTTTGATTATTATGAGGATTCATTGACTATAATCTCTATGAATTACCGTGAATGGCAAGCATTTAGTGCATAAACAACTTAAGCCAATACATATTAAAACTGAGAAATTTCATCCCAACTCTGTAATTTTCCATCTAGTATAGGCATTGTCACGAGTGATATGTTTTGTGAGATAAATGTTTTGGTGGATTGTATTATAATAACACTTGAAAGATTAGTTATAATCATCAATAACCATAATAACACTTGGTATTATAATATAGATCCAAAGATTTGATTATAATCATCAATAACACTTGAAATAATCTTGCAGTGGTAATGGGGAAATACATAATGCTTCCAAATGTAAAAAGATTTGTATAGTTTGTTATATCATCGTGTTAAAAAATAAATAACATTTTTGTAATGAAATCAAAGAGCATTATTTGTTGCTGTGAAACTCTACAAAATATTGAGACTGATAAGGGAAGAATATGTGGAATTAGTCAAATACCAATATGTATCCACATTGGCTTGCGTATAGCGGCATCACTATCTTAGTACCACAGTTGATAGGTCACGAAATGGTATCTCGACAAAGCCGAGTTTGTGCCTCCCATTGTCAAAGCGGCAACAACATCATGCAAACTGTGATAATTGTCATTTCCCATTACGGGCTCACTCCACCACTACAGTAGTCCTATGCCAAAATGATGAATTCTATTCTACAAGGAGATATCTCATAACAATGCACGATTTATCGAGATTCTTCTTTACCTTGTATTATGATTTCTTCAATGCATTGGCAATAATATCGAGATCTTTTTTGACAGCCAAGACTTCAAAAATCTATGACATGAGGGTCATCTCCTATTAAGATCTTGTTCTTCCTTTGTGAAACCGATCGAGAAGGAAGGGGGCATAAGGGTCTTTTCTCATCTTGAAAGGAGGTTCTTCCGATCAAAAGGAGATTATTATGAAAGGAGCGAATATGGAGAACCCCATCAATATCTCTTTTTATTTTCTATTTCAAGTTTATCAAGTTCATGATGTATATACTCTTTGACTAGAGCTGAGATGGAGAATTATCAATTTTTTATACCTTTTTTCTATTTATCTTATAGACAAGTCTTCAAGGATTTGGACGAGGAGCGAGACTAAAAGGCATAATTGAAATCCCTCGAAAGTAAAAAATAAATTATAATTTAATCAATGAAATCATATAGTATTATAATGGGTCTAATTGATCCTATCCATAACGATACAGATAGATAACATATACTCGATATATCCCAGAACTTATCAAAGACTAAGACTCTCTGCCAAAAATCATATTAAATTTTAAAAAAATTATGTTCAATTTTTATCGATCATGTTATTCTTAATTATACAGAGACAATTCAAAATATATATAGAACTCAATGAAAGAAAAAAAAAAAAAGTAAGTGTGCCAACGATCATAAAGAGTTATTGTATTGCAACTTCATCTTATTGCCATTGTTGGGTAACAACTTTTAACTTTAAACCTTCATGTTAAATTATATATAGTTTTTAGTGTGCACATAGAAACACATTTACATTTTTAGTATGAAGATTGAACGAATATGCAGTTGTGAAATGCTTTTAGTGTTTCATAAATAATAAATAAAAATTATATTTTGAATGTATATTAGCATAAATTTTATTTAGTAAAATTATATTTCAAAACTTCATTGAATATTATGTGACAAATTTATCGTTTAATATTTATTCAAAAGTGCATGCATATTTTTTTATTTAAATTAATAAGTAAAAGTTGTATGGCCTAGATATATAATAAATAAAAAACATAATCATAGAAATAAATATAAAATAATATTTGAAGATATAAATGATTTCTCACTAATCACATCATTACATTAAGATAGATACATTGCTCGTTAAGTTTACGAGTATTTGGTCACTGCAAATTAACCATGTCATAAAATACATTGCTATTAGACTTTGTACCACCCTCATTTAAATCATTACAATCATAAATTATAATATTATAATTAAGATCTGAATATGCTTTAGCGATATGAGTATCAGTAATTTCATTTCTTCTTGTGTAGTTACGTAAAATCATCATCGCGGCCACAATTTGCACTTGCTTTTCATATGGATAGCTTGGCATATTCTTCACATATTTTTCACTTCTTTTTCAGTACATTTCTGAACGTAGTGAGGAATGAGCTTGATTGAACACTTGTTGATAAAGTTAACTTGTAGGTCCAAAGCCTTGTTGGAATTCGAGCAAATAATATCTGACTTTCTTATATGGCCCTGATTGTATTAGGACATCCATCTAGCAATAATATTTACCTATACGAATAAAATAAATGTAATCAATACATAAAGTACATTTAATATCATCATTCTAAAATCTATTGGTAAATAACTTAGAGGAGGATGAGGAAAAATGTAAATCGTGTCTTTCAAAGGCTTCATATAAATTGCGGGTATCATAAACATATGTGAACTCCATATTGAAATTACACATTGCTAATACATTTTTGAGTTGGGACTCTCTTTCGACCAATGAAATGATTGGATCATGCACAGGAACCACAGTAGGAATGTGAGTACCGTTTATTGCACCAATGCAATCCTATGAAAAAAAGAAAAAAAAAATTTATGAAGTACTTTAGTTTTTTTTTTTGTAATTTTATTTGTACAATGCAATCATATATTATTTACCTTGAAAGATGGATAATATCTTCGATCATTCCTTATCTTTTGTGGAACCTATGTAAATTGCCGATCATATATATGGGAAGGATTTCAAGTGACACCTCTCATTGCAACTGTGTTCATGGACATCCTACCCAACAAAACTACAAGGTCAAACAAAATGTATGTCTTTTGTTCCAAAAAGCCTAAACTTGCCATTAGCCTCTTACAATAAAAAAGAATTGCATTCTTAATATCACATTAAGGAAGCATGAAAATAAGTGTAACAACCCGAATATTTCTCTCCCACCATTCATCACTTGCATCAATAGTTTTCTTCTTGGGATCTCATCCTAATCTTGTTTCATTATGGAGCAACCATTTGCATCTTTTCAATCATCCTTAAGATTATCTCACTTACTTTTCATCTAAATTTTATCTTTTTTTTTTTTTGCCCGTTGTTAACTCCTTAGATCTCTAGGATTGCTTTTGAAATCACATTTACATTTTTAATGTATAATCGAAGAAGGAGGTTTGAGTGCTTGATAAACAAAATAAAATTGTCTTTTAAATATGTATTAAGGTAAAATATGTATTTGGTAAAATTATATTTTAAAAGTCTAATGAATATTTTATAATAAATTTACCCTTCTAATATTTTTAATATTTATTCAAAAGTGAGCACATATTCTTATTTAAATTAATAAGTAAATAAATGAATGTATGCAATCTAATAAAAAATTTAGTATAGCTCAAATATATAATAAATAAATAAATATATTATAACTTTAAAAATAAATAAATAAAATTTTATCTCATAAAAATATAAATCATGTTAATTTCTCAATAATCATTTTTGACAATCTTATAATTTTAGATAACATCATAGGGTACTTTGAGAATTTGATCAATTATGTTAATATCCTGTAAATGCTGAAATGCTAATGCAAGGTAAGAATCACATTTAAGAATTTTCAATATAGCATTCAGAATAGATGCAATTTAAAAAAATATTTATCAAACACCAATTTACATTTGAAATATACATTACATCTTCAGTACATATTTCAAATGTGTTCCCACATTCAATGATAATATTTCATTCATCCTTTTTGCTGCTAGCAGGATGATTGCCCTTATTAATTTGTTCAACACATAGCTTACAGAAGATCTCTATATGTTCAAGAATCTAAAAGACTCCTTTTGAATTTAGTAGTAAAATAAAAAAATAATAAATATCTAATAATAATAAATAAATACATAAGTCAATGTAATAAAAGTAATTTAAATTGAACAAATTAATATGTTCTATATATTGAATCTTGGATTTTGATGATGAAATCAATTGATAAGTTTGTAATCTAATATGCGTTTTGAGAAAAGTGATGTAGGACTATCTTCGATCATGAAAGGTAGAACGATTAAAGTAGGAGAATCAGACATTGGGCCGAAATTAGAGATCAAGCATCGCATCGAAAGAATCGAAGAATCGGTGTCTAACATTGATTGTCGTTAAAGGAGAGCATGATGCACCGAGAGTTTGGAAGAACCAATGATATGCTAAGCAACATAATATTTTATATTTTATTTAAGTCATGATCATCATAATTAGGTCTTAATTTGAGTTAGTTTTGAGTGTAACCTTACTAACTCAATTAGGGGCCTATTGGGATGGCCGGATAGGCAGATCGGGATCTTCTTGGTTACAAGATTCCTTTCTAAGACTGGGTTATCCTGGTGTCCTCGGGCGGTTGGTTATCCTGCATGATAGGCTAGCACCGAGGGTTGTCCGACGTGGTCCCTTCGATTCTTAAGTCATCGAAGGGAAGAGGACTATAGTGTAAGCTGTATGACTAAATTAGTGTGTAAAGAGTTCCTCCTCAATATGAGTTGATAGATTCCTTTTTATACTTGAACCCTGGACTTTCTTACTGGTTGGCCTAAAATAAGAGTAGGTGAACCGTTGGATCATTCTCTAGTCTTGATAAGGTAGGATGGTTATTACCAATTATTCATGCAAGACATATCGGGATACACTACGATGTCAGTTTGGGATTGCCGACTTAAAGCTCTGCTTAGGTGCTAGTCTCACTGATAGCACAATGAAATAGACTTTGTTAGTGTGTTTTGTAGATTTGTCAAACCTAAATAGGTAGCATCATCATTCGAAGACCTGTTAATAGTGCTTGGGTTTGACTTTAGAGTTCTCAAGAATGAATAGTTCCGTTATGAGCTTGAAATCATGTAAACTATGAATTTTTTGCGATCTTCTTTCATAACCCACAAAAAACTGTTCTTTTCTTTTCCCTACTTTTGGAAAGATAATGAAATCAATTTGATTACCAATATATTTGTATCTAGTAATAATAGACATTCTTGATCTATTTATCGACTCTCAGATATCATGTGATATTGTGTCTCTTTTCTTTCGATTTATTTTCTCTAACACAAGAAAATTATTCTAGAAAATTTAAGATCTATATAGATAAAAAAAAATTACTATTAATTTTTATTATTAGATTATATGATTCTATCTAATTAGGTAAAATATATTATAGACACGATTGAATTCTGATTATGGTTATCGACTAATAGAAAAAAAATCTGATAATAATAAAATTTTTTATGA
Source organism: Musa beccarii (assembly GCA_024322285.1). NCBI lineage: Eukaryota > Viridiplantae > Streptophyta > Magnoliopsida > Zingiberales > Musaceae > Musa > Musa beccarii. Next base: position 34,937,714 of record CM044401.1, on the reverse strand, counting down.
GATGATAATGATGGAAGAAACTCTTCTAATTACTTATCCTAGATCCTTTACTCTCACATATAAAAGGACAGGACCTCCTAGAGACAAAACAATCAGTTATTAGGAGATTATAAATTTTCTTTCGTATCTCTTTTGTCCATAATTTATCGTTTGTAATGATCTAATGAAAGATAGAAAGAGAAAAGAAGATAAGTTTAGCTTTTTTACTATTGACTATGGTGCGCTTATATATTAGATAAAAACTCTCTAAATAGCATCAAAAGATACATATCATAAATTTGATCTATGGTTATTTGATTTTTATTTTTGATATTAAAAATTTTTATGTAACAATAATTTGTTATGATTTTTATGGTTACATGTGTTTGGCTAAGGTTGAACAACATCGGTTCTGCAATTTATGCCTGTATAGATGTAGAAGTTCTATGTTTTGCACAAGACATTCTTGTTGTGCTTTAATGAAATTGGGTACAAATCTTTTGGCGCGACATGGGTTTCAGACAGTAATGTCTTCGGCATCTAAGTGGTTGGATCGCGTAAGGAATTTAGTAGAACTGCTACATCCTTTGTTGCCGAAATTTGCTTAAATGGAGGCAGTGCAGAGCATCCTTCATTGCTCATCCATTACTTGCTCCGCTACAAATATCACGATATGTTTTTTTTAATGAATCAAATGATTTTCTTGTTGTGGCTGTAATTGCTTCCGTGACAGCTGATTGAGGATTTTATAGAAATTTAATTTCTATACTAACTATAAAGATCCATTTCTGTGATCAAGTTCCCCGACATCATGTTTTATCGGACTGTTGGAACATTGGTCAATCTGACAAGGATGCTTGGGAAATAATACGTTTCATGTTTTGTACCTAGTACTGATGCTATGTAGTATGGTAATGCAGCTGGTTCGGTTGCAGGCATGATAATGCTGCAACCTGAATCTCCATTAACTGGGTAAAATTATTTGCGAGAGTTGATCTACATGGTAATGTAATTTTCGTTTCATCGAGCATTGTGATCTCTCGTGTTTTGTTAGCATCTTATTTATTACTATAAAAAGATATCTTTACAATGGTGATAGGAAATATGATGTTGGTTGAACAAGTTTCATTCTCACCGTTTCCGACGAGAAAGGTAATTATGTGTTTCCTTCTCATCATTTATAACGAAAGTTAATGATGAGATATCAAAGTTTGTCTTTATCACAAAGAAAAGTGGGAGACTTCTCTTAACTATTCAAGTCCGTACTTATATACATTAAGTTACTAACTTGAACATCAACATCGTAGAGATCGAATTAAAAAATCTCTATACAATACCAATATCTCAAGAGAAATCGAGACCTTTCAGGTTGTCGATCGAGCAAGCACTTCATTCCATTAACTTTCAAGTTAATGGATTTGATAAATGATTTTCTAAGGATTCAGCTATAGCAAATGGTCTAGTGCTTGAAAGAAATGCAATAAAAATTTTAACAATCCAAAGAGGAGGAGTCAACTAACCTCACCTCAGGTCGATTGATATTCACCAACGACATCCAAGAAGAGTTGCTCCCAACCAACTTTCGTCATTCATCATTGGAGGCCTTTAATGATAATACTAACCTGCTAGAGCACATCACTACTTTTCGTGCCTAAATATTGTCATACGACACTTCGAATGCCCTAATATCTCATGCCTTCCCAACTATATTAAGAGACCTGATATGAGAATGGTACACCTATCTGAAGCCGCTCTTTATCAGTTCTTTCATTTAGCTCACTAGGGAATTAGTGTTTCACTTTCTTGAGAATATACGCTCGAAGTTCTTAGCAATAATGCTTTTCAGACTTAAGCAAAGGAAGGAGGAGATGCTCTTGGACTTTGTTGCTCAATTCACCAACCAAATCCAACGCATGCAAGATGTACATCCATCACTTATTATATAGACATTCATAATGAGATTCAAGTCCTTTTATCTTTTCTAGTCATTGGTAAAGAGACCATCGGGGATGGTATTTGAAGCATTTCAATGGATGAATCAATATATTATGGCAAAGGTAATGGTCTTGGATAAACGTAAAGAGATATGCAAAAGACCGAGATAGGATTAGCTACAGTCCCCATCAATCCTAAGGTCACCATAATGAAGAAGTGACTGACCCAAACTGCTTTGCTTGAGGCCTGAGTCAACCCCCCTGAATATGACCAAAATTGAAGTCTTGTTTTAGATAAAAGAGAAGAGACTCTTAAAAGACCCTTAACTGATGAAGAATCTGTTGGCAAAGAGAGATAGATCCAAGTATTACTGTTTTCATCGAGATTACAACCATGAGATAGATCCAAATACTAACACTTCTACCAAGATTATAGCCATGATATAAAAGATTATTGTGACTTGAGAGAACAAATTAAAGAACTCATTCGTTAGAGATACCTTGGGCGGTTCATCTAGAGGTATTGAGAATCTTTACCCTAACCTCAGTGGCTAGTGGAAAGACAGATTGATATCATTATTAGTAGACCTACCTCGGGGGGAGATAATTCCTCACGTCATAAAGTTTACGCTTGAGCTACCATTAAAAATGACTACGAATGGGAGACGATCAAAAAACAATCTTCAATGAGGAAGAGATGGAGTACCTCAACTCGAACCACGATGATATCTTGGTCATCTCTGTAAGGATGATTAATGCTCAAGTGAAGAGGGTCATGAATGATACAGGTAGCTTTGCTAATATTCTCTACTTTGACACTTTTCAAAAGCTCAGGATCTTAATTAATGACCTCACCCTTATGACTTCTTTGCTGATGGGGTTCATTCGCAACTCAATCTCTCCCCCCATTGGAACTGTGAACCTACGCGTTATATTTGGGGATAAGTTATGCTCCAAAATAATGATGACTAGATTCATGATAATTGATATGCCCTTAGCATATAATGCAATCATAGGTCAATCAATGCTGAACAAGCTGAGGGTGATATTGTCGACCTATAATATGATGATAAAATTCCTAACAAGGGTTGTTATTGGAGAGCTGAGAGGCAACCTGTGAGAGTCACACTAGTGTTACCTTATACTAGTCTCCCTATTGAAGAAAGTATGATCCGAAGCACCACTTGTAGAGTCTCAAAGTCTCACCAAATCCCTCTTGCACTTGGAATCAATAGAATCATTGATCAAGGCACCCCTAAACAAAGGCTATCCCAATCAATTTGTCAAGGTTAGTGCGGCACTTTCCAAGGAGAAGCAAATGCAACTTATAATTTTCTCAAGGAAAATTACAAGGTGTTTGCATGGTCGCCAAAAGATATGTTAAGAATCAACCTAGAGGTAGCCTAGCACCACTCAAACATTTGTTGACACTATGTTGGGTCATGAGCTCCTCACATTTATGGACATATTCTTAGGATATAACTAAATAAGAATGATATTAGCAGATCGAAAACACACTTTCTTTATCATTGATTGAGGTATGTATTGTTATTGAGTCATGTCACTTGAGTTGAAAAATATAGGGACAATATACTAAATGTTAGTGAACAAGATATACAAGTACTAAATCGAGGGGAATATCAAAGTATATATAGATGACATGATAGTCAAGTAAAATGATTGACTCACATTTAACAAATTTAGTCAAGATATTTTGAGTCATAACGAAGTTCAACATGTGTCTTAATCCAACTAAGTGCACTTTTGGAATTAACTCAGGAAAGCTCCTTGAATTCATTATTTACAAACGGAGAATATATGCAAACCTCAAAAAAGTTTGAGCCATATTAGAAATGCACCCATCTCGGTCGATAAGGTAAGTCAAATAGTTAACATAATGAATAGTAGCACTTAGTCGATTCCTATCCCAATTAGGTGATAAGTGCCTATCTTTTTTTTTAATATTAAAAAACCCAAAAGGCTTCCTATGGACTGAGGAGTATCCCCGAGAAAGTTCAAGCAACATTAGAAATGCACCCACCTTGATCGGTAAGGGAAGTCTAATAGTTAACAAGATAAATAGCAACACTCAGCTAGTTCCTATCCCAATTAGGTGATAAGTGCCTACCTTTCTTTTGAGTATTAAATACCTCAAAAGGCTTCCTATGGACTAAGGAGTATCCTTGAGAAAGTTCAAGCCATACTAGAAATGTGCCTACTTCGGTCGATAAGAGAAGTTCGATAGTTAACAGGATGAATAGCAACGCTTAATTAATTCATATCCCAATAAGATAATAAGTGCCTACATTTCATTCAAGCATTAAAAAATCCCAAAAGGCTTCATATGAATCGAGGAGTGTTAGGAGCCTTTCAACAAGCTAAAGTACCACCTCGCCTTATTATCATAACTCTTCTCCTCTACCTTAGGCAAAACTCTATCTTTACCTCATTGCCAGTGATTCAGTTGTTAGCTCGATGTTGGTTTGACAAGATTCGAGAGTTCAGAAGTCTATCTACTATGTCAATTATATTCTAAATGGACTCAAAGAGTGATACCCCCCTATCAAGAGGCTTGTATTTGCACTGATATTGGAAGCAAGAAAGCTCCATCCCTATTTTCAAGTGTATGCCATATAGGTGATCACTAACTAACTACTCAAATAGGTCCTTTCTTAATTCAATATCTCAAGATGACTATTAAGATGGTCAATAGAGTTGTGTGAGCTTGATATCTGATATGTGCTCTAAACTGCTATAAAGGCCTAAGAGTTTGTCGACTTTATCTCAGAGCTAACTCCCTTACAAAAAGGATTGACAATCACACATCCTCAGCATGAATGCTATTCATGGATGACTCTACCTCAGAAAGAGGTGGCATTGGACTCATCATGAAGGGCCGAACAAATAGGTATATAAATGAGTCCTCTAGTTTGAATTTAAGATCTCCAATAATGAAGCCGAATATGTAGCACTCCTCTCGAGGCTCTAACTCACTTGGGAACTTTAAGTTCGAGACATGATGGTGGTCAATAACTCACAACTAATCGTGAGTTAGGTGGAAGGGAGCTATGAAGCCTGAGATGCGATCATAATAAAATACCTCGCCAAGGTGCAAAAATTAGCTAATAGTTTCTCTCGACTCAATGTAACATGGATCTCTCATGAAGAAAATGCTTAGGTTGATGCGCTCATCAGGGTAGCATTCGCTTAAGCTCCGAATGAAGGTTGGCCTTTAGTCGAGACACTACTGACCCAAATCATTCAGAAGCATGACATATCTATGGTCGAGGAGGAGTCGAGTTGGATGGACAAGATCCTATGCTACAAAAGAGATGTAATGCTTCTGATCGACCCCATAGTGGTCTGAAGAGTTAAGTATCATCAAGTATGGAATTGCATAATTAATGATCACCTATATTGTAGATCTTTTAGCCAACCACTCCTTAGATGCTTAACACCCTAAGAAGCTGAAAGTGTGCTAGTTGAGGTACATGAAAGTATTTGTAGGGAGTATATCGATGGATGAACTTTTGTCTTCAAAGTGCTTCGATAATGGTTCTACTGGTCGATATTGCATAAGGATGCAATAACCTATGCTGAAAGATGCCATAGATGCCAATAGTTTGCCCGAATACAACGTCAACCAAGAGCCCCTCTGAGCCCGATCGATTGTGGATGGCCCTTCGCCCAATGGAGGATGGATCTCCTTAGACCATTTCCATCAACCTCGAGCCAATAGAGGTTCCTTATCATGGGAGTAGACTATTTCATGAAATGGGTATTTGTCGAACCACTAGCATCGATCACCGAGAAGCAAGTCAAGAGATTCATATAGAAAAGTATCATTACTTGCTTTAGAATCCCAAGGGCCTTCATCACTAACAATAGGGCATAATTCAATGATACGAGTTCTATCAATCTTACCGGATTCAATTAAGGTTCAGTTTGGTGACTTGTCCTCAAACTAACTATCTTATCGAGGTTACCAACCAAGCCATTTTTATGGGGTTAAAGAAACGGTTACTGGAGCTAAAGGTACTTGAGTGGACGAGCTACCGAGTATCCTGTAGGCCTCCTAGATGACACTTAAAACTAGGTCAAAAGAATCACCATTCAACTTAGCCTTTGACACCGAAGGCTATCATGTCACTTGAGGTAATCTTCCCAACATCTCGGATCGATAACTTTGATAAGAAAACTTCTGAAGAAGGACTTCGAGCTAGATATGACCTAATCAGTGAAGTCAAATATGAGGCACATTTATAGGCATTGAGATATAAAAAGGCGGTGGCCAAGCTGTATAACCAAAGTGTTTGTCATCAAGAAGTTGGATTAGGGGACCTAGTGCTTTGCAAAGCTGAGGATAGCAACCTGACCATCTCCCAAGAAAAGTTAGCACCAAATTGGGATGGGTCATATCAAATCATCGAGGTCGTTCGAGACGAAACATGTCATCTCAAGACAATAGAAGGTGTGATGCTTTTTATCCCAAAGACTTTTCTTAGGATCAAGTTGTAGAAAATTATATCCCAAACAATGAATATTGATCTACAAAGTCCAGAACCACCCATTATTGAGTTGAGTATATCTTTAAGATACCATTACTGTAAAATCAAGAAAAAAAACTTCATTATTTAAAAAACATATTAGTTCGATCGAGCGTCTATAGTCAAAATGAGACCTCGACCTATCAAAATAAAAGATTCATAGGGCAGACATGCCCGACATAAGGAATAAGTCAAGTAGGCTGATCCAAAAATTTTAAAATAGAAGACCAGCACAAGGATGACAGCTTAAGCATCGAGATAAAATGACAGTTCAAGGGTATCATCAAATGACATCTTGGCAGCCATCGGGATATTTTAATCCTCCGGGTAATTAGTGAATAAGTCCGTAAGCTCCAACTTGGGATACCTCACCTTGAAATGGGCCAAGGTGATTTGGTACCTGAATTGTTATGAGACAAACCCCGTCTTCTCTAGACCCTTTTTAAACCCGATCGATGCCTTGTAATCAATAATCACCTCCTCTCGATATTTTGGTATTATACATCACTTTGCCTCAAGCGCATCCTTCAATTCTCGAGCCTACTCATTTGCCATCATAACTTACTCGCCAAGCTCCAAGTTATGCACCCTTATCGAATCCAACTCCCGAGTGCGATGCAGCAGATCATCCTCCATGGTCTGATTATTGCTCTAGACTTCCTTTAGTTGCTTGGCGAGGTCAGCGAGGTACAACTCAGTCTCCTCAAGTTGCCACACTAGCTTGGTCCCTCGGGCCCTTACCTGAGCAAATCTCTTCTCGAAGATTATCGATTATAAGGGCCTGCTAATGGATAACTGAGCCAGTATCGAGTACACAGTTGATAAGGGTCGTAACATAGTGATGGTGATGCAAATAAAAAACAAGTGGATGAGTAAAGCAAATTTAAAGGAGCTAGCTATGACCTAACTTACTAGCACTTCATTGCGAAAGCAAGTGTTGATCAGAACCTCCGAAGGGGAATGATAAATCTACTTTGCCACCCCCAGACATAAGGATCCATGATAATACTACTCTGAGGCTACACCAGTACTTCTTACCTTCTTTTTCTCATGCAAACCCTCCCATCTCAACTGCAACGGTACTCCCAGGGCTGAGTCTGACAGGTCAGCTATTTGAATAGCTATGAAGGGCAAGGGCTTGCCCCTACACAAATCAAACATTGATCTCAATTTATTCTCTATTTTTCTTGAAGAGGACCAAGAACTTCGGCAACCCTTTGAAGGCTCTAGCACTACAGAGGTAGGAGGCTCCTTATTGAGAATTAGCTCCTTAGGTTTCACACCGCTTTGAGGGTGAGACACCTTCCTCTTAATAATCTTTTGCTTCTTTCTTGGTTTGTTGGTACTAGCATGGTGGTTGAACAGAGTTAGACCTAACACCTAGAGCAATAGCTCACAGATAATGGATAGAGCCAAAGAGGCCATCGCCATGCTTAGAGAGGAGCCAAGAATCATCTTTTTGAAATAATACATATTCATGTCTGTAAAGGATCACAGTCACGAGGCTACAAAGGATTAAAGAGAGAGATAATGTGTAGTGATTGAAGATTTAGGTCATACCATAATGAGCCAAGCTGAGACTCATGTCGATCAACTAGTCCTCGTTCATCTTCTAGATAGTCTCGAAGGAAGAGAGCATCTCCTTCAGTTGAAGTACCCCAAGGGGGGTGGGGGGGGGGTGGCGATGGTTATTTATACAATATATCGATCATGTGAGATCAAACTCCCAATCTTGACTTAGAGACCTATGAAAAAAAAGTAAGGGTTGGAAGAGACTCCACCAACTTTACAGCCCTACCCCCTCGAGTGACCAAGTTGTAGTCAATTTTCCCCTTACATAGTTGAAAACAAGTTGCAAAAAAGTGTACAGGTCAGAGTAATGTCAGTATGCCAGCATTCCTCGATGAACACTATTAGTAGCATAATTAGTTGAGTGCCATCTGAGAAGGTGATATCTTTCACCAATGTATGTAAGGCACTATAATTGAATGGAGGGAAAGACAAAGTCCCACCTCGAGGGTGTCATTGAACAAGCAAAAAGACCCCAATGTGAGATCGAATGGATGCTAACTAGGTTAGGAGACTTGCAAGTCAAACTTGATCGAGATAGAATACTTAACTCGCAGATGATCCAAAAGTGATGCACTCATTATTGAATCACAGTTATACAAACTTTTCATGGATTTTAAGTCCCAATGAACTTTCGGGTTCATGGGAACTACCTCTCTTAACGAAAGGGAGGTTAGGATTTACTCCGCCCTTAGACTGCCCAAAGACGAAGTATGAACCTCGACCATTTGGCAATCATTAGATTGAGAGAAACTTGTACAAGGAAGAAGAGACATCCTGACGTGAGGAGATGGAGGAGCAGAATGGTTGTAAATAGTTTTGTTGTTGAATTGACATTGAGATTGCAAGTGAATCAAGAACTAACTCACCCTACATGGAATTGGAATAAAGTAGGGAAAAATTCTAAGGAAGCTTTGGAGGCTCAAATGGAAGAATGAGCCTCACTCATAAAATGAAGGGATATTTATAAGGAGGAAGCCAATCTCTCTCCTCTCACAATTGAGACAAATGTCCCTTCGATATACTTCTAAAGAGATACCAGCAAATTAAGAATTTGAAAAGCACTAGAGATTCAAAAAAGAGTCAATAAAGGATTTAAAATATACCGGACGAAGGATTCAAAATGAGATAAATGAAGGACTTGAAAATTATAAAAATCCATCATAATAGAGAGACAAGATAAAATGTGCCCGAGGTATATAAATTAGGGAAACTCAACCCATATAAAGAGAAATCTATCATGGTAGAGGTATAGGATAAATGTGCCCAAGACATGTATTAGGAAAATTCAACCCGTATAAAGAGAAATTCGCCATGGCAGAGGCATAAGTTAAATATGCTTAAGATGTATGAGTTGAAAAAACTCGATCCATGTAAAGAGAATTTCTCATAATGGAGGCATAAGATAAAATGTCTAAGGTACGTAAGTTGAGAAACCTAGCCCATGTAAAGAGAAATCCATCATGATAGAGGCACAAAATAAAATGTGCCTAAGATGCGCGAGTCAGATAAACTCGACTCATGTAAAAAGAAATTTGTCATGACAAAGGCACAAGTAAAATGTGTCTGAGGTACATGAGTTAGAAAATTTTGACTTATGAAAAAAGAAATCTACCACAGCGAAGGCATAAGATAGTATTCAAGGCATATGAGTCAAAAAAATCCAATCCACATAAAGAGAAATCCATCATGATCGAGGCATAAGATAAAATATGTCTAAGGCATATGAATAGAGAAAGCCTGATCTACGTAAATAGAAATCAATCACGGTGGAGGCACAAGATAAAATGTGCCCGAGATACGTGAGTCGGGAAAACCTGACTAGCATAAAGAGAAATCTAGTAAGATAAAGGCACAAGATAAAATGTGTCCAAGGCATATGGGTTGGGAAAACTTGACTCGTGTAAAGAGAAATCTGCTATGATGAAAGCATAAGATAAAATATACTTGAGGCACATGAGTCGAAAAAACTCAACCCACATAAACAAAAATTTATCATGATGGAGGTATACCAAAAAATATGTTCGAGGCATGTGAGTCAAGAAAACCTGACCCACGTAAAGAGAAATTGATCATGACGAAAACATAAGATAAAATATGCCCGAGGCGTGTGGGTTGCGAAAGGCTGACTTACATAAAAAGAAATCTATTATAACAGAGGTATAAGATAAAACGTGTCCAAGATGTATGAGTCAAGAAAATCTAGTATGTGTAAAGAGTAATTTACCATGGCAAAAAAATAAGATAAAATATGTCTGAAGTGTGTAAATTAAGAAACCCAAACCAATGTAAAGTGAAATCTACCATGATGGAGGCACAAGATAAAATATGCTCGAGGCACATGAGTTGGGAAAACCCTACCGACGTAAAGAAAAATCTATCATAATAGAGGTACAAGATAAATTGTGCTTGAGTCACGTGAGTTGGGAAAACTCAACCTGTGTAAAGAAAAATTTGTTATGACGGAAGCAAAAGATAAAATGTGCTTGAGACACATGACTTAGGAAAACCCAACTTGCATAAAGAAAAATCCACCATGGTGGAGACACAAGGTATAATATGCTTAAGCACATATGTCAGGAAAACCCAATCCATGTAATGAAAAATCCGTTATGACGAAGGCATAAGGTACAATGTGCTTAAGGCGCATATATTAGAAAGTCCCAACCTACAAGAAAAAATTGCTAATACTCATGTGTCATATAAACTAAATATTGCACTTCGAGTTCCTCTCGAAAGAGCCCTGAATCAAGCCATCGGGATATGACAAATGATAAAGGATATGTTATCAGCTAATCATCTAACACATTATCACCATATGGCACCTAATGAGGAAGGATACAATGAAACTTCCATCTTACCATTTATAATTAGAAAGATAATCATAAACTTCCTTCTTACCATTTATCACAAAAAAAAATAATTTTAAATTTTCTTATTATCATTTATGATGAGAAAGACAATCATAAGCTTTTTTCATACTCTTTACTATCAGTTATAAAAGCTTGCTTTTAACATAAAAAAATAGAAGACTTTTCTTGATTATTCACATCCGTACTCATATACCTTATGCTATTAGTTTAAGCGTCAGAAAGAGAGTTTGAAAACCTCTTCTGACCCTTATCTTTGTACAGGTGACACATAAAGAGTTTGGCGTTTTCACCTTGAAGTTATATAGGACAACTCTACACACACAAGTCTAACTTACGTCGAACTAATTAAGATATTAATGATTTTTTTTTCTAACAAATAATTTTAGGTACGATTCATATTTTTGCTTTACTAGTAGAATCTAGTGGTATGAGCAATGAGGCCACTGTTTCAGATTTGCATGATAATTCGATCTTTTATTTCAGATTGTGACGGTCAATGGGATGCATCACACCTGCTACCAGCATTAGCTGATATTTCAGGTAAAGATTATGTTAATTAAGGTAAGGATTTTCCTTTCTGATCATCACTGATACTGTCAGTGCTAGTTTTAGCTGCTTATCAGCGTATTCTAGCGGCAGCTAGACAAGTTGGTAGGCCTCTGATCTATTGTAAATACCTCGTTGGCCCGGTTAAATCTACAAACTAATCTGTTTATACCACTTAGTTTCCCACTAGTTGGGTCCTTGAATGACCAAGTTATGCTTGTATTCGGGATATCTGGACCAGCTACATGATCTATCTGGATCAAGGAGCCTGGGCCCAGCCTCTTTCGTGTTCAAGAGTTTAATAGATTGGACACTTTGGTGATATGTTTCTCTTGTGTTTTGTGTGGATCAACTTAGTTTGTGCAGGACCACTTTTTCCCAAACAGTCATTACAGATTGCAATCTGCAGATTATACGAATAACCATTGCTTTTGCTTTACATGCACGACGCACAGGTGAGCATAAAGCACGAACAAAATCTGATACAAACTCTTCAGAGATTGTCCATCTGACACTAATGCCACCACCAGGGGCCAGCCTTTCATCTTCATCTATCCATCCCCAGATAAATGCTTTCGGATCCAATCTGCTGCCACACAGGTAATCTCCAGTACACAAAGAATTTCTTCCCAGATGTTCCGTACCGCCCTCGTCTCCAAACCCACTGCTCGACGGCATGGACGCGACGTGCCTCCTTGTTGCACCAAAGGGTCAGATCTGCCTTTTTCTTTTGTCATCAACTAAAGCTTTCTCTTTCTTTTTTATTTTATACAGTACGACACGCTGGAATGACCCTTGGTTAAAAGGAGGGCACGGGAAGAAGATCTTCCCCTCGATCTTGTGTCCTTTTCGGTGGTGGAGGTGGATTCTGTGCCTAACTCCTAAGCCGGAGGTCGGTATACTCTCGGTCAATCTTTTAGGAGAGTCCTTCGTGGAGAATGGCGTAGGACAGTCACTTTGTAGGGAAGTCCTAGGTGCTCGTCTTATGCCCAAAAGAGCTGATTCCTAGTATTAGCTGTTCAGAGCGTGACCTCGACAAGGGCTTAGAAAGGTAAGAATGGATTTGTCATATTTGCTTTCTTTAAAAGATTTTAGAAAAAATAATTCTAATAATAATAAAAACGAAAAGTCCTTTCAATCTATAATGCTTTCGATTTATTCAAGAATATTTGTTTATACTAATAAAAAATAGAGTATAAATTTTTTTAAACAATGAAAAATCCAGTATAACCCAACAAATCTTCTCACCCTTATTGATTTATCCTAATTTAAATTTAAATTTTTATTTCATAATTTTAACTATTTGAATTGATTTTATCACATCCATTTAATTCAAAATAGTTGTAACTTGGAGTTATCTTTGAAAAAGATAAAAAAAAAATTTCGTCAAAACTTTTTGTAAAGATGTTGACAAGTTGATTTGCATTACTGTATTACTCCATTTAAATTTCTCCTTTATTAATCAATTCATGAATAAAATAATATCTAACTTTAATGTATTTGGTATACCTACGGAACATAGGTTTTTCTATTATTATAATAATAAACTTATTATTACAATAAATTTTAGTTGGTCAATCTTGTTTTTCTTGGAGATCTATTATAATTCTTCAAAGTCAAATTATTTGGCATATCGTACATATCCTTGTCTTTTTATTATCCATGAAATCACGCCGGAGCTAAGGCTAAGCATAAATTCTAAAATGATTTTTCTATCATTTACATAATTAGCCCAATCACTATTAATATAAGAATACAACTTAAAATCTTTTACCTGTTCATAACAGATGCTATAGTTGAGAATTTTCTTGATGTATCTAAAAATTTTTTAGCTGCACCAAAGTAATGCTCGATAGGGTTATACATGAATTTGGATAGCAAACTAACTGCAAAGATAATATCTAGCCTTGAATATGTGAGATAAATTAGTCATCCAATTAAACTTATATATTATTTCTCATTTATATTTTCAACTTCATCATCTAACATAAATTTATTATTTGTATTCATTGGAATATTCACTAACTTATAAGTTGTCATATGAAACCTTCTTAACAAACTTTTAGCATATTTTTCTTGGCACAAAAAAATTTCATTTGCATCTTGAATAATTTTTATTCCCAAAAAATAATGTAAAAGCCCTAGATCAATCATTTCAATTTCTAACATCATATTTTTCTTAAATTCAACAACCATATATAATAATTTTTTAATATAAATCATATCATCCACATACAAACAAATAATAAAAAAATTATATATTGGTCTTTTATATAGTTGGCTCATTTATTTTTTTTTAAAGTTATGTTAAAGAAACTACTTATCAATTCTATTGTATCATGCCCTCGTTGCTTATTTTAAGCCATATAATGTTTTGTCCAATTTATATAATTTATCTTCTAGTCCTTTAATTTCAAATCTTTTAGGCTATTTTACATAAACCTCATCTTGTAATTTTTCATTTAAGAAGGTTGATTTAATATCAAATTGATAAACCTATCATTTTTTCTAAGCTGCTAATGCAAATACTATTCTAATTGTATCAATTCTAGTAATTGAGGAAAAAGTTTTTTAAAAACTGATACATGAAAATTGAGTATACCCTTTAGAAACTAAATGGACTTTATGTTTTTATAATGAGCTATCAGCATTAGATTTTGATTTGTACATTCATTTTAAGTCCAATCACTTCTTGTTTAGGGGGAAAACTATCAATTTTCAGTCTTATTTTTTTTCAATAGCTTACAGTTCGCTATTCATTGCTTGCACACATTCTTTTTTATAAGCTACAACTTCAAAACAAGTAGATTCCAAATATGTAAAATCACTAGGCCAATATGTCTGTGAAAGATTATGAAATTTTCTTAGAGATATTTCAGTATCGAATCATTTGAATTAGAATCATTCAAAATATGAGAAGATTCAAGTGAGATATTAATAATAGGCAATGTATCATGTGCTTATAACTATTAGAATTTCAACTACTTCAGAGTTTTAAAATTCTTCTTTATTAAAGATAACATCACGACTTATGATTAATTTCTTATTTATAGAATTATAAAGTTTAAAATTTTATGTCTCATTATTATATCCCACAAATATCTATTTAATACTTTTGTATTAAGTTTGCTTCTTTTTTCTATAGGAAGATGAAAATAAGCAACACAACTAAATACCTTTAAATGATTTACATATGATTTTTTATTCAATCATGCTTCATAGGGGTTTTTTTTTTCTTGTATTGCCTTAGTAGAAAAGTGATTTAACAAATATAGTATTATCCTCACAGGTTCTGCCCAAAATTCTTTTGATATTACTTTTTCTTTAAACATACATTTGGTAGCCTCGACCATTACTTCGTTCCTATACTCTGGTACTCCATTTTCTTGTGGGGTATAACTTACAGTCAGTTCTCTATGAATGTTTATATTTTTAAAAATAATAAAAATATCTTTAGAAGTGAATTCACCCCCTCTATCAGTATCTAAAATTTTAATAAAACAATCGTTTTATTTTTCTATATATGCTTTGAAATTTTTGAAAACAAAGAAGGCTTCAACGTTTTCTTTCAGAAAATATACCCACATCATCATTGTGCAATCATATATAAATAATAGAAAATGTTTACTTCCATTATACGAGATAGTTTATATAGGCCCACATATTTACATACATAAGTTCCGATCGTTCTTTGGATTTTCAAGAATGACCTATCTGAAAAAAAATTTATGCTATTTTTAAAAAATATAAGATTCACAAACAACATCTTTATGTTTAAACTTAAGCAAATCAACTATCATATTCTTCTGATTTAATAATTTTAGTCTACCATAATTCAAATGATTATATTTTTTATATGATAATGTCGATTCATCTATGATAGTAGCAGGGACTGTATGTAAGGGGAAATCCAAAAATAATAAAAGAAATATTTTATTTTTTATCATCCTCATATTTTTTTTATATCAATTTTCTATTTTTTTAATCATAAATCAAATATTTTTCATCACTAAAAATAGCATAATATCTTTTTCTCATCAGTTGCCCTGTATTACTGAGATTTTATTTTAAACTAGGAATAAATATCATACCATCAATAAATTTTTTATTAGATTTGATGTTCATAATAATTATTTCTTTTTCTTTCACTTGAACCTTATTATCATTTCTCATCTACATTGTAGATCTGATTAAATTTTCAAGTCTTTAAAATAAACTTTTATCTCCGATTACTACATCCTATTGTCCAAAACCAGATAGATTTAGAATATTCTTCAAGAAATGCTATAAAGAAAATATTTTCTTCATCCTTTTTTTACTATTATTTTATTCATGATAATTTGCTTGATTTTTGTATAAATAATTTTTTTCAAGATGGCTATATTTTTTATAGTAAGAGCAAAAAGGACATTTGGATTTTTCTTTTTGTACCGATAATCTTTTTCAATATGTCTAATTTCTTTTACAACAAAAACATCGAGTTTCTTTGTTCCCTTTCTTAGAGATCATTCGACTCTCATTTGATTAGCCACATCCCTTGCCTTAAGTGCCAAATCATCTATATCTTTTACCATTTTGATTTTTCCCTTGAGATATAGTTTCTAAATTTTATTTTTGGTCATTCTTTTGATATATTTTTATTTAAAGAGCATATTCTAAAGTTTCATTTAAAGTTACGTTTACTTTTTGTCCATAAACTAAAATCGAGCTCATTAATTCATTAACAAACAATATACTTATATCTTTAGCCTCTTTTGTAGTAGTAGAGATCATATCAAATCTTGGAGATAAGCTTTATAAAATTTTTTTTACTACTATTATATCTTTTAGATTTTCATTATAAGACTTTATTCGGTTCATAATAGAAAGAATTTTGAGAAAAAATTAGTGATAGATTCAGAATCTTTCATCATAAGAGTTTCAAATTTATGATAAATAATTTAAGGCTTTGAAGTTTTTACCTTGTTGGTGCTTCTATTGATATTGATGCTGATATGTTATAGCATATAGAGATCTCTTGTATCTTTATCCATATTCTCAGTCATTTGATCTTATTGATCTTCAAGAATATTAGAATCCTATAGATAATGCTCAATAAAATTATTTCCTATCAAATTTTATAATATTTATAAAATAAATAAAAAAATATTTTAATAGTTAAAAACTAATAATTTTTACTTTTAAAAATAGAAAAAAATTGATTAGAAATACTTGTTCCAATGTTTGTCATCTTTTTTTCTCTTTGATCTATTAATTTTTTTAATTAATATACTTATACTGGTCGAGAAGATAGTAGAAGGAATGAAAATAATATTATTTTTATTAGTAGAAGGAAGATAGTTTTGGATTCATACAATAATATTATTTATATTAGTCAAAAATAGAATATAATTTTTTTAAATAATAAAAAATTTTATCATAACCTAACAAATCTAATAATCCTTATTTATTTATTTATTTTAATCTAAATTATTATTATTTTTACTTAATCTAATTTTAATTATTTAAATTAATCTTCTCAGATCATGCATCACATCTCTGCTAGGTACACTAGAACCAATAACAAGCTGTCATTCCCATCTTCTTGTGATGCACAATGGAGCAATCGCGAGGAAGCACCACTCGGGTGCTCGAGATCCGCAAGGGCACCTCCGGTTCGTCATGCGGCCCTCCGCCCATCTTTTTAACGCATTTCATGCCTTTTTCTATATACCTTTTTCTAGCACGTGTTCGATGTTGATATTTGAATGAGTGCTATCGAGGATATAACTGTGTGATCCATCTGCCTGAAGTGACTGCGAATTGTATGGTGCGACTGATGGGAAAGAGTTATGGACGACAGAGAGATAAACGAGAAGACGCAGAATCCCTGGCTCTCCCTTTCAGTGATTTCATTGCTTATTGAAACTATTCTAGATAAAGAAAAAGAAATAACAACAATCGATCGGCAAGGAGAGGAGGGAAAGAATAATACATTAGTGGAGACGGAGGAAGGGATCAGGATATTTGAGGTGGCTGGCGTCGCGTGTCAGTATCATACTTGTGGAATTCGTGAGAATGAAGAATATGTAGCCATCGAGAACAGCTAAGATGTGTGGGGGTTAATAATATTCCTTAGGATAGGTTCGATCGAACACTGAACTCACTGCTTGTAAATGGTTGCACTAGCACACATACCTAGGATTGCGTTCAATGCTTTTTTTTTTTTTTAATGTTGCTAACGTTAGTAGTGGTAAAAGCAGTTTTGTTATAGCTTTCAGGTGAGACTTGAATCCAAAGAGCCCCAGTTTGTGGCATCGGGCAAGGAAAAGTCATTCTGACTTGTGGACAACATACCATAAACTATTACCTGGGTGAAGGAAAGGGTAAGAGGCAGGGGCATATTTTATAGAGGCGGGAGGGGGTAGGGTATATTGACAAATGAAAGCCGAGTGATGCAGAGAGGTGGGGAAATCGACAATTTAAAGCTGGAAAGCAGAAGGACGCTGTGATTCTGACGGGAGTGGCGGTGAAGCCTCATCACCTACAAATACCACCCCTCCCCCCCCCTCACCTCTTATCAACCTGGCTGACTGCCTCTTTCTTGAAGCAGAAGCCACACCATCCCAGCCCTGCCCTTGTGATCTCTGCCTCCCAAACCAAGAACAGAAGCCCTCTTTGGATACTGCATGCTATCTTTGTTTGAGGTAATCACATCATTGCTTGGAGCAACCCATTTGCCCCTGCTTTCTGACCGCTAATAGTACTACTGGACTCCCTCACCTCTTCTCCTACCCTTTTTTTTTGTGGCTCTCCTAGTCTCTCAGCTCTTTTTGCTGTTGCCTTTTGGTTCTCAGCGAAACACATAATAAACAAAGCCTCTCCCCTTCCAAACTCCGTGGTAAGGATGTCGGTTGCTGTGGCGCAAAGCTCATCCGCAACTGCGTTCTACACGGACAACTGCCGCTGGCCGGCGCCTGTGGAGCGACGCAAGAGCGAGGCTGACCCTCCTCCGGCGGTCGAAGAGAGAAGCGACGATGAGCGGCCCGGGCAATTCGACATATGGAGCGCGATCCAATCGCAGAAGGCGGCGGGTGCCGCTCCTGACCAGCCGGCGGCTCCTTACGTTCATCCTCTGGTAAGGCGATCGTCGAGCTTGTTGAGCCAGAAGAGCCTGGAGATCTGCACGGAAAGCCTCGGCTCCGAGACCGGCTCCGATGACTTCTCCTCCTCCTTGGAAGACCACGACTACTATTATCCTCCCAAGTTTGAGGACGAAGAGGAGGAAGAAAAGAGGAGCCAAGGGGTAGCGGGAAGAGGAGCCAAGGAGCTGTCTTCCGTGAACTTCCGTTGCTGCAGGAGGTCACCGCCGAGGTCGTTCCCCCCGCCGCTCCCGTCGATCTCGCGACGGAACGTGTCTTGCCTCCATATGAGGCCTCACCGCCTCGACGGGCGCCTCGTCGTGGAAGCCGTCCCCGTCCCCGCCCCTTCTAAGTGCTACCTTCACGCCCGGCGCGTGGAAGGCCGACTTGTCCTCTCCTTCGCCGATACCGAAGAGCCTGGTTGCGAGTCCGATGCCACTCAGGCTCCCAATAAAGTCACACAACCACAACAACAAGAAGAGGTCGAACAAGATGCAGATATCAAAGAAAATGAGGCAACGGAAGAAAAGGACGAAGAGTTTGAAGAAAACAACTGCTGCGAAGAAGAGGAAGAAGAAGAGGAAGTGGAAGTCGTGGACAGGGGAACTATCGTCGAGGTGAAGGTGAGCACGCAACCCCAGCAACGGACCGGCGCCATGAAAGTGCACCGTTCCTCGCTCGTCATCAACAAGTTCGTCAGCGGCACGCCCCTAAGTGGCATGACCAAATGCGAGCAACCGACTGAGAACGTTAACACTGTTCCATCATCTTCTGCACCCAGGCGTGCATCGCCAACTGCCACAACCACTGCGGCGGTGGCGGTGGCGGCGGCGTCCACGCTGAGTGTCACCACCGAAGGCGGCATTGACTACGGCCATGGCGGGCTGTGGGCGCCGCTTGGTGGCCACCACCCGCCTGCCGACAACAAGCTGTTGTTTACTTCCAAGCGGCGGAACCGCGGCGAGCTCCTGCACGACATGAAGAGATGCAGCCAACTCCGGAGGCCGTTGTTCATATGGGAGCCCTGTTGTATTGCCACCTCCTCTTGAGAGTGCCAACGCAGCTGCCCACAGCCTCGCACGGACCCATCCTATCCCTTCTCTTGATGATTACTATTCTTACTATTACTATTAAGCTAGTAAGCATGCTTATTGCATGCACTGTAGCCTCACTGTTTGGTTCCTTTTGTACTGTGGTTTAGTGAACCACACCGATGTCTTTTCCTTTGCCCAACCAGTGATTGAATTTAATACGGAAAAATATGAGATTTTTATGTTCTTTCTTGTTTTATACGGAATCAGCATGGAATGTTTTGGCCATATAAAGTTTCAGAGGGGATTAACTTGATGCAAAATGTCGATGCTGGTTTTTTTTTTTTCTATTTTTCACAGAGAATGAAATTTATACTACTTTATACCGTTTGGATTGATGGCGCACCTTAAATTTGCCATGCACATTTGTCTAATGATTTGGATCCCCCTTGCTGTTAGTGCCGCAGATGCTTGGGGATTGGCATGCAGTCCTGACGATGAACCCTTGATGTATATGTCCATGGAAATTTCTCTTGGATGATCTTGAAAGAGACTGTTTTAGCTTCCCTTAGATTAGGTTATCAGTATATGCATACTCTAAGGAATTCTTATGAAATTTGAATTTCGTTTACCGTTGGGTTCTTTTTCTAAATATTGAATTTAATTACAATTGATCTGAGCCACCATATACCAAAAAAATCACAAATCATTGTTATCCATAAGGTTTTTTTTTTTTCTCACAAATGGTCTGTGACAAGGATGGGATTCAATACGGGATATTGTAATAATATATTTAAGCTAATCAAAATATTATTAAATGTCACATGATGTTTCAAACACTCAATCTCTGCTAAATGTGTCTAATACACGAAGCCTCCATCAATACAAAACCTAACGAATTTTAATATATATAGTTTTATTTTTAAATATTTAAATAGATTTTTCATAACTTGAAGCTGGATCAAAAAGAACAATCTTATTATTGTACTAACATGTGCCCTCATTATAATATGTATCGAATATATCAAACGAGGTTTTGTTACAATACCAAAGCTTGATCTTTTTAATCTCTTAGCAGCTTTTACATATCTTTTTTTACGTGTGTTAAATTTCATGCATAAATAATCTTGTCCAAAATGAAGAATTTGAATTCTACCGTTTGATGGATGACAACAGTTAATTGTCATGAATCTTTTTAGTATGGGGCTTCTTAAATGTTGCAAAATGATGCGTTGCATATGATCAGTTCCTATAATTCTGGAAGGCTTAATTGCCTCATACTTGTTCTCGCTTTCCTTCTAGAAATCCAATTAACTTTTTGGTCACAGTTTATTCTTGCCATCTGAGGCGAATGTTCTCATCACATCAGCGCAACAGTACAATGGAAAACCCTTTATTCTCTACGAAAAGGAAAAGGAAAACCACAGCCCTACAAAGTTGTGGTTGCGGAGTCGAGCGAATACATAAATAGTTTGACAGAGAGAGCAGAGCCAATGAGAAGATTGCGTGAAGCCGAAGCGATTTCCCTGTCTGGTATGTGTGCATGGAGAAGAAAAGTTGCAGCGACACTTGGATGTTAGATTTACTAGTCATAGGATGGTGTTGATGGAAGAAGAGGAAGTGGGAATCCGAGATCTGTCTCACTATCGAGACATCCATCACCGTCAAACAGTAGCGAGAACAAAGGCAAAGGAAAAGAAAGAGCCATGCATCCAGGAGAAGAGAGCAACAGCAGCGGTAGAACCTCATTCTTTCTGTCCCCCCAACTTCCCGTCATCTCAAGCTAAAGCTCCTTTAGCATCACGCTATTTCTCTTCTCCTGGTTGGATGGGTCGTGATTTGATAACTTTTTTTCATGTATATTTTGAAGAAAATTTATTTTTTTTATTTTATAAAATTAATTAATTATAATATCTTTAAATTATCTTCGCTCAAGTATAATTTTTTATATTTTTTAACAAAATTTTTGAAGAATTTATAATTTTTGTACTCTTTCTAAAAATATAAGAGAGCATTCTCTCTAAAAACCCTGAAGAGATATTTAAAAATATTCAAAATATTCTTCACATCTTGTTTATTTTATTCATACAAAACCTAGAAATATAAAGATATTTATATAAGAACTAAACTCTAATTGCTTTGGTATCTGTTTTTTACTCATTCTCGTGTTAGTATTTTTTATCCTCCTAGGATACTAGCTCTAGAAATTTAAAAATACTTATCAATTTTAATAATCTCTTCTTTGATAAGTATTTTATTTACTTTTATGTACCTTAAATTTTTTTTTACCTCATGCTTATTCTAATATTCTTTATGCATTCTTATTGAATCTCTTATTATCATATATCTTAGACCTTGATACCATTCTATTGAGGAGGGAGAGAAGAACTCGAAATCAAAAAGCAAATTCATATATCAATAATCAAGAACATACCAAAGCTGACACAAAATTACTATGGTTCATCAACTCCTGCTTATATTTATGAAAAAAAATTTAACTTCTTCATCTTATGAAATCAATTATAGGTACATTGAGTTATCTTCACTCAACACAATTCCTTTTATATATCCTCACGCATAAATTCTTAAAAATTTATATCTTTCTCTCACCCTCTCTAGAAATCCTTTAAAACATCCTACAACCCAAAATAAAACTAAAGAGTACATAAAATATTTTTCACATCTTACTAATCTTTCTATCAAAATCTAGAAACATATAAAATATTTATAAAATATAAATCTTAATTGTTAAAATTTTTTATTTCATGAATACTCTTGCCCGAAAATTTTTTCTCTTAAGTTATCTATTCTATAAATCTCAAAATAATTTTCAATAGCAACAGAATAAACATCACGTTCAAAAAGGCTAGTGCAGAGACACAGAATCTGGTGACCACCATGCATCAGTAAGCATACCGGTGGATTATTTGCAGGTGATGTAATATGGGAGATAGAGAAGGCCACCACAGTGAGTTTGATTTCGTCACTCACTTTTGCCTTGTTGCGTGTTTTGATGACTGCATGCGGCTTAGAACAGTGAGTCTGAATTGGAGTGACCGAGACTGTGTCCAACAGATCACCTTTCATGGAGGCAGTCACTCCCATCCTTACAGCCGTGCCACCATGGGAGCAAACTCACAAGCTTGGACATGTATGGCTCTTTGTTGATTGAGGTATTACTCTCTCTCTCTCTCTCTCTCTCTCTCTCTCTCTCTCTCTCTGCATTATATTACTAGGTTTTTGTTCTCCCTGCAGTTTTTGCAACACTTTGTTCACTTGTGAACAGCTCGAGGATGACGAGCTGTATGTGGATGACGAGCAACTGCCCCTGTCTCTCCAATCATGCAATCTATCCATAAATGCATGTGATCACACATCGACATTCGTGCGTCCTTACGTTGATTTTACCGTTCTCTTGTCACTTTACTGATGTCGGTTCTCTTATTGTCTGATAAAAGTTTCTATTATTTTTGCATTCTTTGTTCCATCTGCTTTTCTACCGTCAATAAAAAGTTCTAATTAACCATTAATAATTATGAACATAGATAATTAACCATAGTTGAATTAAAATTTTGGATACTTAAAACATTTTTATTATTCTATCTTAAAAGATCATAGTATAAATAAATATAGAATAATAACTTTATATTTCTTACATACTTTATACTTTAACCCTTAATTTGATGATCAATCATAAATTTAAATATATGATTTGAGTAACTAATTAAAAAAAATTTATTCCTCATAATTTGTATAAATATGTTTTACTTTAATGAATGAAATTATTCCTTTCACAATAAATTCTTGATGGTATTAAAGTCTTCTTGCTTCAAATAATACTTCATTTTTCTCACTTCCTCATTAATCTATTAGTGACTATTATTCCTCTTTCTCGCCTTCCTTGTTGTTGTTTTATAATGTGTGATTCTTTTTTATTAATCTCCTAGCGTGGCTCCTTTACAGTAGATTTACTATACTTTACTGATCTAATCAACCTCCTCTAGTGATTGATCAGTATCTTTAGTAATCTTCTATGACTGTGTAGTTCTGCTTGGCAAGCATTCCCTTTGCTTGTACCTACTAACCAACATCTCCATTGGCATCTTCATCTCCTTCTCGTCAATTGTCAAACTCACTAGTGTCTCGGATCCACGATTGACCTCTTAGCGATAGTCCATTGTCTTCTACCATCCTCTCGACTATGCCATCAACACTTGTGATCAAGAGAATGATTCAAGAGAGGAAGAAAGAGATCGTCCTCCTCTACACATCTTAAATCAAATCTTCCTTGTACATTTCTCAGATCAAATCTCCTCTGTCAGATCAAATTCTCTTCTTTGCACTTCTTAAATCTGATTCCCTCTAATAAATTAGATCTCTACCATTTGTATATTTAAATCAGATTATTAGTTTATTCTAGATTTTCCTTATTGGATCATAATATCTTCTCAGCATGTCTTTTTCTTTTATATCTGATACTTCAATTATTATTTTCTTAGGAAATAATAATTTATCTTAACCTATAGAACTTATATCTATCAATGTGATAATTCTAATCCCTTTATGCTATCTAAATATGGTAACTATACATCTTAGTAAGCAAAATTCACTAATCTCCTCTTTGGATATAATCAATTGGGCTACATCAATGATTCTTTTAGTTGTCCACCAGAAAAGATCCAAATATTAGGATAACCCATCCCAATGGCAAATCTTGATCACAAGTTATAGCTATGATAAAATTGGCTTATTCTATAAGTCATTTAAGCTTTAGTCACTATCTCTATAGTATCACTGATTTTTTTGTACAACATTACAATAAAAGCATGGGCCAAGTTATAAATTACCCTCACCAATCGTTCTCGTATTAGCATGCTAAGTATTTTATCTGCTCTAATGAAAACAACATAAGAGGAAAATACTATGCTGATTATATGCGAAATCTAAAAGTTATTATAGATGATTTTATTTCAATAGGTCATCCTCTTAGTAATGAAGAACTCATTATTTATATTCTCAATAGCTTTTGAGACGAATATAAAGAACTGGTGATAACAATCTGGGCATGTGACTCACCAATATTATTTGAAAAACTATATGACAAGATGCTTGATCATAAAATGTATCTAAAATGAGAAGAGTAGAAGATGAGACCAATTATCACAACTCAATTTAATAAAAAAATCTATAGGAAAAGGCAGCAAAAGTAATAAGAACTTCAATAAAGGATCAAATAAAATACTTCATGAACATATAGGTAATACATAGAGCCATTATCATCCAATACACTATCAACTCTATAATCATGGTAGTAATTTCAATCCAAATAACTCAAGAAATAATTTCAACTGCAACTATCAGTAGTTTTAGCATCCCGACAAAAATTATCAATAAAAAAATTATTTGTCAACTCTGTGACAAAATTAGACTCGCAACGAAAGTCTATTAATCTTGACCCAAGCCTATTGCTATACCCAACTGGCCTCAAACAAACATAATAACTATTTCGACTGCTTATCCAAGTAATTGAATTGTTGGTTCTTGTGCTTTTTGTCATATCATTTAAGATTTACAGAATTTATCTATTTATACTAACTATAAAGGTTATGAAGACGTCATTATTGGTGATGACAATGAAATCCTTATCACTCATACTGGTTCTATAATGCTTCATTCGCACATAAACTCTTTTACGCTTAATAATATTTCATATGTATCTCACATTAAAAGAAACTTTATTTCTATCTCTAATTCTGTAAACAAAATAATACTATTGAGTTCTTTCCTAACTTATTTTTTATAAATGACTTGAGCACAGGAGTATCCTTAGTCTAAGGTTAGAATAAAGATAACATCTATAAGTGATTATTAGCTTCACAAAACACCCAACCAATTACTCTTACTTCAATTGTTGCTCTAATTGATGTGTGTTATCGTTGCCTTAGTCACATGTAATCTTCCATTCAACAATAGATAATTTCTAGTTGTTCTCTTCTAACTTTCAAATCAAGTAAAATTATAAATCATTATTATGTTTGCCTTACTAATAAAAGTCATATACTATCTTCTGGAACATCTTTCACATCCTACTCCAAATCATTTGAAATCATTTACATTGATATTTAGAGTCATACTCCAATAATTTCCTTTGATAATTTTAGATTTTATATCATTTTTATAGATTACTTCATTAAATATATATGCTTATATCCTCTCAAACATAAATCTAAAATCACCATAGTCTTTTCTCATTTTAGAAAGGTAATTGAGAAATTTTTTAATCTACCATTAAGATAGTTTACTATGATGAAGGAGGTGAATACTAGACTCTAACAACTTACCTCTCATCATGTGGTATATAATATCTCAAGTCATTTCCATAAACATCTCAATTAGTTAGCTCTGCCAAATAAAAGCATCAACACATAGTTAAGACTTCTCTTACCCTCTTACACTAAGCCTTTATACCATTAACCTTTTGGTTAATAAACTTTCAAATTATAGTCTACCTCATTAACCATATACTCACCCCAATCCTAGAACACCATTTATCATTTAAAAACTATTTTATAAAACCCCAAGCCTTCAAAAGTTTAAAGTATTTGATTATTTATATTATCCCTAGCTATGCCCCTATGTTTTATATAAGTTAACTCCAAGATCTAAGCCTTGTATCTTCATTGGATACTCCCTTGAATATAATATTTTTCGATGCTATGATCTTCATACTCAAAAGATCTATGTATCACATCATATTATTTTTATTGAGTCTATTTTTCCCTTTTAAAATATTGCTTCTTCTGTAATGTAAGCCACTACAATAAGTATCCATCATTGGATTCATATGAGTATGTCTCAAACCCTCTTAAGTGCACCTTGTACCACATCAATTAGTAATTCTCCTCTAGACCTATGCTCTCTTATTACTCTAGTTCAATAGGACTTTATCATCTTTATAACTTCTCCATCTACCTCTCCACCAACTCACTCTGTAATGTTTGATGAAGCAATGCCCTCGACACCATAAATGATATTTTTATCTTTTTCTTGATCAAGTGACATTAAAGTGCATCAGCTTGATTAGGTACATATCACTAACTCTTCACCAATTTTCATACCTTTGACATAACTCAATAATACCACCGAGCTTGGACATCATATAATAATATGCTCCAAAAATGATATCTTTAAACCATGTCAAATCCTTCATCTTTGTGCTACTACTTACTCTCCACCTTAGCCTACTAAGCCCATAACCATCACCTAAGACCAAAAATATCCATACTAGTACAAAATCATATGTGAGGAATATGATACCTAAAAATCACTATATCAATCAGTAATTTCCTCTAAACCTATGCTCCTTTATTACTCTAGTTCAGTAGCACTTCATCATATCTGTAACTTTTCCATCTACCTCTCCACCAATTCACTCTATAGTGCCTGATGAAGCAATGCTCTCGATACCATAAATGATATCTTTATCCTCTCCTTGACCAAGTGACATCGAAGTGCATTAGATTGATTAGGTACATGTCACTAACTCTTCATGAATTCTCATATCTTTGATATAACTCAATAATATCATCAAACCTAGACATCACATGATAACATACTTCAAAAATAATATCTTCAAACCATATTAAATCCTTGATCTCTATGCTACTATAAACTCTCCAACCTACTAAATCCACAACCATCACCTAAGCCCAAAAATCTCTACACTAGTGTAAAATCATATGTGAGGAATATGATGTTATATTCCATAATACCACATGGACCCTTATACTATCTCATCTCGCACAAAATATCATTAGGTATAAGTGGATCTTTCAAATTAAGTAGAACCCAAATAAATCCATTGCTAAATACAAAGCATGTTTGGTGTCTAAAGAGTTTCACTAACAATTAAATATCGATTTCATAAAAACCTTTAGTCTAATTATTAAATTGATAATAATTCGGCTTATCTTAAGTTTGATTATCATTAAAGGTTGGCATATATGGTAACTAGATATTAATAATACTTTCTTATAAGAGTCCTTAATTAAAGATATCTTTGTGCAATAACCCCCTGGCCTCATCCATCTTTAGTATCCAAATCATATTTGTAAACTATGAAAAACTATTTATAGACTTTGCTAAACTCTAAGAACTTGATATGCCAAACTTGGCTCATTTTTTTTATCTTAGTCATCTTCATCAACTCCAAGTCTGACATATCTTTAGCCCTACAATAACAAAAGGGATGTACAATATATCTACTTGATCTATATGGATAATATTATCATTACAGATAATAATTCCATAGAGAAAAAATAATTTCTTAATTCATTGACAAATCGATTCTTTATCAAAGACCTAGGAACCTTAACCCACTCTCTTGAAGTGGAAGTAACATTTACATATTCTATATTTTTCTATCTCAAAAGAAGTACATTCGAGATCTATTATTAAAGACGAATATGTAGAATGTCAAAGAAGTTACCGCCCCACTCTTCACCATAGAGTCACTTAAATTATATGATGGTAGCCCTACTATGAATGCTATACAATATAAATAAGTACTTGGTTCCTTGTAATATTTATCTCTCACATGCTAAGATATTTTATTTGTAGTTAATAAATTATCATAATTTATGCATCGACGCTCTGATTGGTTTGTACTAAAATATGTTTTGTGATATCTTAAAGAGATTCTCAATCATAAATTTTTCTTTTTTAAACACTCATCACTTTATTTTTATGCTTTCGTCGATATTGATTAGGCAAGTAACACTAATAATATAACATCTACATTAGTCTATATTATCCTCCTTGAAACAAATCTGATTAGTTAGAGTTTCAAGAAACTAAATACAATCACAAGATCCTGTTGGGAAACTTTAGATAGCATCACATGTGTAGTAAAAAGTAAAAACAAAAATTGATTTCTCAAAATAATTTTATTGGATTATTGTGCGATGATTGGGAGTGTAAAACTCAAAGCAACAAAAACCGCATAAAGGGTGTGAGACGTTCTCACATAGGGAAACTTGTATATCTCCTAAGATCATAATTCCTAGTCCGTTGATGAAGGAGCTATCATAAACTCCTCTCTAGTGATGATCCACATAATGGACGTAACAACGATGCACCTTCTCACTATTGAATCTCGGATTTTGATGATGAAATCAATTGATGAGTTTGTGATCTAATGAGTATTTGAGTGATACAGGACTAACTTCGATCATGGAAAAGCAAATTAATTGAAGCAAGAAGAATCAAATGTTGGGTCGGAATGGATCATGTTAGAGATTGGAGTTAGATCAGAAGATTGGTCGATGTACCAGAAGATAGATTTCATGTCATGAGTTCAAGCATTGGGCTAGAAGGATCTAACATTCACTAAGAAGATTAGATGTTGTAGGTGATCAACATGCCGAAGGATCGAGCAATATGTCGAAGGAGAGACCGATGCGCTGAAGGTTTGGATGAAGTGCTAGTTAAACCAATGACATGCCGGACAACATAAGATTCATGTTTTATAATTGCATATGTTTTGATCATCGTAGTTTAGGTCTTAATTGAGTTAGTTTTGGGTGTAACCATGCTAATGGTAAATCTTGGATTTTGACGATGAAACCAATTAATAGTGATTATAATCTAACTATGTTTTGAGTGACACGGGACTACTTTCGATCAGGATTAGATAATTGAAGCAGGAAGAATCGATGTTGTGCTGGAGGAAAATATGTCAGAAGATTAGACGTCAAGTGAAGGATCGATCGATGTATTGGCAGAAGGCTTCAGACAAAGGATTCGAGCATCGAGCCAAGAAGAGTAGAGTTACACCAAGGAGATCGAAGTTGCGGAGGATAACTGCCGATTGGGCAATAGGCTATAAGAGAGGATAATGTGCCAAAGAATCGAACAAAGCGCCGATGGACCAGCAACAAATTTGATTCGCTTTGTAATAATTATCTAGATCAAAGTAGGATTAGGTCTAATTGGATTAGAATTAGACCAACTCAATTAAGGGCCAATTGGGCTCGAATTAGAGCTGTGTTGGGCTAGATGAAACGCCCAAACAATGACTTGGTGCCACGTCAGACGGTGGCACTACCCTGGTGGGCGGTTAAGGCTCAGCCTCCAAGGCTGAGTCTGGGCAGCGATACCACATAGTATCAGTGTGTCTGGGTGATGGTACTGCCAGACTGGGGCGATGATATCACCTAGTACATTGTTAGCCTAGTGTGCCAAGTGATGGTACCACCCAACACTAGTGATGGTATCGCTAGTACTTGGAAGACCCGGGATGGGATTGGTTTGGGCTCCAAGTTTGAATCTATTTAGAGCCTATAAATACCCCTCTCATCCCTGGTTAGAAGATACAAGCACAAAAAATTGAAAGTAGAAATATACTGTTAAAATCCTTTCCCTCCTCTAATCTTTACTTTCTTTTGGTTTAAAGAGAGGAATGGGTGAGTGCTTGTAAAAGGGTTTTCTCCTAAACCCGTGAAAAGGGGAAGAGAGCTGTAATGGTAGTTAGTCTCTGTCGATTAAAGGAAGACTGATAATGAAAGACGGTAGCCTCGACGAAGGAGGAATCGAGAGTGGACGTAGGTCGGACAACTGAAGCACTATAAATTGGTTTGCCTTTACTTTCTTGCTATTTATCATTCTGCAAACCACTTTATATACTTCCTTGTCACTTTCCTATAATCACTCTCAAGCTAATGCATTTTCAATACGCTTTCAATCGAAACAATTTTTCATTGTACAAACCGAGTTTTCTAAAATCTCATGAAATCATCATTTTTAACCATTGCACTAATTTACCCCCTCTCTTAGTACTAGACTCAGTCCTAACAATTGGTATTAGAGCTACAGTATTTCTTATTTAGATTTACACTAAAAAGAAATGGCTCTTTTCGGATTTCAAGAGGGTTTATCTATCGTTCATCCTCTCATGTATAATGAGACAGATTATACTTATTGGAAAACTCGAATGAGAGTTTTCATGCTTTTTTTGGATTTGGATTTATGGAATATTATTGAAAACTGATTTCAAACACCCTCTAAAACTAGGAATGAATGGAATGAATTTGAGAAAAAAAAATTATTTTCTTTAAATGCAAAGGCTTTGAATGTCTTATTTTGTGCCTTGGATAAAACCAAATTTAATCGTGTTTCTATTTGTGAAATGACTTTTGATATTTGGCACACACTTGAAATCACACATGAAAACATAAGTAGATTCAAAAACTCGAAAGTAAACATCTTAATGTATGATTTTGAGCTTTTTCAAATAGAACCAAGTGAGACCATTGAAGACATATACACCCAATTTACGGATATCGTCAATGGTCTAAAAGCTCTTGGTAAATCTTTTTCGAGTTTTGAACTTGTAAATAAGATTTTAAGATCCCTTCCAAAAAGTTGGGATCCAAAAGTAATGGCGATATAAGAAACAAAAGATTTAAATAATTTTCCTATTGAAGAACTCATTGGCTCATTAATGACATATGAAATGAACTTCTTGAAACATAAAGAACTTGAGAACTACCTTCCAAAGAATAGGAAGGATTTGGGACTTCCAACTATAGAAGACCACTCGAGCGAAAGCTCAAGTGATGATGACCTTGAACTCATAAAAATGAAGTTTAAAAAGTTTATTAAATAAGAATCAAAGAATAAAAATGAGCCTAAAAAGAACACAATCTCTTGTTATGAATGCAACAATCTAGGGCACTCCAAAGACGAGTATACAGAAGTGAAGAAGAAGAAAGCTCACAAAGAAGAATCGAGTACATCCAAAGATGAAGTTGCGAACTACGCTTTGACAACTTTCGACAACAAGGTAAGTAACTCACCCAAAATATTTTTATATTATTATGAAATTACTTGATCATTTCATGAGTTGCTCGATTTAGGTTGTAGGAAATAAAATTTTTTGTAAAAATATATCATGCTTTTCATTCTAGTGTTTTTGAAAATTAAAATGATACTTGCATGATTCATGATAATACTTGTATACCTAATAGGAGTAATCCATATATGTGTATCTTGATGTTTTTATATTACTTTTTGGTTCTAAACATGATGCTTGACTTTTGCATTAAAAAAAAAATTGAACATGCTCACTTAAATTGAAACACATAAAAGGAGGAAATATATTATCATAATCTTTTACTTGAAGATGCTTTTTGTGTTTGGTCTTAATCATTTTTATGATGAGATTTTTTAGATGATGTGTTATAGTTTTGGTCTTGATAATGAAACTTGTGTTTCAGTTTTAAATATGATACACATTTTTTATACAAAAAAAAACATGAGCATGGTTGTATGAAAATAATCAATTTAAAATGAAACACATAAAAAAAGGGAGATTGCATTTTCCATCCATATCTTATTGATTTTTTGATAAAAAGGTTAATGAATCTATATGGAATCTCTTGAAAGTGTTTTTGATTATTTGTCAAATTGAATGTTTTGACAATAAATATTTGTATCATGCTTGATTTTATGATTTGAAATCTTGTACTTTGGATTAATGTGTTTTAATGATTTTGATGATGAAACTTGTGAATCATTGATACATATTTCTATTTGAATTGACATAAAAAGATAAAGGCATGCTTATACAAAATGAATTACTTAAATTAAAACATATAAAAAGAAAATATATTTTCTATCTTATCGAGATTAATGAATCCATTTTATGAATCTTGTGAATCTCTAGAAGGTGATTATGATGATTGGATGATTTATAAAATTGAATGTTTTGAATCATGCTTTACAATTTTTACATTTTGAAACTATGTAAGATGAGTAATGGTGGTTTGAATGCATGAATCGATAATTTTTTTATTCATTTATTTGATACTCTAAATTTCTTTTTCATGATGTTGATATCTCGATAACACTCACACAACATGCTCTTTACTCGTGTTCGCAAACCACCATGCAATAGCAAACAAGGAGGAATTGATCCCTCTTGCTACCCTCTTGCACCAAAGAGGGATTGTCGATTAGAGGAAGAATGGGGGAAGAGATGAGGAGGGCGGCAGCTATGGGGGTCTAGCATATGACCCTTTGAGTTACAACTCCTATTTATAGAGAGCCTCCTTTTACTAATCCTAATGGATCTTACCTTAATAGGTATTAGATCTCTATCCAATTACCCATAACTTAACGGATATTAGATCTCCATCCAATAACCATTCTAAGCTCTATTGAGTCTCACCCAATGGATCTATTAAAACAAAGACTTATTAGATATCACAAATCTAATTCTCTATTCGTCATGTTGTGCACCATATGTGTGTGACTCTCTAAACCCAATATCGAGCTAGCTATAAGTTACACCTGTTAGAACTCCTTCTAACTCAGTAAATTATTACCCTTATAATAATTCACTCAACTCATCGACTAGGGACATACTAGAATACTATGTTATAGTCCCTAGATGATACAGGAGGATCTAATCTATTGGACCTATCTGCCCTTAGTTACTCTGTATCTATAGTCCCTCATCCACCTAATATACTAGAGATTGTATATCGAGCTTGGTGTTGCCATGCCCATACGAAATCTATCTGAGTCTCACTCTAATCAGATTCTCCTAGAGAACTCTTCTCAATCCAAGTCTTACTCTTATTAGATTTATCATAATCTGATTGACCCTGGCGAGGGATTTGCTTGAGTGAGAATATAAGAGATATTTCTCTCATGATACTAAGAATGAATGATTCTTTATTGACACTCAATTACCTTCGTAAGGTTAGTTATCATTCCCAATAATCATCTATACTATATCCAAAAGTTCCAAACCTATAAGTTCGATATCAGAGAATATAGTATTTAAACATAGTATCATTTGTGTCTCAAGTTTAAAGACCAAATACACAATTGAGACTATGGAATTATTATTTAACGATGAGATATCATTAACCAATTAGTATTCTTTAAATGGATCATTCAGTAAGCTCATTCTTTAATGAGCATCTGTACTATATATCTAATATCCTTACACAAGCAGCTATGAGACCAGTTGTCTCCATTATATGGATAGATATATAGCACATCAGTCTGTTCGATTATCTCAATGTTCTTCTCGAGTAACCTATGATTGGGAATATTTAGGGTTTATGTTTAAAAACGAATTCATCTCATTATCATGATTTCATCATGATCTAATTCTCATTGTACAAATTTAAGGATATCACAATATATATTTATTATCTAATATAAAGGGAGAAAATACAATAATAATAATAACCAAAAGAGATTGTGGAGCATATCACACATGTTATCACTTATGTGATTGGCTTGTAAGGCACTTATAAACAGTAATTTCCTAATTGACCTAAAGTCAATCATCCACATGTCTGATCCCTATCAGGTCCTGGTTACACTTAAATATAATCTAAGACAATGGCTTTGTCAGTGGATCTACAATGTTATCTTCGAATGGAATTCCTTCCACTATTACATCACCACGAGCTACAATCTCTCTAATCAAGTGGAATCTCCTCAGAACATGCCTGGACTTCTGATAAGATCTAGATTCCTTCGCTTGAGTAATCACCCCAATATTATTGTAATATAAGGGAATCAGCTCTTCGCTACCTAGCACGACTCCCAAATCCATGATGAACTTCTTCATCTAGACTGCCTTGTTTGTTACTTCTGCCACAGCAATATACTCCGCCTCAGTGGTTGAGTCAACGATAGTGTCTTGCTCGGAACTTTTTTAGCTTACTGCTCCTCCATTCAAAGTGAACACATGCCTTGAGTTTGACTTGTTATCATCAACATCGGATTAAAAACTCGAGTCCATGTAGCTCTCAACCTTGAGGCTACCTTCTCCATACACTAGTAAAAGATCCTTAATCCTTCTCAAGTATTTAAGGATATACTTTACTACCTTCCAATGTTTTAAACCTAGATCCATTTGATACCTGCTCATAACACTTAAAGTATGCACTATATGAGGCCTGGTATATAGTATAATATACATGATATATCCTATTGTAGAGGCATAGTGTATCCTATCCATATTTGCCCTTTTTATAAGAGTTTTTGGGGATATACTCTTAGAACGTGATGAGGAGGAGAAAATACAAAAGGTTCCTTATGCTTCAGCAGTTGGAAGTTTAATGTACGCAATGGTATGTACAAAGCCGGACATCGCATATGTAGTGGGTGTTACTAGTAGATTTCTTGCAAATCCAGGCAAAGAGTATTGGGCAGTAGTGAAGTGGATCTTGAGATATCTCAAAGGAAGCTCTAAGGTTTGTTTAAGCTTTGGAGGTGGACCACATATGCTAACGGGTTACACAGATGCAGATATGGCTAGAGATATTGATATAAGGAAATCCACATCAGGTTTTATACTTACTTTTGCAGGGGGAGCTATATCATGGCAATCCAGATTACAAAGGTGTATTGCTCTCTCCACCACAGAGGCAGAATATATTGTTGCTACAGAGGTTTGCAAGAAATGTTATGGATGAAATAATTCTAACAAGAATTGGGGTTGAAACAGGAAAACTATGTGGTGTATTGTGATAGCCAAAGTGCCATCCATTTATGTTAGAACCCAACTTTTCATTCTAAGTCAAAGTATATAGATGTCAGATATTACTGGATTCGAAATGTACTTGAAGAGAAGCAGTTGCAACTTCAGAAAATTCATACAGATGATAATGGAGCAGACATGTTGACAAAGACCTTACCGAAAGAGAGGCAAGAGATGTGCTGACATTTGGTCGGCATGAAT
The DNA here is from genome assembly GCA_024322285.1 of Musa beccarii. Lineage (NCBI taxonomy): Eukaryota > Viridiplantae > Streptophyta > Magnoliopsida > Zingiberales > Musaceae > Musa > Musa beccarii. Next base: position 34,902,348 of record CM044401.1, on the reverse strand, counting down.
TTACACTGATGAGTCATGTGACAGCCTCCCTTATGGGTTGAAGGGGGAGGTTGTTGGACTGATAGCCCAAATTCAGCCCATATGAGCTTTATCAACCCACAGCCCATCTCTTTCTCCTAAACCCTATCTTAACCTAAACTCTAGTTTAAATAGGGGCTAATGGTGGCTGCAAAATTAAGAGATCAAAAATCGCAGCAAAAGGCAAAAACTTTACAACAGCATTAGGGATTCAAAGAGAGGAGAAAAGGCAAAAAAATAAGAAAAAAAGAAAGGGAAGAAGACAAAGAAAACATAAAAATTATTCTCATTCATCCAAACAGTTTCTCATCTTAGGTTAGATCAGATCTTCAATGAATTTTTCTATGATTGCTTGAGGAGGTTTTGGATATTGTGCACAGTGACGTGATCCTTGTATCCCAGTTATTCTCTTGTGATTGTTGCTTAGGTTTTGGGCAAGAGATTCGAGAATTATACATTCATTATTTCTATAGTGGATTTTCTCTGATTTGCTCAATGGTTTTTACCCTTCACGTTGAAGGGGTTTTCCATGTAAATCTTGGTGTTCTATTTGATTGTGACTTTCATTTGATTCCGCTGTGTTACGGCCTGTTAGTATTTGTTCATACACAAAAGTTCTTCCTTGTTTGTTGCCTCTTTTTATCCCATCAAGATATTCCATCTTTTATTGAAGAAAGTTGCACTTCATTTTTTTGACAAAAAGAATATGTTTTCACAAAATTATCAAACCAAGTCATAAGTGCTGAATATGACTTTCAAGAGAAGGGCTGTAAATAAGGATATCGTCAAAGAAAACTAGCACAAACTTTCGAAGATAACTCCGGAAAATATCATTCATAAGGCTCTGGAAGGTGGAGGGAGCATTGGTGAGACCAAAGGGCATTACCAGAAATTCGTAGTGACCGTTGTGCATTCGAAAGGCAGTTTTCGGTATGTCTTCTTCGCACACTCATATTTGATGATACTCGGATCGGAGGTCCAGCTTTGTGAAGACTCGTGCTCCCTTTAATTCATCAAGCAATTCATCTACTACTAGAATAGGATACTTGTCCTTGACAGTTATGTCGTTGAGAGCTCGGTAATCAATGCACATTCACCATGTTCCGTCTTTCTTTCATACGAGGAGCATCGGTGAAGAATAGGGGCTGCAACTTAGCTGAATAACTCCTATTTCAAGCATCTCTTTTACAATCCTTTCTATTTTATCTTTTTGGAGATGTGGATACCGATATGATCGAGTATTTGCTAGAGGTTTGCCTGGAAGAATCGATATACGATGATCATGCTGGCGATTAGAAGGTAGGCTACGTGGTTCATCAAATATATCTGAAAATTCAGCAAGCAAGGGAAGTAGGCTTAGATCTTCAAATTTGGTTGACTCTCCCTTAGATTGCTGCTTAAGTTGTACCAAAAAGCCGCTGCATGCTTTGTGCAAAACTTTCTCCATTCGTTGTGTGCAAATTGTCGTTATGTCGCCCCCACGTTTTCTGCACAGTATCACTTGTTTCCTCTTACTATAAAATTTCATAATTAATTTTAAAAATTTTCAGGAAACATCACCTAATGTTATCATCCATTCGATGCCAAGTATGGCTTCATAATCATCAAGAGGGAGGAGAAAAAATATCTGAAATTATCTCTTGGTCCTGCAGCAATAGTTTCACTTGTGGGCACCTACGATCACACTTCAAAATTCGTCTATCTGTGACCTTAACATCAAATCTGCTACAATTCTCAATAGGTAAGGTCATCTGGACAGCAACCTTGCTGTTCATAAAATTATTAGTGCTCCCAGTGTCAATAAGAATGGTGGTCGGTTGTTGCTTCAGAAATCCTCCCACTTTCATTGTTTGCGGGTTCGCGTAAACGACAAGGGCATGCATCGTAATATCAATTGGCGGCTGTTCTTTATCCGCGATCTCTTCCTCATGCTCCTAGACCTCCTCCTCCATGTCTTCAAAAGGTTCAATCAGTAGGAGGCGGCCCCTTTTGTAGCGATGATTGTGGTTCTACGGCTCGTCGCAATGCCAACAAAGACCCTTTGCTGATCGGTCACGTAGTTCTTCTCTTGTCAATTTTTTTGACAGTGAAGGATGGCTGGGAGCAGAAGGAGGTTTATATGTTGAGGTTTTAGGAGTGGTTCTCATCCTTTGAGCATCTTGGCTGAGCCGTTCTTCTTATATTCGGGCAAAAGAAATCGCAGCCATCACGGTATGGGGCTGTCGCGCCTTAACTTCCCCTTTTATCTCTGGCTTGAGTCCTTCAATAAATGTTCCTAATAATTGATAGTCAGTCCAATCACGAGCAAGGTAGGATAGCTTCTCAAACCTAGTTTGGTACTCTTAAATCGTAGAGGTTTGTCGAATCTTTACGAGTTGGCCATCGATATTTTCATACTCCGTAGGTCCGAAATGGTTCAGTAGTGCATTCTTAAATTGATTCTACATCGGAGCCCCATGATTATATTCCAGCCAATTATACCATTGAATAGCATCACCTTCAGGGTGGATGATAGTAATCTCCACCATAGCATTATCCGACATTCGGTAGTAGCGAAAGTAACGTTCGACGCGCGAAATCCACCCCATCGGGTCTCCTTCTTCCCATCATGGGAAGTCCACCCTCATGCATGGCTGAAGCATGTCCGAGGGCTGGCCCTCATTCTCTGGGGTCCTTTCTAAATTCTCTCATTACTGTAGTTTGGTTGGACTCGGTGGTTGTCCAATTCTGAATTATGCAAACAAAGCGCGCAATTTATCTTCCAAGCGCGATTCAAGTCGTGATTCAATCTGAGATTCCTATGGTTCAAATTTGACATCAATTGGATCTTAAGAAGCCATAGCATATACCTGTAGATCAGAGATGCCCTTGTCTTTTTTCTATTGATGGGTTAATGGCATGGGGTGGTGGAAGGTTCAGACAATAGATCGGTGATTGAAGGGTTCAACTGTAATGGTTTACTGTTTTGGGCTATTGTTTTTTATGATGTTAGGGTTATGAAACTAGGTTATGATGGCTGTGTCTTAAGGCTAGAGGGATACCCTAAAGATGTCTTGGCTTGTGGCAGCAAGGTGGCTAGGGTTTGGTAGGTTATGGAGAAGAAGAAAGGACAAAGGTGCAACACCAGATTTTTTGCCAAAAAAAATTCCAGCAGTAAAGACGTAATTTTTTCCAGAAATTTTTAAAAGAGATTCAAGTAAAACTCAAAGGGGATCTACTGATAAGAAAGAGATAATACTGTTAAAAATTTCGTAGAAAGAAATGACAGCAAGAGGTTCGACAAAATTGAGGATCACGGAGAGGTATTATAGCAGATTTTTATGTCTATAGTGCAGCAGTTTGGACGTAAAAGATAAGTGGTTTATATTGAGAATTTTTCAACAAAACCAAAGGGAAAACCACTGTTAGGAAGTGTTAAAGCTGTCGTAAAAATTTTATAGAGATTTAGATAGAAAAAACGCACTAGCAAGATTAAAAAGATAGTGATATGCGGTTGAAATTCTACAGTACAACTTTCGTTGTAGAGATGAAATCTTTGCAACAAAAAATTTATGCAGCAATGTAGGAATGAATTTTTTAGATTTTTTAAATAAGGATAACTAAATTTTAGTAGTAGTAAGGTAGATAACCAAAACCTGTTGTAATTCACGGGAAGATCAAAGGATGATTTACGGTGGTGGAGATAACGGCGGAATTCAGCGATGATCTTCTAAGCAATTATGGGAATTGCTTTGGGCGGTTGTGGAGGGTTGGTGGATGGCTGTGGAAGGGCAGTGAGATACCAAGAACGCTGCTCTGATACCAAGTGTTAGAACCCTTACGGATTCTAAGCTTAGGGTTGATCTCTATAGGGGATCGGCCTCCTTGGAACTCTATAGGGGTTCCTTCCTCCAAGTTGCTGCTTAAAGGCTGCTAAAAGATTGATCTATTCATTGATGAAAAGAGGGTGAATACATGGCTATTTATAGGGCTTCTAAACTCTAACTCCTAATAGGACTCTTACTTAAGACTCCTACTTCTAACTAACTCATACTTCTAATTAGGACTCCTTCTCTAGTAGGACTCCTAATTCTAATAGGACTCTTTCCCTAATAGGACTCCTACTTCTAATAGGACTCTTTCTCTAATAGGATTTCTACTTCTAATAGGAGTTTTCTCTAATAGGCCTCCTACTTCTAATAGGACTCTTTCTCTAATAGGACTCCTATTTCTAATAGGACTCCTTTTCTAAAAAGCAACCTAACCCTAACTTAGTCGGCCTCTTCACCTCTTTAATAGGGGTCGACTAGATAGGATTTATATGAATGTCCTTATCAATGAAACCAAATTAGGACTCTCCTAGCTAGAGTCCTAATACCCTTCCTCTGATATGATATGCCCAAGATATTCCACCTTTTGTTGAAGAAAGCTGCACTTCATTTTTTTGATAAAAAGAACATGTTCTCGCAAAATTGTCAAAACAAATCGTAAGTGCTGAATATGACTTTCAAGAGAAAGATTGTAAATAAGGATATCGTCGAACAAAACTAACACAAACTTTCGAAGATAACTCCGAAAAATATCATTCATAAGGCTCTGGAAGGTAGAGGGAGCATTGGTGAGACCAAAGGGTATTACCAGAAATTCATAGTAACTATTGTGCGTTTGAAAGGTAGTTTTCGGTATGTCTTCTTCGCACACTCATATTTGATGATACCTAGATCGAAGGTCCAGCTTTGTGAAGACTTGTGCTCTCTTTAATTCATCAAGCAATTCATCTACTACTGGAATAGGGTACTTGTCCTTGACGGTTATGCCGTTGAGAGCTCGATAATCAATGCACATTCACCATGTTCCATCTTTCTTTTGTACGAGGAGCATCGGTGAAGAGTAGGGGCTGCAACTTGGCTGAATAACTCATATTTCAAGCATCTCTTTTACAATTCTTTATATTTTATCTTTTTGGAGATGTGGATACCGATATGGTCGAGTATTTGCTGAAGGTTTGCCTGGAAGAATCGGTATATGATGATCATGCCGACGGTTAGGAGGTAGGCTGCGTGGTTCGTCAAATATATCTGAAAATTCAGCAAGCAAGGGAAGTAGGTTTGGATCTTCAAATTTGGTTGGCTCTCCCTTAGATTGCTGCTCAAGTTATACCAAAAAGCTGCTGCATACTTTATGCAAAACTTTCTCCATTCGTTGTGTGCAAATCGTCGTTACGTCGCCCCCACGTTTCTCGCACAGTATCACTTGTTTCCCCTTACTGTAAAATTTCATAATTAATTTCAAAAAATTTTAAGAAATATTACCTAATGTCGCCAACCATTCAATGCCAAGCACGACCTCATAATCATCGAGAGGGAGGAGGAAAAAATCTGTAATTATCTCTTGGTCCTACAGCAACAATTTCACCCGCGGGCACCTACGATTACACTTCAAAATTCATCCATCTGCGACCTTAATATCGAACCTATGGTAATTCTCAATAGGTAAGGCCATCCGAATAGCAACCTCGCTATTCATAAAATTATTAGTGCTCCCGATGTTAATAAGAACGGTGATCGGTTGTTGCTTCAGAAATCCTCCCACTTTCATTGTTTGCGGGTTCGCGTAACCAGCAAGGGCATGCATCGCAATATCAATTGGCTACTGTTCTTCATCCATGACCTCTTCCTCATGCTCCTAGACCTCCTCCTCCATGTCTTCAAGAGGTTCAATCAATAAGAGGCGGCCCCTTTTGTAGCGATAATCACGGTTCCACAGCTCGTCGCAATGCCAACAAAGACCCTTTGCTGATCGATCACATAGTTCTTCTCTTATCAATTTTTTTGATAGTGAAGGATGGCTGGGAGCAGAAGGGGGTTTATATGCTAAGGTTCTAGGAGTGGTTCTCATCCTCCGAGCATCTTGACTGAGCCGTTCTTCTTGTATTCGGGCAAAAGAAATCGCAGCCATCACGGTACGGGGCTGTCGCGCCTTGACTTTCCTTTTTATCTCTGGCTTGAGTTCTTTGATGAATATTCCTAACAATTGATGGTTAGTCCAATCACGAGCAAGGTAGGATAGCTTCTCAAACCTGGTTTAGTACTCTTGAATCGTAGAGGTTTGTCGAATCTTTGTGAGTTGGCCGTCGATATTTTCATACTCCGTAGGTCCAAAATGGTTCAGCAGTGCGTTCTTAAATTGATTCCATGTCGGAGCCCCATGACTATATTCCAGCCAATTATACCATTGAATAGCATCTCCTTCAAGGTAGATGACAACAATCTCCACCATAGCATTATCCGATGTTCAGTAGTAGCAAAAGTAACATTTGGCGTGCGAAATCCACCCCGCCGGGTCTCCTTCTTCCCATCGTGGGAAGTCCACCCTCATGTGTGGTTGAAGCATGTCCAAGGGCTATCCCTCCTTATGTGAGGTTCTTTTTGAATTCTCTCCTTGCTGCAATTTGGTTGGACTCAGTGGTTGTCCAATTCTGAATTCTACAAACAAAGCATGCAATTTGTCTTCCAAGCGCGATTCAAGCCGTGATTCAATCTGAGATTCCCATGCTTCAAATTTGGCATCAATTGGATCTTGAGAAGCCATAGCATATGCCTGTAGATCAGAGATGCCCTTGTCTTTTTTCTGTTGATGGGTTAATGGCATGGGGTGGTGGAAGGTTCGGACAATAGATCGGTGATTGAAGGGTTCGGTTGTAATGGTTTACTGTCTTGGGCTGTGGTTTTTGATGCTGTTAGGGTTATGAAACTAGGTTATAATGTCTACGTCTTAAGGCTAGAGAGATACCCTAAAGATGTCTTAGTTTGTGACAGCAAGGTGGCTAGGGTTTGGTAGGTTACGGAAAAGAAAAATGGACAAAAGTGCAACACTAAATTTTTCGCCAAAAAAATTCTAGCAGTAAAGATGTAATTTTTTCCAAAAATTTTCAAAATAGATTCAAGTAAAAATCAAAAGGAATCTACTGATAAGGGAGAGGTAATATTGTTAAAAATTTCGTAGAAAGAAATGATAGCAAGAGGTTTGGCAAAATTGAGGATAATGGAGAGGTACTATAGCAGATTTTTATGTCTAAAGTGCAACAGTTTGGATGTAAAAGATAAGTAGTTTATATTAAGAATTTTTGACAAAACTAAAGGGAAAACCACTATTAGGAAGTGTCAAAGCCATCGTAAAAATTTTATAGAGATTTAGATAGAAAAAACGCACTAGCAAGATTAAAAAGATAGTGATATGCGGTTGAAATTCTACAGTACAACTTTCGTTGTAGAGATGAAATCTTTGCAACAAAAAATTTATGCAGTAATGTAGGAATGAATTTTTTAGATTTTTTAAATAAGGATAACTAAATTTTAGTAGTAGTAAGGTAGATAACCAAAACCTGTTGTAATTCACGGGAAGATCAAAGGATGATCTACGGTGGTAGAGATGACGACGGAATTCGATAATGATTTTCTAAGCAATTGTGAGAATTACTTTGGGCAGTTGTGGAGGGCTGGTAGATGGCTGTGGAAGGGTAGTGAGATGCCAAGAATACTGCTCTGATACCAAGTATTAGAATCCTTGCGGATTCTAAGCTTATGGTTGATCTCTATAGGGGATCGGCCTCCTTGGAACTCTATAAGGGTTCCTTCCTATAAGTTGCTGCTCAAAGGCTGCTAAAAGATTGATCTATTCATGATGAAAAGAGAGTGAAGATATGGCTATTTATAGGGCTTCTAAACTCCAACACTTAATAGGACTCTTACTCAAGACTCCTACTTCTAACCAGCTCCTACTTCTAATTAGGACTCCTTCTCTAGTAGAACTCCTAATTCTAATAGGACTCTTTCTCTAATAGGACTCTTTTTCTAATAGGACTCCTACTTCTAATAGGAGTCTCTCTCTAATAGGACTCCTACTTCTAATAGGACTCATATTTCTAATAGGGCTCCTTTTCTAAGAAGCAACATAACCCTAACCTAGCCGGCCTCTTCACCTCTTTAATAGGGGTCGGCTAGATAGAATTTACATGAATGACCTTATTAATGAAACTAAATTAGGACTCTCATAACTAGAGTCCTAACACATACTTAGAGAAATCAACAATGAATGTAATGAAGTATGAATAACCACCTATGACCTAAGTTGATATGGGGCCACATACATCAATATGTATGAGTTCTAATAACTCAGTGACTCTCTCTCTAGTTTTATGAAAAGGAGAGTTGGTCAATTTCTTTTGAAGGTAAGACTTGTAGGTTATATATAATTCATAATTAAATGGATCTAAGTATTCATCCTTTAGCAACCTTTGAATTTTTTCTCATGGATATAACCTAGCCTATAATGTCACAAGTATGCATCATTCACCTCATCTCACTTCCTCTTAGACACCAACATTCATGGCATGTGGAGTAACATCTAATATAAATAAATAATTATTTAATATTCATATACTGATGAACTCATCATTTAAGATCGCTGAACAACTATTATTCTCAAAGACTAACTTGTATCTATTATTTATCAAATAAGAAATGAAAATAATATTTTTGATGATCGAAAAAATGAAACAGTATGTATCTAATGCAAGAATAGCTCTATTGGGCAACTGTAGGGCAATCTCGCTAATGGTAACAGTAGTAACCTTTGTGTTATTTCCCATCCTAAGGTCCACCTTACCTATCACCAATCTCCTAGCCTTTACTAGAACCTACAACAAATTATAAATATGAGATGCACTACCAGTATCCAATACCCATACATTATCATAACTTTTTGATAAGTGAAGATTAATTGAGAATATACCTGAAGCTTTTTCAAGCTTCTCTTTCACCTTTTTCTATAAAGTACTCATTGAAGTTTCTTTTCTAATACCCATCTTTACCACAGTAGAAGTACTATTCTTTGTCCTTTGTCGAGTCCTTTTTGGTAACCTTTATCTTTCTTGGCCTGCCCTTGCCCTTCTTAAGGAATTTCTTTATCTTCCTATTCTTTCTAGTCTCACCATAATAGAAAATTGGTTTTTCTTCTTGATGGTGCTCTCAACCTCCCTTAACATATTAAGGAACTTAATAAGAGTCACCTCAAGCTTATTCATATTAAAATTCATTATGAATTGTAAAAAAAAATCAGGGAGGGACTGAAGTATAAGATATATATACAGGTTATCCTCTAGGATCATTCCTAGACCCATGAGCTTCTCTATCTATCAATCATCTTAAGAACATGATTCTGAACCGATGTCCCCATAGTCATCCTTACGTGGAAGACACTTTTGAATATCTCATATCGCTAAGTCATTCTTTGTTCTTCAAACAATTTATGGAGATCAAGGAGGATAGATTTGGCATCTATCTTTTCATGCTGCCACTATAACTTGGGAGTCATAAAGCCCAACATATAATATTGAGTTAGAGTAGAATCATCTATATACTTTACATAACGAGCAATCTTATCATCACGCACCCCTTCCGCAGGCATGGGCACAACTGTATCAAGGACATATATGATTTTCTCCATCGTGAGAATAATTATTAAGTTGTAGAGTCAATCCGTATAGTTTAGACTAGTGAGATGGTTGACATCTAATATGTTACGTAAAGGATTTGCAAGCGATATATTTCTAAAAAGTAAAGATGTAGAAAAAATAATTAATATTTAGATTTTTGATTTTATGAAAAAATAATTATGATATAAACTTTTATCTTAAGCAAAATATACAACACTCTCCGACATGTGAATAAAAAATATCCGACATATTTCTAGTGTGGATCGGGATCCAATTGGCATCTTAGCATGACCTCGAGGGATAGCCAATTATACTAAGTCCAAAAAGATAAGCAATTCTTATCAATCATAACTCTTTATGATTCTCGTCCTATTTGACGTCCAAACCATCATGGCCTTGAGGGACTCGACTAACTATGATATTCAATTAAGTCAACACCACTATTATAAGATGAGTCTAATTTGATGATATATCCTCGAGGGACTCGACCAAGCATAAAATATCCTTAAGTCACTAGTGACATCTCTATATAGTAGGTAAGATCTTAAATTCCAATATATGTGAGTCTCGAGGAACTCGACCAACTAAAGTCCATATCAAAAAATGATTTCCACCTATAATGATAGAAGGTCGTGTGGGTCAATCTTATCACCTCACATTTATCGACTTAATATTATTGGAGGAATTTTTTATTTAATTTGGTATTATAGTTAAATATAATATATCACATATATATATTTAATATATATTTACATCATATGTAAATATATATATATATACCTAGTAGGTGCAGAAATAAACATATATCACATATAAGTATCTACACTAGATGATAATGAACTAGAACTTATTGTGATCAGGCTTGAGCCAAAAGGCATGATCACTCAAAATCTCTGTGTCTCAGTGTATCTTCATGCTCGGTGATCATTCGTCTCATCCTCATTGGTCTCACTAACACCTCGACGCATCTCCATAGCCAGTGATCATCCACCTCGTCCTCATCGGTCCCTATACCTCTATGCTCCCGTTGCATTTTCTTATGCAATTACAACTGAATTATAAGCATGTAGACCCAAACATGTACATATCATATATAAAAAAAACCTTAATTTTATTAAAGGGAGGTACAACTTTGAGAGAGATAGAAATATAAGCTGGATTTAATGAGAGAGAGAGAGAGGGAGGCTCACAGACCTGAATAATAATCACATACACATATCACATATGATCCATGATCATCTGCTAACATCATACATCACATATATATGTACATTTTATACTAACTAGGTAATAGTTAATTAAATCTTTTAATTAGTATTGGATTAACTCTTAAATAATTAGGCTTGGATTAACCCTTAATTCAATTTGGAAAACCTTGGTAGAATCATGGCATAAGGTGCCTAGCACCCTCTACCAGAGCTGCAAGTAGCCCTCGGTCAAGGCTGCAAGGCAACAACCTTTGTGGCTCTCCTGTCTTGCCATATATGATGTTGAGGATATTGAGAAGTTTCTAGATGACTGAACACTTCATATTCCAAAAACTACGTTGTTCTAATTTTAAATCAATGAAAATGTAACTTGTTTATAAAGAAACTGATTCTACATAGCATGTAGTCGATAACTGATCATTGCACGAGCAAGCTAGCTCTAATACCACTGTTGCAAAACCTTAGATAGTATCATATGTATAACGAAAAGTAAACAATAAAAATTAATTTCCCAAAATAAATTTATTAGATCTTCATGCGATGATAGGGAGCGTAAAACTCAAAGCGACAAAAATTGTATAAGGGGTATGAGACGTTCTCACCTAAGAGAACTCGTATATCCCCTAAGATCATATATGTTAATGAAAAAGCTCTTGTAAACTCCTCTTTAGTAGTGATCTACATGATGGACGCAGCAACGACGCACCTTCTCGCATAGTACGTTCTTTCCTTGTGATCATGTACCACTATATAGCAGTAAATAAGGAGGGATCAGTCCCTCTTGTTGATCATAAGTGTCTTGCAAGCTAATCACGTAAGTGATGACCCATGTAACATACTGCATAATCTTTTTGCTTATTATTATTATTAATATTTTTTCACTTCATGTTGTATGTTACATATATTGTGATGTCCATGGATCTATGCAATAGGAATCCATGATGAGATGATAACAATGAGACCGATTCTCCTTTAAACACAGACCATAAATAATCCCAGTCAGAGGTTACTCAAGAGGAATATTGAGATAACCAAACAAACTGGTATACTATATATCCATCCATATGATATAGGCGGCTGGTCTCATAGCTACTCATGTGAGGATATTAGGAATATAATGCAAGTGCTCATTGGAGAATGAGTTCACTGATTGATCTGCTCATAGAATGTTGGATGGTTAATGATATCTCATTGTCAAATAGTACCTCTGTCATCCCAATTATGTATATGGTCCTTAAACTTGAGATACCATGGATGTCCTATATGAGTACTCCACTCTTTGATACCGGACTTATAAGTTTGAAAGTTCCAGATCTAACATAGTTGGCCATCGGGAACGGTAGCCAATCTTACAAGAGCAATTGAGTGTCGATAGAGAATCATCTGCTCTTTGTACCATGAGAGGAAGTCCTATATATTCTTGCTCAGGCAAATCTCTGACTATGGTCATTCAGATTGAGAGAAAAGGAGTTCTATGAGAGAATCTAATTAGAGCGAGACTTGAGTAAATTTTATATGGGCCTAGCAGCATCATGCTCGATATACGATCTCTAGGATATTAGATGGATGAGAGACTAAAGATACATGGTAACTGAGGACAGATAGGTCCAATATATTGGATCCCCTTATATCGTCTGGGGACTATGGCGTAGTGGCCTAGTACGTCCGTAGTTGATGAGTCAAGTAAATTATTATAGAAATAATAATTCATTGAGTCAGAAGGAGTTTTGATAGGTATGACTCACGGCCAACTCGATATTGGGCCTAGAAGGTCACACACATATGGTAGGCATTGCGACAAATAGAGATTTGGATATGAGATATTCGTTAAAGCCCTTACCTTATTGGATATCTTGTAAGCCCTTGAATTATCGGATCTTTTGGGTGAGACCAAATAAGACTAAATAGAGATTATTAGATGGAGATCCACTAATCCAATAGGCTTGGATAATTATATAAAGATTCAATACCCAATATGGTAGGATCCATTATGGTTAAGTGGTAGGAACCTCTATAAATAGGGGGGCCATAAGGTGGCATAGGCTAGTCACCTCTTGGTCACCCCTTATATACTCCTCCCTCTCCTCTCTTCTCAGTGGATAGCCCTAGTTTGGGGAGTGTAGACAACAAGAAGAGTCGACCCCTTCTTAATCATGTAGTGCACGTGGAGAGAAAGATCGTGCCGCGATTTGAGGAATGTCTTCATTGCATCTACCATATGAATCATCGCTAGAGAGGAGGATAGTTGATCTCCTTCATCCACTCAGACAGATATGAGATTTTTCAAAGATATACGAGCTCCCTAAGTAACAAATCTCACTTGATACACGTAGTTTTGGTTTTGCATTTTTTGTTTTGTACACCAACTTCACACCACAACGAGATACTTTTTTTTTGAAAAATCTATTAATTTTATTTTCTATTCCTCCATTATACATGTGATGCTCTGATCAAATTTCCCCAACACCTCTTGCTGTCCTCTCGCACTAGAGAGTGGGCTATCAGGTAGAGGAAGAAGGGGGGAGGAGATGAGGAGGATGGCAGTTATAGAGGTCTAACCTATGACCTTTTAAGTCCTAACTCCTATTTATAGAGAGCTTGCTAGTCATAGGTGCCCTACAAGCTAATCATATGAGTGATGACATATGTGATATAATACGCACTCTTTTTGCTTATTATTTATTTAATATTTTTTTTTATTTTATATTACTTATTATATATATATTGTTATGTCTATGAATCTATGCAATAGGATCAGATCATGATGAGATCACAATAATGAGATCGATTCGCCTTTACACAGACTCTAAATAATCCCAATTATAAGTTACTTGAGAGGGACATCGAGATAACCGGACAGATTGGTATACTGTATACCCATCATATGATAGAGGCAACTGGTCTCATAGTTGCTCATATGGGGACACTAGGGATATAGTATAGATGCTCATTGGAGAATAAATTTATTAATTGATCTACTTACGGAATGTTGGATAGTTGATGATACCTCATTATCAGATAGTGATTCTATCATCCTAGTGGTGTATCTAGTCATTAGACTTGAGATACTAAAAATGTCATATATGAGTACTCTACTCTTTGTTATCAGACTTATAGGTCTAGAAGTTTCAAATTTAGCATAATCGATCATTGGGAGTAATAGCCAACCTTACGAGGGTAATTGAGTATCGACAAATGATCATCTACTCTCAGTGTCATAAGAGGAATATCTTATGTGTTCTTACTCAAGCAAATCCCTAACCAGGGTCATTTGGATTGATAGAGAAAGATTTATCCAAGAGAATCCGATTAGAGTGAGACTCGAGTAGATTCTGTATGGGTCTGACAACACCATACCCAGAATATGATCTCTAGAATATTAGATGGATGAGAGATTATAAATACATAGTAATTGAGAACAGACAAGTCTAATGGATTGGACTCATTTATATTTTTTGAGGACTGTAGCATAGTGGCCTAGTACGTCTGTAGTCAATGAGTCAAGTAAATTATTATGAAAATAATAATTCACTAAGTCAGAAGAAGTTTTGATAGATATAACTCACGACTAGCTCAATATTGGGTCTAGAGAGTCACATACATATGATAGGTGTTGCGATGAGTAGAGGTTCAGATATGAGATTGTTGAATCTCAGATTTTGATGATGAAACTAATTGATTATGTTTTGGTAATCTAATTATGTTTTGAGTCACATAAGTATACTCTTGACTAGGATTAGATAATTAACGTAGGAAAAATTAATGTTGCGCCGGAAGAAATCATGTCAGGAGATTGGATGTCGAGTCGGAGGTCCGGTCGACGACTGACAAAAGGCTTCAGATAAAGAAATCGGGCATCGGGCCAAGAGGAGCGGAGTTGCACCAAGGAGATCAGAGTTACAGAGGTCAACTACTGATTGGGCAATAAGCCACAAGAGAGGACGATGCGTCAAAGTATCGAATGAAGTACCGATAGACCAAGGACGTGTCGGGCAACTAATTATCTAGATCAGAGTAGGATTTGCTTAATTAGGTTGTAGTTAGGCCAACCCAATTAGGAGCCAATTAGGCCTACATCGGGGCTGTGTTGGGCCAAATGAAAGGCCCAAACAGTGCACAAGTGCCACGTTAGGCGGTGGCACCACTAGAAGGCTCAGTCTTCTAGACTAAGTCTGGGCGATGGTACCGCCTAGTATACTGACATGTCAGTGTGCCCAGGTGGTGGTACCTCCCAGTACACTAACAAAACCAAAGTGCACTGGCGGTAGTACCGCTAGTACTCGATAAACTAGGGATGGGAAGGTTGTTGGCTCCAAGTTTGAATCAGATTGGAGCCTATAAAACCCCCTCCCATCTCTGGGTTAAATATATAAGCACACAAACTTTAAAAAGGAAGAAAGCGCTGTAAAAATCCCTTTAGAATCCCTCCTCTAGCTTTCATCCATTTTCAGCAAAAAGATAGGAGTGTGTGAGTGCTTGTAAGGGTTACCTCCTAAGCCCATCAAAAGGAGAGAGCGTTGTAAGGGACTTGTCTTCACCCATTGGAAAGAAGACAATTAGTGGAAAGCCGATGACCTCAAGTGAAGAGGAATCAGGAGTGTACATAGGTTGTATGACCGAACCACTATAAGCTCGGTTTGCATTTACTTTCTTGCAATTTATATTTCATTAAACCATCTTCACTTGCTACTCAATTTCTTCATCTCTAAATGCTTGCAAGTTAAATTCATTTTCGATACGCTTTAATCGAAATTAGTTTTCATTAAAACATGATTTTATCATATAAAGTTTTCAACGTACGAGCTTGTTTAAATCGCAAAAATTTTTTGTTATTAACCGCTGCACTAATTCAATAATCCCCCCCCCCCTCTCTCAGTTTTGCTCTAGATCCTAACCATTGGTATCAAAGCCTAGTATTTCTCTTTTAGATTTACACCCAAGAGAAATAGCTCTTTTTAGATTTCAAGAAGATTTTTCGATCATTCATCCTCCCTTCTTTAACGGGTTGGACTACACTTATTGAAAAACTCGAATGAGAGTATTCTTGCTTTTTATGAATTTAGATTTATGGAACATTATTGAAAATTATTTTAAAACTCCTTCTAAACTGATGAACGAATGGTCGGATTTAGAAAAAAAATCTTTTTCATTAAATGCAAAGGTTATGAATGCCTTATTTTATGCCTTAAATAAAATCGAGTTTAATCGGATTGCAACATACGAAATGACTTTTGATAGTTGACACACACTTGAAATCACACACGAGAGCACTAGTAGAGTCAAAGACACGAAAGTAAACCTCTTAATGCACAATTTTGAGCTTTTCTGAATAGTACTAAGCGAGACTATTAACGACATGTACACTCATTTCACGGATGTCATCAATAGTTTAAAAAGTCTTGATAAATGTTTTTCGAATTTTAAACTCACTAATAAGATCTTTAGATCCCTTCCAAAAAGGTGGGATCCTAAAGTAACGGCGATACAAGAAACTAAAGATCTAAATGATTTTCCATTGGAAGAATTGATCAGGTCATTAATGACCTATGAGATGATATTTTTGGAACACAATGAACATGATAAACATATGAACCACCTTCCAAAGAACAAGAAGAATTTGGAATTTTGAACTATGGAATACCACTTGAGAGAAAGCTCAAGTGATGAGGACGATGATGATGAGAACTTTGAACTTTTGATAATGAACTTCAAAAAATTTATAAAATAAAAATTAAAGAACAAAAATAAACTTAAATGTAAGAAGAGGCCAAAGAAGAAGAATGCCCCCAAGGACGAATCGAGAACAACCGAAGGTGAAATGACAAATTGCCCTTTGATAGGCTTCAACTACAAGGTAAGTAACTCACCTGAAATGTTGTTACGTTATTTTGAAATTACATGATCTTTTCATGAGTTGTTTAGTTAGTAGAAAATAAAAAAAATTTATTTTCAAAAATTATATCATGCTTTTCTTTCTAGTAATTTTTGAAAATTAAAAATATGAATGATGATTGTATGATTTGTGATAATATTTGTACACCTAATAGGATTAATCCATGCATGTGGATCTTGATGTTTTAATTTGCTTTTTGTTTCTAAACATGATGCTTGACGATTTTATATCATGCATGAGTTTTTTGAAGTAATGTTGATTTGAAACTCTATGTTTTGGATTAATGTGTTTTTGGTCTAATCGTTTTCATGATGAATTAAGATGACATTCTCATGAAAAATTAAGTTGACGTAATGCATATACACCTAACAAGATTAATTTCATGAAATCATGTTTGATAATGTAATGTTAAACAATTTTGTTTTATGCATAAGGATTTGAAGTAATAATCTTATGTTATGGGATAATGTGTTATATTTAGACTTGATGGTTTTCACAATGAAAATTATTTTTTAGATTTGTAAACTGATGCATGGTTTTAGCAAAAACTTAAGCATGACTCCTGATTTTTTTAACACTAAGCTAGAATCATGTAAGATGGTAAACATCTTGTTATAGCTAACAACAATAAAAGAAAGAGCATTAGAATTAAAAGGATTTTGATGATGTTTTAAAAAATCATGGTTGATAATGATATAAATGAAAATGTATGTGTATCTTGATGGTTTTGTATCCTTTTTGGTTTTAAACATGATGCATATCTTCTATATTAAAAATAATTCGCATGAAATTAAAACATATAAAAATAAAAAAGTTTACTATCATGATGTTTTATGTTTGATATGTTTTGTCTTGATGGTTTTGATGACAAAATATATATTTTGAAATTTATATGATGATGGTTTGAACATGATTGTATGAAATCAATTACATGAAATGAAAATGTATTTTCGATCTTATTGAGAATAATGAATTCATTTTATGAATCTTATGAATCTCTTGAAAATAATCAAGATGAATGTTTTGAAAATTAATGTGTGTATCATGTTCTTGGTCTTAATGATTTCTCTTGAAACTTACTTTTCGGATATATACAATGATAAAAGCATGCTTACATGAAATAAATCATAAAAAGGAAAGCATGTTTCTTAAAATTCTTCTATCTCTAAAGTTTTCGATTTTGATGAATCCATGTGAATCTCTTGAATCGAATTTTTTGGAAGATACCACATGCTTAATGAGATTCAACTTAATAATCTTTATGACAAAATTTATCTTTTCATCTTGAATGTGACACTTATTTTTATTAAAGGCAAAGGCATGCTTATAAGAAGCAAATTATATGAATAGAAACTTATAAAAATGAAATGCAATCCTCTATCTCAATCTTATCGAACTTTTATTAAGAAATTCATGAATCTGTACTTGTCGTGTATGAATTTATTGAATGTGATTTTAAGGATGATTTCGGATTTGACAAATGCTTGATTCGAATTTACGACGTAAGATATATTTTAAATATGAATCATACTTTAATCATGTTCAATGCTTCAGCCATGTTCTATCTCCCTCAATTTATTTTGTTCTCCTATATTTCTTTACTAAAGAGGAGAACCTTTCAAATGAATCATGAAATTGATGATTTGATAATAAGTTTTTATCAAAAATCTATTTATCATTTTGAATCTCTAAAAAGTTGATGATGTGATAATAACTTTATTCATGAATCTTAAAAATGATTTTGATTTGATTATGAGTTTCGAGTTGATAAATTGATTTGAATGAAATCTTTTGGTTCAAGCGAATCATGACTCTCTTTCGATTTCTTGACTTGAAATATTTTTTATGCGAATCAAAATACTTTTTTTGTATGACTCCTTCATTCTATCATTTGCTAAAGAGAAAAATAATCCAAGTCTTGATATCTCGATAGTTGATACTTTCCGTAAGGTTAGCTATTATTCTCAATGATCATCTATACTACATTCGAAAGTTCCAGACCGATAAGTTTAGTATCAAAGAATGAAGTACTCAAATAAGATATCTTTCGTGTCTCAAGTCTAAGGACCAAATACACAACTAGGACTACGGAATCACTGTCTAACGATGAGATATCATTAACCAACTAGCATTCTGTAAGCGAATCATTCAGTGAACTTATTTTCTAACGAGTACTTGTATTATATCCCTAGTGTCCTCACATAAGTAACTATGAGACCAACTGCCTCTATTATATGGACAGATATATAACACACCAGTTTGTCTAGTTATCTCGATATCCCTCTCGAGTAACCTATGATCGGGAATATTTAGAGTCTATGTTTAAATGTGAATTGATCTCATTATCATGATCTTATTATGATCCAATTCTCATTGCACAAATCAAAGGATATTACAATATATATTCATCATCCAATAAGTGAGAAAATATCATAATAATAATAACCAAAAGAGATTGTACAGTGTATCACATGTGCCATCACTCATGTGATTGGTTTACAAGGTATTTTTAATTAGCAGATCAACCATTAAAGTTAAATACTAAGTCATTACTATCACCATTGTAAAACTCAATTAGGTCGCCAATCTATTAAATAAATTTGGCATCATCTCTCAATCCACTCCTATAATATACTATGATAATATAGTGTCATCTACTTATGCATCAAATTGGTATTCCAAAATAATTTATCATCAACTTCTAATTTATTAGAGATCAAATTGACAAATGTTAACTATGTGTTTCTTATGTCTACACTTCCGACCAACTAGTAAACTTCCTCGTAACGCAAGATATTTTAGTTGTGGAGGCATGAGAGAAGATCATGATATAGGCAAATATATAATGACACTTTTACATTCTTTATATGATCTAATCCTCAATCAATTTATGATTTGAGGATCAATGATAAATTTGAGTAAATGATTTGAATGAGTAAATGATTGAGAAAAATCTCTCCCTTCCAACTCAAGTAAATGTGTATTATCTTAATAAATGAAGTCAACTCTTTCACAATAAAAAGTCATCAATATTAATGTCAATAAGAGTTTTTTTTTTATCACAACAGCGTAAAAGTTTTGATCTTTAAAGTGAGTTAATATGCTAAAAAATAATTAGTTTTAGAGGGACTGCGTAATTGATTGTGTCACGTAAACTAATCGAAACGAATAAGTTTGGGCGGCTCATTGGGTGACAGTCGGAACTCAGTGGCTACGACGTACGCCATGATTCATGACCCGAACTTTTAATTTGAGCCGATTTTGGGCTTTCCTAAGTCAATCTCAGCCCTAAGAAATAGACGACAGTTTGTGATCCTGAGAGAACACAATACCTACTAATCAAATGAAATATACTATTCAAAGACTGCATATGTATCACATTTATATATGTTTTTTTTTTTATAGAAATTTGGTTGACATGAATTCAGTTGGATCCAATAAACAGTTGGATATTGGAAGCGTTAGATCCGAAATAGTTCAAATCCGAAACCCATCAAATTCTAGTAGCATTTTTTGAATGGTTGCGTGATGGATGGGTTGGGTGACGACTGCTGACACGAAGCATTTCAGAATCCGCCGACGACCGGTTCGGGTTTATATAACAGAATGTTCGCGATCCAACTGCGATTCTTATATCATCCTGGTTTGTAAACTGGGATGATCCGGGTCCAATCACGATCCCATTTATAGGCCTTCCCGCCCCAAAGCGAGCTAGGGAGCGGCGTGCGGCCGGGTGTGGAGTGGCGAGATGTTCCGTAACAACCTCCTCGTGCTTGCGGATCCGCCGTCCTCATCGCCTTTCCTTCTCTGCCAACTCTCCCTCCTCCCCGCCCTCTCGCAGCCGACCTCCTCCTCCCTCGCCGCCGTCGAAGTCGAGACACTCTGCTGGAAGATCTCTCGCCGGTTGCGCCTCGCGTGCTTCCTTCACCATCCCGACGTCTTCGTCATCTACCAGGTCCAAGCCCTAACGCGTTCTCGGCTGATCCCCAATAGAACGGGGGTTCGAAGTTCTCTTCTTGATTCGTCTCTCCTCGGGCGCATGGAACTCAATCCCAGTCCGCTGAACGCGCCCTTGAGGAATTCGTCCAAGGAGTACCCGGCATCAGTGTGAGTTCCAGGATCCATCTCGTTCTTTAACCTATTGCGATCGGTAAATTAACGAGTAGATGACTTCTAGTTTTTGATACGGGATAGATAGATAAGATCTATCTTACAAGGACGAGGCTTATTCTAAATCTTGCAAGAATGAAGGTTGGGGCAGAGGAAGAGGTGGCATCGGCATCATTGGTGACCAAAGCAGTGGAAATTGTGTTCAGGACCGTCATGCTTGATCATAAATGGGCATGTGTTGGCAACAACACGTTTGTTGATGCAGCATTTGCTGGAACCGATGAGAGGAAGAATGTTGGTGCCTTTAATTTGGTAAATCATTCATGATCCTTTCAATGTTGCACAGAGACATTTTCTGGCTTTTCTCGTCTATGATATAACTATTATATTTATATGTACTTGGTCAAATAGGTCTTCTTTAGTATTAGATATTAGGATTTTTGAAGCTCAGTTATATAGACCATTTCTTGCGTCATGATGAAGAAGCCTTATGCACATGATACAGGGTGATATTACTCTGCTAATAACATAATCTATCACAGTGCTTTGATCTAGAACTTCACCTAGCCAGAAAAATGAGTTGAAGTGACCATATGGGAAGGTACAGTAATAGCTCTTTTGTTTATAGTCACATCATTATGTGCCATAATGGTGATGGATACAACATGGGAGAAGAGAGATAGATAAAATATTGAAGAGTTATATTAGTTTGAGCCTTTGTGGTATGTGTTGAAATATTTGAAAATGGAGTATCCTTAATTCGTGAGGTATTTAGAAATTAAGTTGTAAGATTCTTGAGTCACTTTATGTTTTACTAACCACATCAGTACTCGTCTAATTAATGAAATAGCTTGGTAAATTTCCATCTTTGCCTTGAAGATTTTAATTGATATTCCATTATCTCTACCTTTTTGATGGATTTGCACACTTGAATTTCTGCTATATTAACATAAAAGTAAACTGTTAATTATGATTTAAGGCATGGTGGTGCATCCTGGGAGTAGCTGGTTCTAGTTAGTAGTGTGTTCGGTGTGCTCTGCTCAGGTATAGTCTGGTTTTGAACCTAACTGGAACCTTTGAGGTATTTGTTTATCTGGACTGAAACCAAACTAGTAAGGGGAAAGATTGGAACTGGAGCACCCTAAGAGATAAAATTTGAGGGAGAATGGAAAATGGACCAAAAGAGGGAGAGGGAGAGAGGCAAAGAGGTAGAGGGAGAAAGGAGCATTGTAGGGGTAGACACAAAGCGAGGATACAAAACATTAGGCATTTGATTCTACTTTAAATTGTAAACTTATAGAAAGTTTCTTGAAATTCTTGTATTAATTATAAACTTAAAATTGTAAGAAAATTGTCTGTGTTTTACCTGTAGTCAGCTTTAATTGATTATTTAAATTATTTCAAATGCATTACCTGTTTGCATTAATCATTTTTAGATTCACAAGTATATAGTGAGTTGTGGTGAAAGCATTTCTTCATGTCCTTTTTATCATCTTCTCAATTTGTTAGGACTCCGTGTCAATGGGCATTTAGTCAATTTACCATTTCATAAAGGGACCTGTCAGTAGTGGTTTCTATTAAAATTATCATGGTTGTCTTTAAACTAGATACAGTTATTTGACAGAGGGGACACAAATAGTGAACTGAATTTATTTGTAGCTTAATCAACTTCTTCCTTATATGTCAAAGTGAATGTATTATTAACTGATTATTGGTTAGAGAGAAATTGTCGAAGAGCTAGGTTTTTAACATTGAGTCAAGAAGAATAGAAGAGAAACTAACTCCTATATACAAGTCAAACAAAAACATTGGCACCAATATTGTCTTCATAGATAGTTCTTAGTTGGTTCTACACCTAAAATATTTCTTATAGGGGTTATTTTGTATCTTCTAAATTTTAAAGTCAGGAATGTGCTTAATTTGAAGAACCGGTGCTTATCATGTTGATTCTCGGATTTTGATGATGAAACTAATTGATTGTATTTTGGTTATCTAACTGCGTTTTGAGTTACGCATGTCTACTTTCGATCAGGATTAGACAATTGATGTAGGAAGAATCGACGTTGCGCCGGAGGCAATCACGTCAAGAGATTGGACGTCGAGCCCGAGGTTCGGTCGACGATCGACAGAAGGTTTCGGACAAAGAAATCGGGCATCGGGCCAAGAAGAGCGGAGTTGCGCCAGGGAGATCGGGGTTGCGGGCATCAACTGTCGATTGGGCAACAGGCCGCAAGAGAGGACGATACGTCGAAGAACTAGATGAAGCGCCGATAGACTAATGACGTGCCGGGCAATAGAATGTTGATTCGCATTGTAAAAATTGTCTAGATCGAAGTAGGATTAGGTCTAATTGGGTTGGAATTAGGCCAACCCAGTTAGGGGCCAACTGAGCCCGAATCAAGACTGTATTGGGTCAGATGAAAAGCCCATACAATGCTCGAATGCCACGTCAGGCGGTGGCACCGCTAGGTGAGTGGTGGAACCGCCTGAAGGCTCAGTCTTCTAGACTGAGTCTGGGCGGTGGTACCGCTCAGTGTCAGATAGCTCTGGCGGTGGTACCGCCCAATGTCAGAATCCACTGGCGGTTGTACCGCCAATACCCGGAAAACGTGGGATAGGAAGGATTTTGGCTCCAAGTTTGAATATATTTGGAGCCTATAAATATCTCTCTCATCCCTGGGTAGAATACACAAGCACAGAGAATTTAAACGTGAGAAAACTCTATAGAAATCACTTTTGAAATCCCTCCTCTAGTTTTCATTTGTATTCAATTTAAAAGAGAGGAGAGAGTGCTTGTAAGGGTTATCTCCTAAACCCATCAAAAGGAGAAGGTGTTGTAAGGGAGTAGTCTTTGCCCGTTAGAAGGGAGACTACTAGTGGAAAGCCGATGGCCTCAAGCGAAGAGGAATCGGGAGTGGACGTAGGTCGGATGACTGAACCACTATAAAAATCGGTTTGCGTTTACTTATTGTTGTTTATATTTCTGCAAACCATCTTTACTTACTGCTCTACTTTCTCATCCCTGCAAACATCTTTAAGTAGGGCCTTTTCGATACGCTTTAATCGAAATCGGTTTTCATCGTACGGGGTTTTTCAAAATCGCACGAACTTATCATATTTTATTGCTGCACTAATTCACCTCACCCCCCCCCCCCCTTAGTGTCGAACTGATCCTAACATATCATGCTTTGAGTTTGTGTTGTTACACCAAGAGTTGAAGTTTTCTTATGAAAAATTGTCCATACCTAACATGACAAAGGGTACAATCGGAGATGGCTGATGGTTTTGTACTCCTTGTTTCACCAGAAGTACTTAGGTTCAGCAGATACAAGGTATCATTTCTATCTAGATGCACAAAAGAAAGCAAGTTCTCATTATAGCCCCTATTTTCTGCTATATCAGGTTACAGATTTTGTTAGCTCTGAAGTTTGGGAGAGCTTTTACAATGGTGAGTGTAATGTTCGAAGACTATGGCTTTTTGACAGCTTGTACCATTTTTCCTACATTAAGTGAAGCACATGTTATAGGTAGATGAAGTTCTTCTCTATACTGTGGGATGTACATTTTATAACTTGCTGGGATATCATCAATTTCTGGACTAAGAACAGTGTTGATTGGATAGGAGTGTGCAAGCTGCTTCCTGATGAGGAAAATTTTGAAAGACTGGAAGTGATTTGGTCACTAAAGGTGGTACAGATTATCTGAATCTCCTTTTTCTACAATAGAGCCTTTTATCAAGATTGATGATCATCATAAGTTTTTATTCAAATTTTGACACGAAATCCATATTGTGCAGCATGGCCTAGCATTAAACAGTGAATACTTCATCTCTGTCCAACTTGCATATGGAAGCTATGCAATCAAATGGTCTTTTTTTTTTTTTAAGAGTAGTCCTTTTTGCATAATTTCATAAACACTGGTCATGGTCATTCATGCTTTAGATCAGTTTCCTGAGTTTCTTCCTGTATTAAGAAATATTTGTTATTTCCTTGTTCTCTGTCTAAAATTGATTAAGACCAGGTTGCCATCAGCTTATATTATTCAAGGTCCCGGTTTTTCTCCAGCTCCTCAAACATCTAGAAGCGTAAAAGCTGTGGATGTTATAGACTCATTTATGAAAATATTTGGAGGTCAGAAATATTTTTCTTTTTATTTGTGCCTGCTTATTTTTATCTTCTGTACGCATAAAGTTGTTTTGTGTTACCTATTTTAGTGTTCCTTTTCTGGGATTTGACTGTGCATCTTGCCTGCTTCCATTTATCCTTGATGCAGCTTGGGATTTCTTCAGTCAGGGACAGCTTAAAGTTAAGGCATGTTCAGAATTTCCTACTGTTATTGATTTTTCATCTTGTCCTCCTCAATCCACTTCATGTTTTTCCTCCCCAGCCACGCTCTTACATTATCTTACTAGTTTACTAGTTTATACTATATTTTCTTGAATTCCTATAGCTTCTTTGTACCCTTTTGTGCTGAAAATATTAAATATTTTTAAGAATATTGGTGTCACTTACCACACATTGACCTTTTCTGGCTTATTAGAATGAGAGGCTTTATTTGATGGTAAATTGTTACCATCTATGCACACAAATGTGATACTGATTTGAGTGATGTTATTTTTGTATTAAGTTTCTTATTTTACTGCTACCTTTTGTATGTTATCTTGGATTGAAATGAATGGTGCTTATCTTTTGGTTTAACATCTTATGGTCACTCACCTGCATTTTCTGAATTTTTCTCATCACCCTGGTTCTTAATATTGCAGGAAGTATCTTCACTTGGTATTATCACAAAAATACCTGTGTGGACAATGCCGACAAATAAATTCCCGTTTTGCATGGCAAGAAACAAGGAAAATGCTGATATTCAGAATTCTCTTAGTCCAAAACATTTAATTTCCAGGGATCTAAAGTTACCTTTGGGTACTTCTACATACCATTAAAAGAACACACTGCCATTTCCCTTGTCTATTTATGTTTCATGCTAGCAGATGATATCCTTGTTTTCTAGGGTTAGACTTCCGCACTCCAAAGCCTGGCATCCGATTTGTTCATGGTAGCAGAACGTTAGACCTTAACAATGTTAAACAGACTGTCACGTGCAGAAGTAATTTAAATATCAGTACAGAGTATATCCAAAATGATGTTAATGCATGCTCAACTAGTGACACTCTTCCAGCTGTCATGAAAGGTCCACCTGTTTCTATTAGCATCAAGTCAGGTAATCTACATCGTACTTTCTTGTCCTTCGTTCTACTGATTGTAATATACTAGAAGGAAGCAGCTGAAGCACAAAAATAATGAACTTCGTTTCTTCTGTGAATATGATGGATGGCATTTACCCAAGGTCAGTGTGTTTCATTAGAACTTGTTCGAAAGAATATATGCTACTTTTTTCCTCAGTTTTCTAGTTTGCCACTTTAATTTAATAGTACTTCATTATATGATTCTATATTATTTTTGCTAAATGTTAGACTAGATCTAGCTTTGCAACATATGTTTAAGTAAAAGTAATGAACGTTCACAAGGGCAGAATCTCTGCAAGTAAAATAATGTGTACTGCTGTCCAATCTACAGTTTCAGCTACCACTGAACTTTCCATCTTACTTTGGTTCTTCTTAAAACTAGGTCCAGTAAATGGTAGTTATTTTGCTGAAGTGAAGCACTCCTCTGCTGAATATGATCGAAGTGTAGCAAGTCAAAATAGGTTTTCTGGAAACTTTTCAGATTTACTTAATGAAGCAATAAGAAAAATAGATGTAGGTTAGCTAGACAACATTTATGATTGAAACAAGATTCAGTTTATCCTTTTTATTATGTATCATAATTATTTGCATTGGTTGTCATATTGGAAAGATGGTGCCTACCTAACTGCCTATTTTGCTTCATTGACAGTGCAAGAATATAAATGAGATAATTATACCCATACTTTTTCTAAAGAATACCTGCCCCTAAGCCAAAGGTGAATTTGTCACTGTAAACTTATTGGAGCTTGCTTTCTGTAAGATGTAAAAATGTCCAATTGAAGAATGACCTGTTGCCAGGACCCTTCTCAGAGATTAAAAGCATCCAAGAGGAAGAAGGAAAAAACTAAAGCTTTTCTTGGTAGTAACGTTTCAGAAAATTCTGGAAAAGGTTGTTTTTTTCTTCAAAAAATGTGCTTACACTGTGCGGTTAGCTTTCCTTGTCTCTATTTTTCATATTAATTTCGTTTTTATCTAGAGGTACTAATAGAAACTTTCCGAAGGAAGCCAGAGAACAGCGAGAAGAATAGTTTGATAGACAGAATATTTTGGTTCTAGAGTTACTATTTAGGTAACAGAATGTTGATGCAAATTGTCTTTTGTTTTTTAGTTTCTTGGGGATGGCGGCAGGTATGATTGACAGTGGCTTAAGCTATGATGCAAAATTTAGTTCAAGATTTGCCATCTTGTATTCTGAGATTGTTCTTTCATGTTCAAGGAGTTGTGGAATACAGAACATAATTTACTTAAAGAGTTGTCTGTCATCCTTAACTTTCATTTCAGAGTACCTGGTTCAAACTTTGTACAGTAACCAGGAAAGCAAAGCTGACAGTAAACCAATAAACAAAGAACCTTCTAAACACAAGTAAAAAACCTAAATCTTTGTTGTGTATATGAAACAAGGAAAATCTTATGAGGACCACCAACTCATGTTAAAATGCATCAACAGATCCTAATCCATGAAGTAGATGGCACAAATGCTTCCCGGAGGAATTTGATCATGTATAGCTTATCACTGATTCTGTTAGGAACCTTTTGTTCTGCTTTGTGTAATATATGTTGTTTCTAATTTTATGAAATTATATTGGAAATCTCTATTTCTTACTCTTCATCTCATTATTTACTTATTTTAAACTTCACGAGATAGAAGATATAGCACGGGGCTCCAAGATGAGGGCCAAACAATGCGTGGACCAATCTGTCATCACTACAAAAGTAGAAATCTGGAAAATTGTTACATAATTTTATTCTTACTATGGAAAGATAGTGATGATGCAAATTGGTTGTTTCAGGTTATGGATTACTCTTAGAGAGGGGAGCTGCAGTCCCTTACCATGGTGGATCTGAAATGCTTTCTTAAGTCTAAAAAGGCTGAAGTAGGAGGAAAGAAGGAAGAACTTATCAAACGAGTTACCTCCTTGCTTGCCTGACTGAGTTACTGCATCGAAATTTACATCTCCAGACTTCGATCATGTACGGACCAGTCTTACCATTCTCTTGGTTAACTATGTTATGGGATAAGGATGTTGATATATCGAGTGCACACAAAGTTGATCACAAGACTCGAGTCTTTTGGTCGTCATGTTTCTGTCCTTGAGATTCTAACCAACATCGACTTTGGTATGGCACATTCGTTTACTGCAGTAATGCCTAATCAAAGTGTAATGGGCATGACTGGCACATCCATGAATAATATGATTGAATGCTGCTAGCAATGCCGAGTGGTTTTAGTTAACGTTTCTATTGATTGCTAAGCTTACTCGACCTGCCACCTATTACATTTCTGAATGGTTTGTTTGTATGTCGAGGTGTCTGACCAAGAGTGCGAGAGGAGAGGCAAGAGACAGCCAAATGACTCAGCCTCGCGCAAGCGGTGCTTCATAAGGGGGCATGGACATGACTACCCATCTTCTACGAGGTATGTTGTAGTTTTTTCAATCTTTCATAAATATGTATGTTATGAATATATATATATATATATATATATATATATATATATATATCCGAATTTTCCTTACCTAAGGAATGTAAGGAATGAAAGTACGTGGATGTCCATCTTAAGGAGCTAATTATAGGAGACATATCAAAAATAGTTCAAACTCGTTTTTCTTTTAAAAAATTTTGTGTCCATGCTGTTTTTCTTTCTCAAATTGAACTTAAGTGCATTGACGATGCATTGAAAGATAATTCTTGGGTTATCGCAATGCAAGAAAAATTGAATTAATTTGAAAGGAATGAGGTATGGAAGCTTGTTCCTAGACCCAGTGATCATTTAGTTATTGGTACTAAATGGGTCTTTAGAAACAAGCAAGATGAATGTGGTATCGTGATTAAAAACAAGGCTAGATTAGTAGCTAAAGGTTTCAACCAAGAAGAAGGTATCGATTACGAAGAAACCTTCGCTTTTGTGGCAAGATTAGAAGCCATTAGGATACTCATTGTCTATGCTAGTAGTAATAACTTTAAATTTTTTCAAATGGATATCAAAAGTGCTTTCTTAATTGACTTTATTTCCGAAGAAATGTATGTCGAATAATCACTCGGATTTGAAAACTCTCTTTTTCCTAATAATATGTTTAAATTATTATTAACTAAGGCTCTTTATGGATTAAAACAAGCTCCTAGAGCTTGGTATGAGAGGCTTAGTTCCTTATTTCAAATAGTTTTACTAAAGGTAAGGTTGATACTATATTATTTTTTAAATATTTTAAAAATAATTTTCTTATTGTTCAAATCTATGTTGATTATATAATTTTTGGTTCTTCGAATGAATCAGTATGTGAATCATTTACCAAGTGTATGAGTCATAAATTTGAAATGAGTCTAATGGGTGAATTAATCTTCTTTTTAGGATTATAAATTAAACAACTTAGTGATGATATATTTCTTAATCAAACAAAGTATACATTAGAATTGTTAAAATGATTTAACATGGATGGTTCAAAAGCTATAAGCACTCTTATAAACACTTCTACTAAGTTAGATTTGGATAAAAGTGGAGAAAATTTTAATCGAAAAACATATAGGAGAATGATAGGTAGTTTACTTTACCTCACCACAACTAGATCGGATATTGTGTTTAGTATAGGTCTATGTGCAAGATTCCAAGCTAATCTTAAGTTATCTCACCTTAAAACTGTTAAAAGTATTCTTAGATATCTTAAAGAAACTCCTAACCTAGGATTATGGTATCCAAAATCTGATGACTTTGATTTAAAAGCCTATGTGGATGCGGATTTTGGCGGATGTACAATAGATAGAAAAAGCACATCCGGAACATGCCAATTTTTAGGACATGCATTTATTTCTTGGACTTCCAAAAAATAAAATTTGATTGTTTTATCCACGGTGGAAGCCGAATACATAGCTGCAAGTGTATATTGTGCGCAAGTTGTTTGGATGAAAAATACTTTAGAAGACTATAGAATTCATTTAAAAAATATTCTTATAAAATGTGATAACAGAAGTACTATTTGTCTAACAAAAAATCTCATTCAACACTCTAGAACTAAGCATATTGACATTATGCATCACTTTATACGATATCATGTAAATAATAACGATGTCATTTTAGAATTTATTGATATAAAATATCAATTAGCGGATATTTTCATAAAACCCTTAAATGAAGAACAATTTGACTTTATTAGAAGGGAATTAGGCATATTGAATTGTCCTTGTGAATGAGTTTATTTTATGCCTTTTTTGAAAATTTTTCATCATCTTTTCGGATTTCATAGATTTGACTTCATCCTTTTTGATTTCGTATTATCTTATGACATCTTAAAGAGCGATACAAGACATCATTCTATTTTAATCAAACACATTAAACTTCTATGAAATAGAGGATAAAAAAAACAAAAAAAGAGTAAGCAATTGATCAAAAAAGAGTTGTTGCAGCCCTCCTAAAATCTTCTAACGGTGCCAACGGTGGCACCGCTAGGACTGGCGGTAACATCGCTTGGGCATTCTGTTCCCAGGCGATGGGACCACCCAAGAGCCCCCTTATATAAAGGGGAATTAGGGTCGGTAGTGGAACCGCCCCCAACTTGTGAAATCGCTCCCAAACTCTCTTCCCATCCTCTCTAAACCTTATTTTCTCCCTTTAGAAGACTAAGAGAGGGTTCCATCTTGGATCAAGACCTCTACCTCCCAAGAAATCTCATATAAGGTAATATTTAAATTTTTTTTTCTTCTTCTCGGCCTATTCTTTAAAATTTTTCTTACTCTATCAACATAATTAGATATGGCTCCTAGGAGATCATCAAGGAATAAAGAGAAAAGGATAGTAGGAGATTCATATGACCCATCCCTTTTTAGATCTAATGAAGTAGCCCTTAGGTATCCTAGTTTCGAAGTAAGAACCGTGCATAAGGGAAAACATGCTGATTTAGGTGAACTAGGTAACCTAGAACCTATTATGTGGTTTGCCGATTTAGATGTCTTGCCCATCTTATAAATCGATGAACCAATTTACCTTGGGTTAATTATGTTGTTTTACGTAAATTTAAGCTTGGATGATGATAACATGACAACCTACCTTTTAGGAACCCGAATTCGAATTTTTGATAGTACAATATGTGAGCTAATTAGAATCTCCGAAAAGGATAGGGGTTGTTATTTCAGAGGACAGTGGGATATGGATGCAATCGGAGTAACCTACTCCGAGGCTTTATGGACTATTTTTGTAAATCCTAACTTAGTTATAGTCTCTAAAAGCTGTGAGCATTTGTTACCTTTTAGTTCTAAATTTTTTTTATCACATCATCATAAGCATCCTTATTCCTAAACAATATTAGCATGATGAGATTAGTCAAATAGAGTTAGGTACCATGTATTAGATAATGATTGGATAAAATAATTATTTTGGATACCTGATCCGACAATATATAATGGAAATAATATCTAAAGACTTGATGTTACCATATAGGGGGTTAATCACTAGATTGCTACATGCACATAATATTAGAATATCACCCGATGAAGAAGTGATAAAAGTAGACAGATATAATATTATTAACAGAAACCTACTCAAGAGACTTAGGTGTATTTTTAGAAATGGAATATGGACTAGGCAACCTAGAAGGACCGATCCAGCTCCTCCTTTAGTAGAACAACCTAAAACATCAATCTTTAGGGGAAGTGAATCTCCTCCTCCTAGTTATTTTGGTGCAGCACCATCAGAACCAGCTCTTACTCCATCCTCTGAAGATCCAATCATGATAGAAATAAATCAAATCAAATCACAGCAAGCTGAAATTTTAAGTGAAGTACGACAGATGAACCGAAAGCTAGATCACTGGTATAAACATTTTGGTATTCCACTTGAGGAATAGCTGTTGTATTGAACCTTTTGACTCTTGTAAACCTTTATGCTACGTTGACATACTTTTTAAATTGTCCTAATATATGATATTGTATGTTTCTTTCCGAAATTTTTCAACTTCGGGTATCTTCATGATATCAGTTATTCGGATTTTGAATGACATCTTTTAAATGGAGCTCTCTTTTTTTTATCCTTCAATCGTAATATTTTTAATCTTGATGACGCTTTCATGATGTTGTAATATTTTGAATGATTTGGTGTCTTCTTCGAATGATGGATCTTAATGATATAGTAAAATTGATTTTATACTCCCTCCACTTTATGCATGTTTCATTTCATAAATTCATAAATGCGAAGTTTGATGAGTTTTGATATCTCATTCTCACGGATTGATCATTTTCATGTCTGAATCTTTTCATCCTCTTTCATGTATGAATCTGTCATAGCTTGAAAAATGAAGATCGATCATTTTTTGGATTTCATAAATATGATTAAAAATGATCAAATCACTTGTTGGGTTTATCCATCCCCGATGACATATGATAGTCTCATTCTTATTTTGATATATTATGAATGACCAGTATCATGATACTATATATGACTACTTTTATCATGTTATTATGATTCACCTTCTTTTTGTTGATAATAAAGGGGAAGAAGAATATAGTAAATGTATTGATGACTTGATCGCATTGAGAAGAATAATGCTAAAATGAATTAACATTTTTTTTTATGATTGCTTGTGCCATGCTTTGCAATCAAAAATTGATTGCTATCCTTAAAAGCATCGCAATGTATCACAATATATCTCAAATGCTTAAAATGTAAATTTTTTAGAGATCGATATCAATCATGTTTAAAAATTAAGTTCTTTTTATTGATATGATAAGCTATTATTTTATTTGATATCATGCCTTGATTTTATGCACGATATCGTTTGATCCTTGTTATATTTCAATTTATGATTGGTATCTTTTGTGAAAATGATAAATATTTATCATTTGACTTGAAAATATGTGTTATGACATCATACGAAGTTTCATACTTATGGATAAAAGAACATGCTTGTTAAGCATAACTATAAGTTTAATAAATGAAATTTATCGGATTCGGCTTGAATTCAAGAAGATTGAATTCAAGTGTTTTCCTTCTCATAATATGACATATAGATAGGGGGAGTTAAGATTAACTCCATCATCAATTGATTGTCATTATCAAAAAAGGAGAGATTGTTGACTCTCGGATTTTGATGATAAAGTCTTATTTGATCTAATCCATATTATTGAGATAAGTGTACAGGATTAACTATGATAGCTTGAAGACATAAAGCAAATTATCGGAGTCAAGTTGTTGGGAGTTTGAGAATCCACCGGAAGTCTGAAGGATCATCGGAAGTGCTGTCGGAACCAACCGAGAAAGAATCGGGGACTTGCCGAAGGTTTCGAAAGTTCGCCGAAAAGATCGTCGGAGGTTCGCAGAGATCACCGAGAAGGTTCGGAAGCTTGCCCAAGATCCGTCAAACTCGCCACAAGTCTGGGAGCCTGTTGGGAATCCGCCGGAAGAAATCTAAGGGTGCATCGAAAGTCCATTGGAAGCTCCTCGGAAGAAAACTTGATGCTATCAGTTTAGTCTTTACTTAGAATTATATGTAAATTTCATAGTTAGCACGTAATTAGGGTAAGGATTAGGTAATAATCCTGTTTAATCCTGTTAGGGGCCAATTGGGCCTTAATTGGGCTAAATTAGGCTGGAGTCAGGGCTCATTCAGCTTTGCTGGAATAGTCTAGCGGTGGCACCGTTAGACCCAGGCGGTGGCACCACCCTGGGAACAAACTCCCAAGCGTTATGGGCAGTGGTACCACCCCAGGTCGGTACCGCCGACTTAAATACCTGGCAAGCGGTGGTACCGCCCCAGGTCAGCGGTAGTACCGGTGGCAGTTATTACCTACCAACGGTGGTATCACCTGGCAGGCGATGATACCGCCATACCATAGAGTCCAAGGACTCTGTTAAGCGGTGGTATCGCTAGAGCCAGGCGGTGGTATCGCTAGTACCCGGAAATCCAGGATGTGACTCTTTTTGGCTCTATTTTTTAAAGCCAATTGAGTCTATAAATACCCCTCTTTTCTCAGCTGAGATAGCACCTTTTGAGAAGTTGAAAACTAAGTCAAAGCTATAGCAAAATCTTGTTTCAATAGCTTGAGTGTTCACCTCCCTCTTTCTCCTTGTAAAAATTCTGTAAGAGTGTGAACCATTTGTAATTGTTTGTAAGAGGGGTATTTGGTCCTTTCCCTTCAAAGAGACTTGATAGTGGAAGTTGGGAGCCTCATCGGAAAAGGCTTCGAAAGTAGACATAGGTCATTTGACCGAACCACTATACATCGCGGTGTTTCTTGAATGTGTGAGTGTTTAAATTTCTACATCTTACTTTTACTTAGCTGCAAATCGTTCGGTCTTCTTCTCCCTACTCTCAATTGCATTTACTTGAACTATTTTAGCCAAAACCTTATTCATTAAATTGAAATTTCTATACGAACCAACTATTTCCGAAATTGGGTTCAAATTTACGAGTTTTAATCCGCTGCACTAATTCACCCCCCCCCCCCTTAGTACCGCTCCGATCCTAACAGAACTGGTATCCTTCACCCGTTCAAGTGAGGACATATTCCTCTCAACAACGGATAGAAGAATCATCTATCCATCGCGTCTGATGGTTCGCTAATCCCTAAAAGAAATCGTTATATCTGCTCTCAGTAGGGATACATAAACATCCATAATCATTCATTTACATTTGTTCATTCATTCACGCATACATCTAAGAAATTAGTATGATCAAATATTTTGAGAGACAATGTTTGATGATTGATCTGGTAGGCTATGTTCATCAATGGTTTCGCACTATGATAGGCCCGTAGCTTTTTTTATATATTGCACTTCTAATGTGGACCACTAGCATTGTCATTTAAGGTAAGTAAAATTATAAGTTAACAATCATATCAATATCATAAATTTTAGGAAATTAAAATACCAATAATCATTTTCAAATAGCATCTTCGAGGAAAACTTTTAAGTCATCAAATCATAAAGACATAAAACATCAATATCTCAATAGTCATCAATCAACCAAAACCTTAATTAGAATAGCTCAATTGAATTAAACCAAATTCAATTCAATTATAACCTAATAGAACCAACTTCAAATCCTTATAGAACTAGTTTGGAATTACCCTGAACTGATCTAATTTAGATTTGACTTATCTCGATTAGGTTAAATAGATTTGAATTAGTTATGTTGGTCTGAAATCATCCTAAACTAGTTTTAATTAATTAAATCTATGTAATTTAATCAATTAACAAGCTCAAACCAATAAAGAGAGAGGAAATTAGTCTATGTTGTATAGTGCTAGCCCAAACCGAATCGATCCACTTGAGTCTTGGATGGGTCACATATGTCGCACGTACTTGTTTCAAGTAATAAGTTGGGCTGAGGTATAATATGCTGGATAGAGGAGCAACGATATGCAATATAAACCGAATAATCATTCTAACATCACTAATTAATTATTATTATTATTATTTATTATAAAAAATTTAAAATTATAACATTATTATGCATCATAAAATTATAACAATCTTAATATCAAAATTTCAAAACATGAATCAAAACTAATTTATAAAAATACTGGATCCTACCTTTTCTTGAGAATCCTCTCCTTAAGAAATCCTCTCCTCAATTCTCTTATTGTGTTCAGTGAGAAATAAGAGAAGAGGAGCCTCTTAAATAGGATAAGATGGGATCTCCTCGAAAGATAATTAGATATTTATTTTTTATTTTTTAAATTATTTTTATTTTACTTTCACACACAAAAGAGAAATATAATATTTATTTTTTATTATTCATACGCAAAAATAGAATGTAAACTATTTACTTCTTAAATATCACATCACTCATTAAAAAAATAAATTAATTAATAATTTAATTGATTAGTAAAATGTTTAACTTATCCACATGATTAAAGAAATTAATTTTAATAATTTCCTTAACTATACTATATAAACATGAAAATTAATAATAAATTAATATATTACTTATAATAATTAATTTACATTAAAGGAGAAAATTATTAATGATTGCAATATATATAATAAATTTATAAGTATAAATATTGATAAGGAATTTAGATACGTGGTTACTACATCATCTAAGAAATCATCCTTCATCTGCCTATATGCCTATATGTACAAAGATTCAAAGCAGAGAAATACAAACTTCTTTCTCCTTCATTATGACAAAAAAAGATAAATATAAATTTCCTTCTCTTTCTTTATAACAAAGAAGATAATCTTATCCTAGACTTCGTTCTCTTCTTTTATGACAAGGAAGAATATCACAAATTTCCTTCCTCTTTTTCAAAGAATGACTCTCCTTTTCGAACTACTCGAATTCATCTTTAAGTACCTTAAATTACTAACTTGAGTGTTGGAGGATTAGATAATAAAACCTCTCTCAACCTTTATCTTCATGCAGATAGCACCTCAAGAGCACAATACTTTTATCTCAGGAGCTCGATACTTTCATCTTGAAATCATTTCGAAGCTATCTCGGATCCTTCTCAGAACCACCTTAGGGCTACTTTAAATTTATCTCATGTTTATCTCGAAGTCATCTTGAAATCACCTTGGAACCACTTCAAACAATCTACGTTGATTTGGACCATATCAAACTAATCAAAACCTCAATAATATTTTTTTTAATAAATATATATAAATAAAAAAAAAACTTT
This sequence comes from Musa beccarii, assembly GCA_024322285.1. NCBI lineage: Eukaryota > Viridiplantae > Streptophyta > Magnoliopsida > Zingiberales > Musaceae > Musa > Musa beccarii. The sequence goes on along the minus strand of CM044401.1, from coordinate 34,865,794 downwards.
GTACTCGTTAAGGTTCGTTTTAGTTGTGGACATCATGAAGCTAACCTGATTGGCGTGCAACAATGGTGAAATGATTCAGCTAGGTGTTCTTATGATACTAAGTTTGGGATGTACCCAATCATACTCCTAAGTTAAACTAATTGAAAAAAGGTGCTAATTGAAAGGGATTTAGTGAACAATTATTTCGTAGACGTAGTTCTGCAGAATGGTTGAAATTTGACAAATATGATGTCGAAGTTCTACTCACGAGTGAAGATAAAAACTGGATTTTAGGACAGTTTTCTGTCATTTTATTTTTTTAGGTCACTTTAACACTCCGAATGAGCACGGTAAGCAACATCTCTGGCTTGAGGGAAAGCGTGGTTAATCCAACTTCTGTTCATCACAAGATACGATAAGAAAATAGGATTATATGTGCTTTGGTATTGTCTTGAGTGAAAGGATCTACATTTCTAAACATGGTTTGATATCTATAAGTCAAGACATGAAAAAAGATTTGAGAAATTTCACAACTATAGATTTGATATCTGAATGTGTCCGTTGGTTTATTGTAATATACATCTATATAACATTAAGTTAGGGCTTTGATTTCAAAATCTTAGTTAAAATAGACGTTCTTATAAGAGTATATATATATATATATATAGAGAGAGAGAGAGAGAGAGAGAGAGAGAGAGAAGAGAGAGAGAAAAAAGAGTGATTGAGAGACAAAATAAAGATAAAATAAAGCAAAGAGAGATTGAGAGATAAAATAAATGTAATGTTTCAGAAAAGTTTTGAATTTTGAAATCTCTATATTTTTCTCCTCCATATTATTTTATAATTGATTATTTCTTGATATTCATCATCTTTTCAAAAGATTTTTTAATATTTTTAAACACAAACTTTTAGAATATTCTGGTCCAACATAGTCAAGGTTTATAACCAAGTTGTATGATAAAATATTAAATTAATTATGTCAAACTCGATCATCAACATGTCACGCTCAGTTTAATCGGACATGTCCCTCTTTAAAAAGAGAAAAAGGCATCGTTGACCACTGTACTCTAGGAGTTTGAGCTCGAATTCGATGGTCTCAGTATTGACAATATGAGACGATGCGAGTCGAAAAGTTCTTGCAAGACCCCTTTGAAGTTGATGATTAGCAAAAACGAGTATTTTATACTAGGCTCAATCCTTTGAATGTGATCTTTTAATATGCCAATTGGCTTAACTATCAAGGATTGTGACTATTGATATTAAAGTCTTGAAATCAATGCTCTCTATTAAAAAAAATTAGTTATAGTATTTTACATTCTTACTAAAAGATTTGTGTTTTTAAAAAATAAATTTTATTTTTATCACTTACTCTTTATTAAAAAAAATGATCATTTTTTAGTTATAATATTTGCATTCTTAATAAAATATTTGTTGTTCAAAAAATAGATTTAACGTTGAGCTGGCAGATGAGCTACGTGAGACATAACAGATTTGCAGTATCATAAACATTTAAATGGCATGCCACATTTTCTTGGTGTACGAAAACGTACCTGCCCTTGGAATGATGCGACTCCTTGGGAGAATGCTCGCTGGAATCCAAAGCGTATGACCTCAAAGCGTGCAGGCCCATCAGCTGCCACCAGGCCATGACTCGCAGGAACTGCCCAAGGAAAAAGCTATATGCCATGTGAATGCTGGCAACCAGTTTGTGATCATGTAAATGGTAAATGACAAAGCAGCAAGTTGTGGATAGTAACATTCTTAGTTAATCATGTAGTATATAGTTATCAAAACCAAATCGGGAAGCAATCGAGTGACGCCTTGGGTCACTGTATCACAGGTCGAACCGATCGATCAATTGATCAGGCCACATGTTTAATAAAATTTATTTATAATTTAAAATTTGCATAATAAAATACTAAAATTAATTTGCAAATAAAATTTATAGAAAATGATAAATTTGATAATATCAACCAACATTATGACATAAATTTGTTGATAATTACACTGAATTATATCAATTTTAATTTATTTTTTTACATCAATCCTAATTTGATGATTGAGGTAAATGTCCTCTTAATCAAATAATAAAAAAAATTAAACTAATAATATTTAATAAATCTATCATCAGATCAAAAAAATCAAATCAATTTTATGCAATCTAATAGCATCATGCTTGTTATTCAAAAGCTGATGGGGACAATCAGTTCATTTCGATTAGTCAACACATTCTAGCTTCTAGTTTTTTCAATCTTGCCATCTAGTTCGGTCCAATTTTGATCACTATAGCATCAAGCTAATGAACAAACAACAGAAAAACCTAGGGATTTAGCCCACCTTTATTTTTCGGGTTGGAATATCTCTTGTTAAACAAAATAAGAGATGATTATTCTAATAAACTCATGCTTTGTTTTGACTTGCCTTAATTCAAGTTCATTGACCGATCTGATTCCATCTTTCCATAGTGTTTAAGGAATCAAACCAATTAAAATATCAAGTATAATCTATCTATCTCGTTAACTAACTCAAACCAGATGCGTCATTAAGCGGGTTGCTTCATGGGATGGTAACCCAATTATATATCGTATCGCTGACTCAACATCACCATTATTGTTATAACACATCTGTATCATCCTCACACATCGAATTTCCGTTATCCTCGTCCTCTGCCCTTTTTCGTCACCTGGAATCCGTTTCCGCAAAGACAACCCCGTCTACTTCGGCCGCCCATAACAGTTCGCGTTTCCCCTGCGACCTTCCCCGTTGATAGAATCGACAATTAGTCTAGGTTAATCGCACAGGGTAAACGTAATCCCACCCGAAGCTCCTATCAGCCAGTTCAGCCGGGACCCACTGGGAACCGCCAACCAAAAGTTGGTGGTTTCGAGTATCGGTGTCCGCTGGTACGTAGAGTATTATCCTCTTTTCTTTTCGAGCGACGACTTTTGGAGGCGGTGGGGCCAAGTGCTAAGGAATCTCGACACGTGGCACATGCCGTAGCCTTGGTTTGGAGCGGGACGACGTCACCAACCCAGAGGCATCGGGAATGGAGAGGGAGGATAAGGCAGAGGGCCAATCCCATGCCTCGCAGCACCATAAGTAGAAAGCTCAGGGAAAAGAAGAAAGCCTCGCGATCAGCTCATCACCGTCGGAGAGAATAAAGAAACGAACGGGCGACGACGACGGATTCGAAGTCGACGGGGAGAAAAGGTTGCCGACAGTAAGGGTGGTCTGCTCCGTCGAGGCCGTTACGGATGCCGTCACCGCGGCCCACCAGGCGCGACGGGGATTCGCGGGAGGACTTAACGGCGTCACGCCCCGTGAACCGGCAGACCCCGCCCACCACTGCCGCAGCGTGGGAGCGGGTCCCGGTGGGTGGGTGGAGGTGGAGGTCGACAGGGGACCCACGACGCAACACAGCTTGACGGTGACAGCTGGCCTCTCCCTCGTGTGTGTGGGAGGCAGTGCCGGCCCACCTCACCTCCCCCCTCCACCCCCCTCTGCCGTGTAGTCTGGACCTGCCATGCTGCCTGCCATTGCTCATGCACTGCTCACCTATAAAGCATAAAGCAAATAACACATTGGCCTTTTTCTCACGTAATAAGGTCTCAAATATTTTCTGAGAATATAAATTTAAGCTGTAAAATACGGCATGGTACTCACCTTAATCATCTTCTTGGGTAGAGCTCCGCTGCGGATGGACGTCAAAAGTCGTGCTGGGAAATCAGACAATCCGGCCAGTCGTCAAGGTCCACGTGTAACACTGTCACTTGGGATGCCCTCAGCATGCTGTAGCAGCGACTTCTATTAACTGGCGGTAGTGGCGGTACGGCTCCATTATCTTCCTTTAGTTCGCTTTTATTTTATTTTGTATTTACAAGAATTAAGAAAATTTATGGGTAATTTAAGTGGCGGATGATGAGGAAAGAAGGTGGAATAGCGGTTCAGTGAGAGTGAACGGAGCGAGTTGCTGCCTCCTTATTAATTTGTTCCACCTTATTACACACTCCAACCTTCCGTTAACCTGTGCCAAGCTTATTCCCACGTCCTTCCGCCTTCCTGCTCCGCTCCTATAGACGCCTTCGAATCGCCCTTCTCTTCTTCCTCACTCGCGGCCAGTGCTGGCGTCCGCCCCCTGTCGCAGGAGAATAAGATACAGATCGATCACTTCGTTCGCTACTTGAAGCAAAGGTCAAAAATAACATGAAACGAGAACGTCAAGAGACCGTCGTGGCGACGGAGACGGAGGACGAGAAGGGGAAGGGAAGGATGGAGGCTGAGGAGGATGGTGGCGTTGATGAGCTGCTGGCGGCGCTGGGGTACAAGATACGGTCGACGGACATGGCCGACGTCGCGCAGAAGCTGGAGCAGCTGGAGATGGCCATGGGGAGCAGCGCCGCCGCCAACGACGATGCCCTCCTCTCCCACCTCGCCTCCGACGCAGTCCACTATAACCCCTCCGACCTATCCACCTGGGTCGATACCATCCTCTCCGAGTTCAACGCCCCTTCTCCCCCTCTCCCACCGCCTCCGCTGTCCCCCGCTCCCCTCCAACACCACTTCGATCTTCCCCCTGCCGGAACAGAGCAAAATTCCACCATCACCACCGTGGACGTCCCCTCCGGCCCCCGCTGCCAGGCCGACGCCTACCACCTCGATCCACTTCACGTTCCCGCTGTCGCAGGCCGTATCGTGTACGGGTCCGACACCCAGTCCGAGGTCTCCCCGCCCTCGAGAGATCGGAAGAGGATGAAGCTCTGCAGCTCTCCTCCCTCGTCGTCGTCGACAACGGATGCGGCGACATCACCGGCGGCGCTGCCGGTGGTGGTGGTTGACACGCAGGAGTCCGGAATCCGCCTCGTCCACGCCTTGATGGCGTGCGCAGAGGCGGTGCAGCAGGACAACCTGAAGGCGGCCGACGCCCTGGTGAAGCAGATCACGGTGCTGGCTACGTCGCAGGGAGGCGCGATGCGCAAGGTCGCAGGATACTTTGCCGAGGCCCTCGCACGCCGCCTCTACCGGCCACAGCCCGCCCGGAACTTGGGCCGATCTACCCTCGACTTCGCGGCCTTCGACGACATGCTCCACCAATACTTCTACGAGAGTTGCCCCTACCTCAAATTCGCCCACTTCACCGCCAACCAGGCGATCCTCGAGGCGTTCGCCGGATGCCGCCGCGTCCACGTAGTCGACTTCGGGATGCGGGAGGGACTGCAGTGGCCGGCCCTCCTCCAGGCCCTCGCCCTCCGCCCCGGCGGCCCGCCATCGTTCCGCCTCACCGGCATAGGACCGCCCCAGCCTGACCACTCGGACGCCTTGCAGGAGGTGGGATGGAAGCTCGCCCAGTTCGCCGACACCATCCGCGTCGACTTCCGCTACCGCGGCTTCGTGGCCGCCAGCCTCGCGGACCTGGAGCCCTACATGCTGCTCGGTCCGGACGCCAGCGACAGAGACAGCGAGGAAGAGCCGGAGGCGGTGGCAGTGAACTCGGTGTTTGAGCTGCACCGGCTGCTGGCGTGTCAAGGGGCACTCGAGAAGGTGCTGGGGACGATCCGGGCGATGCGGCCGCGGATCGTCACTGTGGTGGAGCAGGAGGCGAACCACAACGGAGAGACGTTCCTAGAGCGGTTCACGGAGGCGCTGCACTACTACTCGACCATGTTCGACTCGCTGGAGGGCGGGGTCTCAGCGGCGTCGGACGCGGCCGTCGGCGGCGGGCGGCGGGACCAGGCGATGTCGGAGGTGTACCTGGGTCGGCAGATCTGCAACGTAGTGGCCTGCGAGGGGGCGGATCGGACGGAGAGGCACGAGGCGCTGGCCCAGTGGCGGGTACGGATGGGCCGCGCCGGCTTCGAGCCCGTCCCGATCGGCTCCAACGCCTTCAAGCAGGCGAGTATGCTTCTCGCCCTCTTCGCCGGTGGCGACGGCTACCGGGTTGAGGAGAAGGACGGCTCCCTCACCCTCGGCTGGCACACGCGCCCCCTCATCACCACCTCCGCCTGGCGCATCGCCTCCGCTGCCTGCTGATGACCCTCAACCGCCGACTCTATCACAGAAGATGCAGCTCAGCCGTCCGATGAAATCGACTCCGCTCTCCGCTGGGATCGCCAACGCATCTCTTGTCGGAGGGGCCCTTCCCGCTGCGGTACAATAGACCGCAGTTAGTAGCTTAGCCATAGCTCGAGGGTCGCAGCGCGGGCCCCGTTCTTTCATTTTATTTCCTGTTTATCTCGATGTACATCTATCATGCCTATCTATGAACCATCGACTCTTCTAGTCTGGTATATTAGTGTAGCCGACCAGTTCCTAAAAGTAAATATGGTTGTTAAGAAGGTGGGATTAAGAGGCTTAAATGAAAGGATAGTGGGGGATGCGGTGGGTGTGCGATGAGAGAGAGATGATAGAGCGGTAGTGGGCCCTTAGTTTGAGTTGGGGACATTTGGGCCCCACCAGCACTTAGGGGGAAGCGTGAGGGTGACAGCCCACCCAGGCTCAAGATGCGGCGTCAAATCGACTGCGATCCCAGATGCATGATGGCTTGAGGTAAATCATCGGTGAAACAGAAAAAGACGAAGACAGGAAGCTTTAGGTTATTAAAATAAGTGAGGATTAAGAATTGGGAGGGATCAAAAGGTGCTTATCTGCTGAAATCATTCAGTTGCAGAGCATTGGCGGTGGCGAACAAGTGGGTGCAGGGAAAAGCTGAATGGTTGTCTTGATGTTGGTGTTACGCTCCAAAGCCAACTTTGATGACCTCGCATTTAAAGAATCGAGGCCTGTCTCCAAGTCGGCCCCTGCTACGTGAATCACCCTATCGTCGGCAGAGGCCAGCTGGGATTCGTTTCTTCTGTCTTGGAAGCCGCCAAAGATCGTAAGTCATCATTGCAGCTTCCGCTAAGCTTAGAAAAAATCCCCCAAAAATAAAAGGAAACACAGAAAAACCAACATATCAGAGAAATCAAAATCGAAAGAGAAGTGGTGATTAAGTTGTTTGATGGCATTTGTGCTAATAGATCCAAGCCTACATAAGATGAAAACAAATGTACTGAATTAAAGACGATAGAAATGGGAACAAAGGTAGGGACCCATTCAACTGCGGTAGATAGGTTGGAGATTGGGAACTTACTGTAGGTAGAAGGCTCAAACCATACATAAATGAACTTAGGGGAAGCTCCTTTGATGCCCGCTTAAAGGGCATTAATGCTCTTAGTTGGGACAGGGGATAACTCTGTCGATTGTCCTCTTGCCCTATATTAGGGTTACTTTGCCAGAAGCGCCTGCAACAAAGAAAGCACACAAACGCTGCCCCTAGGAAGCAGCAAGCATCGGACGGTGGATCAATAAACAATAGAGACGAGGAGGTTTCAGGATTGCATGTCGGCCAACGCGAAAGCGACGCCCGTGAGGGAGGAGGGAGCCCGAATCGCTCGGTCTTCATCCCGCCGAAGCCGCTTTATTCTTTGCTCGCCGTGGGAGGGAGGGAAGGTTAGCAAGCGAGATATATAAAGTTCTCTTTTCCCCTCCTTTTTTTCGAATTTAAAAGCCGCGCGCTCGACAGATTAAACCAACAAATGTGCCCCAACGAGTGGACCCGGTCGCTCGAGTGGGATTTATCCCAGTCTTAATACTGATAGAGAAAGAACGAACCTTCAGTGGTCTACACGAATTGTTTCGATGTTAAAAGGCTAGAATTAATGATCATATAGATTAAAGAACATACAATAAACAAAGTCGAGAGGATACCTAAATGTGATATTAACTGGAACTATTATATAAATTTTTTAGAAAGACAACAGTAGATCTCGAAACTGTTCATACATTTTGTTTGCCATGATATCATGGATGTTCTGAATAAACTGCAAAAACAAAGGAAAAAAATATTAGGTCAACAATAACACTGTGTAAATAGAAATAAGACTATATTATCCTTGACCTGTCACCATGTGACTCACTTATGTAATAAAATGTTCGTGTACCTCATTGAAATTATCCATAGATATAATGAGATGAACCTCAAGAATATTACCTCTACCTTCGTACACGCATCTTTCATATTACGGCATCTAACAAATCAAGTCTGCTTGTCGTAAGTCAGCATCATAAGACATCAAAATTCTATCAAGGCATAGAATACGTGTTATATATAAAATATAATGAGAATTAATCTTTCATAGCACGGCATCTAACAATAAAGTTTGCTTGTCGTAAGTCAGCATGATAAGACATCAAAATTCCATCAAAGCATAGAATACATGTTATATATAAAATATAATGAGAATTAATCAATACATGTTATATTGAATCTATAATAATTGACAAGGACTTCATCGAGTCCTCAATCATTTACAATACATTATTTTTTTTTATCATATTAAAGTGACAATCCTCAATGATGTTCAAGTCATCGTCAAAGGATCCAACAGGTAAGACTTCCACAAATATAGGATCTGGGAATGGTCAATATGTAGCCCTGCCCCAAAGGTTTTCACTCAAGCCATCTTTAGAGAAGTGGAATTGTATTTCATACACATATAAACCTATCATACACTTCAGTACATACACCTATAACTATGCAATAACAATCAACAAACATAGAAAAGTCTGCTTGCCTTGTTTTTCCCAAACAAACATTTTTATATTATAGAAATATAACAACCCTGGTGGTGTATATACTCTTTGGTTAATATTAGTTGCAAATTGATTTAATCATTCATGAATGCCACATTGAGCCTTTCAGCAAATACTCTAGGCCAGTGCTTGCTCAGAACAATATGTCCTTAATCATTGATAAAATTTATCCATTGGATTTCTTGGTAGTTGAAGAATACAACCAAAATCTTCCATCTGCCAATTTCAGCCAAACCACACTCACATCAATGACGTATTTTGTATGTACTGAAAATGTTTGAATGAGTTTCCAACAGTCAAGGGGGAAGTGGCTACCATTTCTGACTGATGGAGACTGAACAAATAAATCAATCTTGTTATGATTTATTTGAAAAAAAATTTCCTCCTCTAATATCATATTCAAATACTATCAGTAATATGCAGGGACCTTCTCTCACTTCAGCACTCTCTCTCTCGACTCCTCCCTTCTTGTCTCCTTTCCAATCACATAAAGCATGATAGGCACTGGATTGTGCCCATGATTATAGTCAGAACCACACCCATGTTCATATATGGGAGTAGAATTTGAAATGGCACCATATGATGTCACGACCACACCGTCCAACATGGACCAGCAAGCGGGTGGTCCAAGAAATATTTGCCAAATGCATGATTTTGATCAGATCGCAAGTCGATGTGATTTGCTAAAGCTGGTTCAACAACGAAGATTAATGATAAAGATTATGAAAGAATCATTTTTTTTTTTAAATGGAAGCCAATGGTGCTTGTTCCTTGCTAATGGTTATCTTCAACACTAAAAAGCTAATTTGATGCAAGTTTCAAAATTAATTATCAGAGATATGGCAAAAACATACTATTACATTAAATAACATTAACAAAAATAAATCAACACTAACAATCACAGAAAATAACAGATACCTCTAAAGCCCCATCACTCCAATGCTGGTCTGCTGCTCTCTTCAAATCAGATCAAGCCTTGTCCTTGAAGGTCTGCATGAGTACATGAACATATATTTATGGCATGTGAACCATGAAATTAGCATTTGGCTGCTAGGTAGAACACATACTGTAGCCCTATTGTGTAAGCAAGCAGCCTTTTGCCTCGCACCAAGGTCAATTTTCTCTGTTCCTCTCTTGCACGAGCTTCAAAGCAATATTGCTATTAGCATTTCAGAAGAAATAAAAGCAAAACTAAAAGAAACAAGTTTATACTTTGTTGATGGCATACTAGTGTATACTTTGAGATAAAATAGTTTCCTCAGGCATACAGTATAGAGAATAAGAAAAGATGCTAGACCATCAAGCTTGAGAAATCCCAGTCCAAGAATGGCAACATGTTGGCATGCACAATCATTTAGCCTCGTTATACCATTAGTGCATTAAAAAATTGATGGAAGAAACCATCAACATATTACTTCAGTAAAAAGGTACAAAAGGGTAGATTTCTTAAAAATTTACAGGAATAAACATCTACCTTATTAATCTTGAGAGTAATAATGACAAAATTGATAAATCAAACTGCAGTAAGACAGAAAAATATGGTTCACAACATCTATAACATTTTTTTCTAAATTCATGATACTAATCTGGAAGAATGGTACATGTTTTGTGAACCTTCTTACATGATCAAGGAGTCAACCCGTCAATGAAGATGCATAGAGTTTGCGTACACATGCATATCAACATTTTAGGATGTTCCTTGTAATAGGATCAAAATACAATCATATTGACCAAATTAATTTGCTGTGATTGGGAATATACTGTGCAAGCAATAAAATGTGATTACGTCCTCTTTGATCCACATATTTTGTGTCATTGTAAACAAATCTACAAGCTTCAGCTAGGCCTTGAATACAGTGAGGAGCATAACCTCCAGACTGCTCATCTTCAAGTTGATCTCTGTAACAAAAGAGGTAAAAATCATAAGACAATGTAATTATCACATGATGGATTCTTTTGGTATCCAATAATCAGCAATAAAAACACTTTCATGCATTAGCATATGTTTTGTTCACTATTGCTGGGGAAAGAAAAATTTCATTTTCAGTCCAAAAGTTTCCAGGATTCCGAATCCTCCTCACCTATGATAGATCCTTTTGTTGATCCAATTTTAGTAGTAAAAGGAAAACCATGTTAGCTGTCAGAATAGGAGCATCCATACCTACAACTACAAGCATTTGCACATCAGAATTTGTGGATTACTTAGCTTCACTAGTATGAGTATTAGTACAACAATGTACAGCTGCGTGGCCTTTGGAGAATGTAAAGGAATGGGTGATAAGCCGCCAGAATTCTTTGGAGGATTGCCCTAGCACTCAATTTTTCCATGACAAAATTTCCTAAACTTGATTTTCTTGTTCACAAGAGCTGATCCATAAATTCATGCTGTTCAGGAACACCCATCCTACAAGAAATCTTGCTAGGCATAGTAGTGGCTGGTTGGAAGAACCTTTTTCAATATAAGTAAATAAAACTACAGGAATCTCTAAGACAGAAGGCATAAATGTCAAATTCTGCAGCAAGCCTTTGCCGTTTATTGGTCAACTTTCAGATATCATGTTTGACCCGAACGAGATTTATACTTTGGTCTTAGCAGTAGCTTCCAGAATATATGAAGAGGTACAAGCATGTGAATAAGTATATCCTATAAACAAACATGCAGACTGCGTACAAGAACATATTGAAACGACAATTGGAGGTTCTAGACATCAAGCTTCGTAGAACAGAACATCAATTGGTGTCAAGAAAAACATTGTAAGCTTATTTTAATTACTGGATATTTAAATAACCTAAGTTGGGGTAGATTATCCATTTCAAACAAATTCTCTTAAGATCAGTTACAAACATAGTCTGCAGTTGTGCAACAAAAAGATTAATTTCGTACTCTGGTTTATTCAGGGTTGGGTACGTAAATCCTTCATTCTTCATTTCAATAGGCCAACACCAACAACTCTGGGTTACAACAACTCATAAGATGTTTCAGATATAGACATTTGTAGTATTGTCCAAAAAGGCAAAAGCTGCATGTAAAATAATGGGACAGAAGAATAGGCAACCTTCACATACTAAAGAGCTAACAGTAAGCAATTTCAGCAAGCTTACCACAGCCCAGAGATTCAAACAAATGGGCCTTCTCATAGCCAACCAAATGGCTTCTGATCGAGTAAGTAACAGCTCAACACACCAACTATTAGGAATAAGTAGTCTTCGTCCTCCCAGTGACAACTGCCACTGTTTCAAACACCCTAACATCTGTAAAGATACATCAACTTAGATCTTCCATCTAGAGAATTTTGAGACATCCTGTAATGATTTTCTCAGGAAGATTATCAAACAACAGAAATCTACATATTTAGTAGGCTCTAAGGAACCCATCTTACTCAGGATCATCCCCTTTGAATTCCTTTTTCTTAGGGAGATCCATTTTGATCTACAAAAAACAAAATCACATGTAGTACCATAGTTAACTCTACAAGGTTCTGCTACAAATGTATGACCACCAACAGACAAGAAGACCAGCCCATATGGTTCCTAATAAATAGAATATAATCGTATATAGAATCCTGTAAACCAACAAGCACATGGGAAACCAAGTAAACCTGATATATATTATAGTAATCCAACTAGATCTTCAGCAAACAAACAGCATCAGCTTTTTCCTGCAACAGTCCTACATTCGACTTATCGAATGCATCTATCAACCACTGATTTAATTAGAATCATTCATTTCTTTCGAGTTCTGAACAGAAATCTCAATCAAGATCTAAGATTTCTTGAATCTTGTGGTTGTGCAAGAGTCCAAGCAAGAATAATTATCGGCTCCTCTCATGAAACCTTCTTTTATCGAATAGGTGACTGTCATCAGATAGGAATGCCATCACATCACGATCATCACAAATAACACTTCAAGACAGTATGTGCCAGATTCGACAGCCGACATAGAATTACTTTATCCTTTTTCTTTTAAGGAAAGAACCGACAGGTGATCAATTAAAGACCTAAACTAATTCATCGGCGAAGAAATAGGGACATACATCACGAGGATCTTTTTAAGGCAATCCAAGATTAAGAGACATAAGAACAGGGACCCTAAACATTGACCAGATTCATATGATGGAAAGAGATCCGAGATGACAAACGCGGGAACGGCGGAGGAAATGAGAACGAACTCACCGGGCAGGGAGACCATGGTAGCCGAGAGACGGACGCGCCGGGTAGCAGGATTGAGGATGCCATGACAAACAAATTGGGAGAAGCCTGCAATGGCCACGAGTAGGGAATGCCGCCAGCTCGTGCCATGTCATAGTTGGACACTCGTTCGGTCCGGGATAAGTATATAGAGCCTCACGTCCTTCTCAGCCTGATTCTCCCGTGCGTCTGGTTCAGCCACATCTGCCAAAGATGTGACACACGGATCATACAAGCATTAGGATTGTGATCAAACGGGCCTATCAACTGGAATTTATAGTATCCCATTTCTGCAGATCATTTTTATTGAAAAATCTGAAATCTTCCTTTCACTACTTCGTATATTAGAACGGTTTCGCATGTTTCGGATATTTTTGAGACTCACTAGTGATTTACTTGTCTTGGTGGTTTTCCCATCATACTCCTTCAAGCGTATATGTAAGTATGTTATATTTTTGCTTGCTTAAATAGAATCTCTGTAAACAAATGAAATGGTCTTTGGTCACGTATTACTTATCAAGTAATTACGGAGATAATATATTTTATTAGTATTAAGGTTATAATGTCTTTATGAATATTTTTTTCTTTTATATTTATATTATAAAGAGTACATTGTAAACTAATCAACATTCAATATACAATCGTCATATGCTATCCAAGGTAGAAGGAAAAGACAAAAGTCACCATCCACCAGCTTATCCATATTGACACGAGTCCAAGATAAGTGGTTATAGATTGCCCCTCCTTGTTATCCATATGGATAAGAGGTTATGGGAGACTATTAAAGACGATTAGAAGTTGTCACCCTATAAAATATTTCATGAAATATTCTACCTCTCTACGAATAAGTATAAAAGTTTCTCTAACATAATTAATGGGGGCTTATCTGTTTTGACTGCTACTCATACATATCAAGTTACTAACTTAAGCATCAAAGGGAATGGGTCATGAAACCTCTCCCAACCTTTATATTTTTTTGTGCAAGTGACACCTTGGGAGCACAATGTTTTTATCTATGAGGCACCTCGAATAACCTTACATATACGAGTCTGGACCACGTTGAGCTGATTAAAACTTCAATGACTTCTTCCCTTATCATTTTAGCATTAGAAGGACAGTTTAAGGTCACAAGAATGCTCGCTTGTCAACTCTCTCAATGAACGCTCAAGCAAAGAGGCTTTCTCTCGACCTATGGTGTAATCACTCAAGGGGTAGCAACTACTCTTTTTGTATATTGATGCATCCATCTCGATGCGAACGTTGATGCAGTACTAGCATCTATTCAATGGCTCGAGCCTCTCACCACCAAAGAGAACTTGATCCACCTACTCATCCCCATCGAGGTCTTCTTGAATCTCACACAATAAGTGCATATACTAATGGGAATGATATAGGTCATCGTTTTATTTTTGCCCTAGTTAGTCTAATAGGTGATACCACTAGCTCTGTCACAGTACCAGCTCAATCGGCACTTATCGAGGTCCCCCACTTGACGTGGTGCCAACATCCTAGAAACATTCAAGACTCATCAAACCATCGGCCGAGAGGATATTTTGCTCCCTAACCATGGAAATCGATGGACCACATCGCTACTCTACCCTTGTTGATTTTCTGCAGATCCAATTATGACAAATGGACTACCATTTGAAGTAGATACTGTTAGGATCAAGAACGGCACTAAGGAGAAGTTGAATAGTTCCAGTTAAGTAAAGAAGAATGCAATAAAAATAAAGTACGCACCAAGAAGGAAACACTCTAATTTATAATGATTCGATCGTCTGACCTATGTCCACTCCCGATACCTCCTCCGATGAGGTCATCGACTTCCACTATTGATCTTTCTTCAAGGGCAAAGATCAATCACCCCTTTGCAGAACTTTTTACAAGTGGCTCACTCTCCTGTTACAAACTTCTAACACTTAGAGTCGATGGAGGTAAACTCTCAACTTCTATAAGCAAATTCACTATAGTCTTAGTTTTTTCATTCACTTCTCTATGTTCAGCAAGCTGAGAAGTAAGGGTATTTATAGGCCTCAGTTGGCTTAAAAAATAGAGCCAAAAAAGGTTTAATCTCAGATTTCTGAGATACTGACGGTACCACCACCTAGTCTGGCAATACTATCGCCAGATAGAGTTCTAGCTATTGGAACTGGGTGGTACCATCGCCCAGTCTGGTTGTCATGGATAAATTATAAATAGCTTGTCAAATGTAATGCTTATATATGTCCGTGTCTTTCGGGTTCGTTCTTGTGTTGCCAAGTATATAGAGAGCTGACCGAAGGCTTAATAGTCCCATTTGAGTGAGTTTATCAACCATTGTAGGCTTGTATATAATAATGGTGTTATGTTGACACTTGTAATATATTTCGGTCTATAGTGGACCAAATTTATACCTTTGTTATGCAACCATTCTGAGCTTGTAATGTCCATGGTTGGAATTTACATTGGCTATAAAGTGTTTGCTGAAAGGGTTACTTGTGGATCCCGTGTGAAGCGCTTTCTGTTAGAATCTATAGCAACACTGAGAGGGGGGCGGAGGGTGATTAGTACAGCGGATAAAAATCATAAATTCAAAATGATTTGAAAAGAGTTGTGTGTTGAGAAGTTTCGGTTCGACGAAAATGATTTCAACAAAGTGATTCGAGTGAACACAACAAAAAGTAGAGAGGAGGAGATCGAGAGATTGCAGCTAAGTAAAGATTAAAATACAGCAATTTAAAACTCACACATCAAGAAAAGTACGTAGTAATGTATAGTAGTTCGGTCAAATGACCTACGTCCACTTCCAAAACCTCCTCCGATAAGGTTCCCAACTTTCACTATCAATTCTTCTTGAAGAGGAAGGACCAAGCACCTCTCTTACAAACTTTTACAAGTAGTTCATACTCTCTTATAGAACTTTTTACAAATGAGACTTGGGAGGTAATCACTCAAGCTATTGAATATAATTGTGCTAGAACTTTGACTCAATTATTTTTATCACTTATTAATGTGCTTAGCCAGCTAAGAAGTAAGGGATATTTATAGACACAATTAGCTTCAGAATTAGAGCCAAAAAGAGTCACATCCTGGATTTCCAAGTACTAGCAATACCACCGCCAATTGACCCTGCTCTATTAGTATACTGAGTAGTACCATCGCCCAGTCCAGCGGTACTATCGCCTAACAAGGTCCTTGGACTCTGTGGAGAGGCGATACCACCGCTTGTCAAGTGGTACCACCGCTGACCTAGGGCAGTACCACCGCCCCAACCACCTGGGAACTTGTTTCCTGGGCGATACCACCACCCAAGTCTAGCGGTGCCACTACTAGACATGGTCCAGCACTGTTGAATAGGCCTTGAATCTGGCCCAATTTAGTCCAATTAAGGCCAGTTAGCCCCTACTAGGGTTAATTATGATTAACACCTA
This sequence comes from Musa beccarii, assembly GCA_024322285.1. Classification (NCBI taxonomy): domain Eukaryota; kingdom Viridiplantae; phylum Streptophyta; class Magnoliopsida; order Zingiberales; family Musaceae; genus Musa; species Musa beccarii. The sequence goes on along the minus strand of CM044401.1, from coordinate 34,849,589 downwards.
ATTCTAATCCTAATTATATGCTAACTATAAAATTGAGACATATTTCTAAGCAAATTATAATTCGATAATGTCGAGTCTTTTTTCGACGAGCTTTTGACGGACTTCCGATACACCCTCGGATATCTTCCGACGGACTCTCAATAGCCTTCCGGACTTTTCGACAAATCTTTTAGCAAGCTTCCAAACTTTTCTTGGTGAGCTCCGCAAACCTCTGATGATTTTTTCGGTGAACTACTGAAACTTTCGGCAAGGCTTTGATTCATTCTTGGCTAGTTCCGGCAGCACTTCCGATGATCCTTCGGACTTCCAATGGATTCTCGAACTCCCAACGTACTTGACTCCAGCAATTTACTTTATGTCTTCATTACTATCGTAGTTAATCTTACACACTTATCTCAATAATATGGATTAGATCAAATAACCTATCAATTGACTTTATCATCAAAATCCAAGATTCAATAATCTTCCCCTTTTTTATGATGACAATCAATTGATGACAAAGTTAACATTAACTCCCCTTATCTATATGTCATATTTTGAGAAAGGAAATACTTGAATTCAATCTCCTTAAATTCAAGCCGAAACCGATAAGTTGCATCCGTTGAACTTATCGTCATGCTCAACAAGCATGATCTTTCATCCATAAATACGAAACTTCATATTTTTCTTAATTGAAAATGATGTCAAGGCATGACATCCAATTTCAAGTTCAATGTGGAATGATGATAGACATTTATCACTTCGACAAATGATATCAATTATAATTTTAAAATGTAACAAGGATCAAATGATATCAATATAAAATGCACAAATGCAAGGCATGATATCATCGTCAAATGAAATGATAACTTATCATATCAATAAAAGATATCAAATTTAAATATGATATGATAACGATCTTTCAAAAATTTATATTTTAAGCATCTATGAGTCATTTGCAATAAATACGATACATTCCATATAATTATAATACGCTATAGTCATTTGCAATACATTATAAGATAGATCATCGAGACCAAAATTTATAGGAATTTCTAAGATCTTATGAAAGTTTCATTAAAAAAAAAGAGTAAATTTCACATAATAATTCTTGAAGCATAAAGGTGAATCATTCAAGTCGTTAAAAAGCTTCCAAGAATCGTTTCTACCAAATGAAATTAGTGAGGTAGAAAAAAGATAATTTGAATATAAAATTCATAAAACTTATGATAAGAATTATGAGTATTTATTCAAGAAGGATTGAGATGAAAAGTTCAAAAGGCAATTTGAATAAAAATTCAAGCATAAAATCATAAAGTGAAAAGATAGATCGTTGAACCCAAGTCATTCATCAAACATATCATCAAGAGCTCATGACATTCATTCAAGAGAAAATTCATGAGGAAGAAAAGAGAGATCATTAAAGCTCAAAACTTATGAAAAGAGTGATGATGATAAAAACTCATCCAAAAATTTTATAAGGGGTTAACTTGGTATTCTCATAAGAAAGAATTCATGAAGTAAAAAATCATCAATCAAGTTATAAAAGCTCAAGACGTAGAAATTTAGCACAAGAGTTAAGAGTTCATCAAATTCACATGAATAAAGTCCGAAGAGAGTATTCAAGTAATAAACACTTGAGAGCTTCTTCTTTATGCAAAGTTCATGACATTAACATATGTATAGTTCCATGTGTCATGAAAACAAAATCAACAAACTTCAAATGATACGAAAGTATGGGAAAAACATGAAATCCATTTATTCATGCTAATAGAAGTAGAGGGAGTATAAAATTAATAGAATCAATTTTACCAAGTCATTAAAAGGGCATGATATTAATTAAAGATAATCAACGGAGAATGGTGCTAAAGATCATTAATTGAAGGAGTATCAATACAAGATTGGAGAAGGATAAAAATGAGAGCTCCATTCAAAATACAATATCGAAAAGTTGTCATCCGAAATCTGAAAAAATAATATCAAGATGAGTTCATGAAAACCGAAGTTTAAAAAAAATTCAGAAAAGAAACATACAACAACTTCATGTATTAGGATAATTTAGCTTACCTAATTATCTTCTAATGAAGTTAAATTATTTTTTATTTAAAGGTTTTATGAAAATGTCTACTAATTGATATTTTGTATCGATAAATTCTAGAATAACATCATTATTATTGACTTGATCTCATATAAAGTGATGCCTAATGTCAATATGCTTAGTTCTAGAGTATTGAATGAGATTTTTGGTTAAACAAATAGTACTTATATTGTCACATTTTATAGGAATATTTTTTAAATGAATTTCATAGTCTTCTAAAGTATTTTTTTATCTAAATAATTTATGCACAATATGTACTTGCGGCTATGTATTCGGCTTCGACCTTAGATAGTGCAATCAAGTTTTGTTTCTTGGAAGTCAAAGAAACAAGTACATGTCCTAAAAATTAGCATGTTCCGGATGTGCTTTTTCTATCTATTCTACATCCACCAAAATCCGCATCCGCATAAGCTATTAAATCAAAATCATCGGATTTTGGATACCATAATCTTAGGTTAGGAGTTCCTTTAATATATCTAAGGATTCTTTTAATGGCTTTAAGATGAGATAACTTAAGATTAGCTTGAAATCTAGCATAAAATCCTGCACTAAACATGATATCCGGTCTAGTTGCGGTGAGATAAAGTAAACTACCTATCATTCCCCTATATGTTTTTTGATCAAAATTTTCTCTACTTTCATCCATATCTAACTTAGTGGAAGTACTCATAGGAGTGTTTATAGCTTTTGAACCATCCATGTTAAATCGTTTTAACAATTCTAATATATATTTAGTTTGATTAAAAAATATATCATCACTAAGTTATTTAATTTATAATCCTAAAACGAAGGTTAGTCCACCCATTAAACTCATTTCAAATTTATGACTTATACACTTAACAAATGATTCATATAGTGATTTGTTAGTAGAACCAAAGATAATATCATTAACATAAATTTGAATAATAAGATAATTATTTTTAAAATATTTAATAAACAATGTAGTATCGACATTACTTTTAGTAAAATTATTTGAAATTAGAAATGAGCTAAGTCTCTCATACTAAGCCCTTGGGGCTTATTTTAACCCATAGAGAACCTTAGTCAATTTAAACATATGATTAGGAAAAAGAGAGTTTTTAAAACCAGGTGGTTATTCAACAAACACTTCTTCGGAAATAAACCATTTAAGAAAGTACTTTTGACATCCATTTGAAATAATTTAAAATTATTACTACTAGCATAGGCAAGGAGCATCCTAATGGCTTCTAATCTTGTCACAGGAGCGAAGGTCTCTTCGTAATCGATATATTCTTCTTGGTTGAAACCCTTGGCCACTAATCTAGCCTTTTTTCTAACTACGATATTGAATTCATCTTACTTGTTTCTAAATACTCATTTAGTACCTATAACTAAATGGTCACTAGATCTAGGAACAAGCTTCCACACTTCATTCCTCTCAAATTGGTTCAATTCCTCTTGCATTGCGATAACCCAAGAATCATCTTTCAAGACTTCGTCAATGCACTTAGGTTTAATTTGAGAAAGAAATATGGTGTTGGCATAAAATTTTTTTAAAAAAGAACGAGTTTGAACTACTTTTGAAGTGTCTCCTATAATTAGTTCCTTTAGATGGACATCTACATACTTCCATTCCATAGGTAAGGAAATTTGGGAAGAAGATGCATCCAAGTTGCTATTTGAAGGAAACATTTCATTCAAATTTAAACTATTGAAATCAAGATCATCATCAAAATTATTTTTCGTAAATTCGAAAACTTCATTAAAAACAACATGAATAGATTCTTCTATAACCAAGGTTCTTTTATTAAAAATATGAAAAGCTTTAGAAATGTAAGAGTAACCAAGAAAGATGCCTTCATCGAATTTTGCATCAAACTTTCCTAAGGCATCCTTTTCATTCAAAATAAAGCATTTGCAATCGAAAATTTTAAAATAAGAAATGCTTGGTTTTTTATTATTCTACAATTCATGAGGAGTTTTTGAGAGAGATGGTCTTATTAGAACCCTATTCATGACATAGTAAGCTGTGTTAACAACTTCGGCCCAAAAGTATTTGGGTAAACTATGTTCATTCAACATGGTTCTTGTAATTTCTTATAAATTCCTATTCTTTCTTTCTACTATTCTATTTTGTTAAGGATTTCTTGGAGTAGAGAAATCGTGGTTATATCTATTAGATTCATAAAAATTTTGAAAGTCATAGTTTTGAAATTCACCACCATGATCACTCCGAATCGATGAAATCATAAAACCCTTTTCATTTTGAGCAAGTTTACAAAATTTAAAAAAACATTTAAAGCAATCACTTTTGTGAGCTAAGAAATAGGTCTAAGTGTATCTACTATAGTTATCTATGATTACAAAGGCATATTTGCAACCACCTAGGCTCATTATATCAATTGGTCCAAATAAATCCATATGGATCAATTGCAATGGTCTAGATGTGCTTATTTGATTCTTTGGTTTGAAACTATTTTTTATTTATTTTTCTAGTTGACAAGCATCACACACTTTGTCTTTAACGAACTTAATATTGGGAATACCTCTTACGAGTTCTTTAGATATGATTTGAGAGATTAGTTTTATGCTAGCATGATCTAATCTCCTATGCCAAAGCCAAGCATCATCATTTAAGGCCGAAAAATATATTTCATTGCTAAGATCATCAATGTTTATGGTATAGATATTATTTTATTTTAATGCAATCATAGATGTGTTGTGTAGTTTTTCAATAATACAAGCATTAGATTCAAATTTTACGATATATCCTTTATCACACAATTGACTAATGCTCAAAAGATTATGCTTTAAGCCAGACATTTTACCCTTGTTGTTGTCTCCGAAGGTGACATATCCTTCGTCTTGGCTAGTGAGCTTAGAGAATTATAATGGATCTCCAAACATGTGCCTTGAGCATCCATTATTATGATACCATCTCTTGCTCCTAGCTTATGTAGGTGAATGTGTCTACAAAAAAGGATGATTTTTAGGTACCCATTTGAACTTGAGTGCCTCAAAAATTGATCTACTAATCTTGTCATTATGCATTAAATTATTTATGGTTCCTTTAGGAACCCATATCAATTTATGTAGACTAACTTTCTTAAATGGACATTTGTAAACAACATATCCGGGTTTGCAACAAAAGTTACATTTTAAGTGAGATGATACATGTAGTGTAGGTCTTTAATGAAAGTGGTTAGAGTTCGGTGAGATCCACTTACAAATCCAATTCCATTTCTTTTTCTGACATGACCCTTGTTTGCAAGGATCAAGTCTAAGCCCTTGCTATCAACCTTAAACTTATTTAAGGTCTCTTTAAGTAATAAGTTCTCTTTCTTAATTACCTCTAAGTATTCACACTTAGAGCATGGAGGTAAAAAGGGAGTATCAAATTTATGACTATCCTTCCAAAAGAGAAAAATGAGTGTTAATAGTTCAACATTGCAAAAAGTTTTATAGTTGCTTCTCAAGAGGTCGAAAAATCAAGTTTATTAACTAAGAGAACATGCTCTTTTTTCAATAAATTAAATTTTTTTACTAATAGCTATACACTTATCAAATAATTATGAAAGGCAATTGAAAGTTCGTCAAAAGTTAAATCTTCATTAAACAACTCACATATCTCTTCTCCGAAAGCCATCAATGTGAAGTTGGTCACCTCATTGTTGCTTGCTTATTCATCTCTCTAAACTCTTAAGTATCAAATTATGCCCCAAGTTAATTTGGTGTTGGCAAAATTTTTTTGATTTGAACTGGAAAGCTCTATAATTAAGGTTCTTTTTATAACCCAAAGCTTTAGAAATGTTAGAGTAATGCATCCAAGTTGCTACGCTTGAAGAACCGCCTTTGGGTGTGTCATCGCAATTTCTCGACTTTGCATCAAATTCAAGGCATTTTTCATTCAAAATTTGGGCTCCCAATTTGAATCACTTTTAAAATTATAAATACTTGTTCCTTTTCAGCTTAAAAATTTAACCTTTTAGCAAGAAAAAGTTTGATCTTGAGCTTTTGAAAGTTTATTAAACTATTGCACATGTTCGAAAGCCATGTGAGTAAATGGTTGTAAAAGTCATTCATCTTTGGAGCGACATGAGTCATCCCACGTAGCCTTTAGAGCCTTCTTCCTCCTTGGTTACTTCTTCTTGGCTTAGGAGTATTCACTTTTGAAGTGCCCCGGCTTCTTGCATTCATAGCATATTACTTGTTCCTTTTTTAGTTTAAGTTTATTTTTAAATTTATTCCTTCTTATAAATTTTTTGAATTTTTGAATTAATAGTATAAGTTCATCATCAAGGTCCTTATCACTTGAAGATTTTTTCAAGTTGTCTTCTTGTGTTCTCAATGCCATATCCTTCCTATTCTTTAAAAGAGGGTTCTCGAGCTCATCATGAGCATGACATATCATTTCATAGGTCATCAATGACCCAATGAGTTCTTCGAGAGAAAATTTTTTTTAGGTCCTTAGCCTCTTGAATGACCGTAACTTTTGAATCCCAACTCTTTGGAAGAGATCTTAAAATTTTGGTTACAAGTTCGAAATTAGAAAGACCTTTTCCGAGTGCTTTGAGTCCATTGACGACATCCGTGAAATTGGTGTACATGTCTTTGATGGACTCACTTGGTTTCATCCGAAATAATTCGTAAAAATACACCAAAAGGTTGATTTTATAATCTTTCACTCGGCTAGTGCCTTCATTGTTAGGATCTGAGTGGCACTAAGAGGAGAGGGGGTGAATTAGTGTAGCAGATAAAAATAAAAAAATTCAAAGTGATTTAAAAAAAAGTTATTCGTCGAGAAATTTCGGTCCGACGAAAATAATTTCAGCAAGGTGATTCAAGTGAATGCTATAGAAAGTATAGAGAAGGAGATCAAGAGATCGCAGCTACGTATAGATTGAAATGTAGTAAGTTAAAAACTCATACATCAAGAGAAGTATGCAACGATGTATAATGGTTCGGTTAAATGACCTACGTCCACTTCCAAAACCTCCTCCGATGAGATTCCCAACTTCCACTATCAACTCTTCTTGAAGGGGAAGGACCAAGCACCCCTCTTAAAAACTTTTACAAGTGGTTCACACTCTTACAGAATTTTTACAAAGTAAAACTTGGGAGGTGAATACTCAAGCTTATCGAATGCAATTTGATATAACTTTGACTCAATTTTTTCCACTTCTCAATTGTACTAAGCCAGCTGAGAAGAGAGGGGTATTTATAGACTTAATTGGCTTCAGAATTGGAGCTAAAAAGAGTCGTATCCCAGATTTTCAAGTACTGATGGTACCACCACTAGTTGACCTTGTTCTGTAAGTGTATTGAGCAGTACTACCGCTTAACAGGTTCCTCGGACTATGTAGAGGGGCTGTACCACTACTGACAGGTAATAACTGTCAGTGGTACTACTGCCTAGACCACTTGGGAACTAGTTCTCGAGGCGGTGCCACCACCCAGTCTAGCGATGCCACCGCCGGACATGGTTAGCACTAGTGAATGGGCCCTGAATTCGACCCAATATAGCCCAATTAAGGCCCAGTTGGCCCCTACTAGGGTTATTTAGGATTGTCACCTAATCCTAACCCTAATTACATGCTAACTACGAAATTGAAAACATATTCTAAGAAATTAAAAATCAACAACGTCGAGTCTGCTAGTCATATGTGCCCTGCAAGCCAATCACATGAGTGATGGCACTTGTGACTTGATATGCACTCTTTCTTTTTGCATATTATTAGGTATTTTATCACTTTATCTTACGTGTTACATATATTGTGATGTCCTTGGATCTGTGCAATGGGAATCGGATCGTGATGAGATCATGATAATAAGATCAATTCACTTTTAAACACAGATCCTAAATAATCCCGATCATAGGTTATTCGAAACGAACATCGAGACAATCGGATAGACTAGTGTGATGTATACTTGTCCATATAATGGAGGTGGCTAGTCTTATAGCTACTCATGTGGAGACACTAAGGATACGGTACATGTGCTCATTGGAGAATAAGTTCACTGATTGATCCGCTTACAGAATGCTGGATGCTTATTGATACCTCACGTCAGACAGCGATTCCGTAGTCCCAGTAGTGTATCTAGTCCTTAGACTTGAGACACCAAGGATGTCCTGTATGAGTACTCCACTCTTTGATATCGGACTTATAGGTTTGGAAGTTCCAGATCTAGTACAGCCAGTTATTGGGAGTGGTAGCCAACCTTACGAGGGCTATTGAGTATCAATAGAGGATCATCCGCTCTCGGTATTATGAGAGAAATATTCCATGTATTCTTGCTCAAACAAATCCTTGGCTAAGGTTATTCAGATTAAGAGAGAAAGAGTTCTCCGGGAGAATCCGATAAGAGCGAGACTCGAGGAGAGACCGTATGGGCCTAACAGCACCATGCCCGGTATAAGGTCTCTGGGATATTAGATGGATGAGGGACTATAGATACATGATAACTATGGATAGATAGGTCCAAAGGATTGGATTCCCCTATATTGTCTGGGGACTACGGCGTAGTGGCCTAGTACGTCCGCAATCGATAAGTCAGATGAATTATTATGGAGATAATAATTCACTAAATTAGAAGGAATTTTGACAAGTATGACTTACGACCAGCTTGATATTGGGCCTAGAGGGTCACACACATATGGTAGGTGTTGCGACGAGTAGAGATTCGGATATGAGATATCTGCTGAAGCTCCTATCTTATTGGATATCCAATAAGCCTATGAATTATTGGATCCTAAGATGAGATCTAATAAGAGCTAATAAGAGATTATTGGGTAGAGACCCATTAATCTAAGAGGCTTGAGTAATTGGATAGAGATCCAATACCCAATAGGGCAGGATCTATTAGGGTTTACAGGGGGCCACTATAAATATGAGGGAATTGAAGGCCCATAGGCTGGGGTTCTCTCAGTAGCCACCTTCTATTCTCCTTTGCCCAAGAGAGGAGCATCATCGCAATCCCTGCCGTGTGGATACCGCTAGAGAGGAGGATGCTTGACCTTCTTCATCCTCTCCTACAGATCTGTAGGGATTCAAGGATATACGATCAACCTAGGTATCTTTCTTTTACACATGCAGTTTTCGCGGATTTATTTTTGAAACGCACTGATCTTCACATGATGACGGAACCTTTTATGAAAATCCAAGGTTTTTTGTTTTTTCTATTTTTTCGTTGCACATGAGATGTCACCCCCTTGGATTTCCCAACAGTAGTATCAGAGCCAAGTTGTTCATACGAAGATCGGATCTTAAACTACGCGTGTTGTGATTTAGAATAGTTTTTGTCATCAAAATCATTGGCGCAAAAGGTGAGGAAGGGCAGCAAGTGTTGCTGCCCTTGCTGCGCTCGCACAGCGGCCACAAGGCAGCCTTGTTGCCTACAGCAGTGATGGCTGCGGGCAAGGAGCCAGCAGGTAGGCTACGGGCGACGATAGGTGGCCGGTGGCCTACTGCCTACGTGCAAGGGGCGGGCGACGCCCACGAGGGTAGCGTCGCCTGTGGGCATTGCCCCAGCATGAGCACCGCCTGCGGGCACTGCACCCACGGGCAAAGACACCCGCGAGGGCAGTGGTGCAAGTAAAGGCACCCTCGGCGATAGCGGTGCCCGCGAGGCCCCTACGGGCGGCACCCGTGGCGGCAGCATTGCCTGTAGGGCAGCGACGCTTGCGGGCTACCTACTCGCATGGGTGGGCAGCACTCGCAACAACAGCACCGCCAGCGGGCGACGCTCGCCCATGAGCAGAAGCACCCGTGGGCAATGGCCTCTGTCGGCAAGGTGGCAACGGTCGCAACACAGCAGGTAGAAGTCAAGGATTAGGGTTTTTGGGCAAAAGATAATTTTGCCCCTCGAAATTTCAAAAATTTTAATTTTTGCCCCTTTTGATAGAATGACCAAAATACCCCTCATAATTTTAAAAATACCAATTTTATCCTTTCTCATCGAATGACCAAAATACCCTACAGAATTCATAAAATTCCTTGTATATCTCTATTTTCAAAAAATATCAGTTAATTAAAATATTTAATTAACTATTATTATTTATCTAGTAGTCCTATATAATAACATATATAGGTGATATATGATGTAGACAGATGATCATGGATCGTGTGATGTGATGTGTGTACATGTGATTATTATTATTGGGGCCTACGAGCCTCTATTTTTCTCATTTATTATTGGGCATGCGTGCTTGTAATTTATTGTAATTACATGAGAAGGTGTAGTGGGAGCGTGAAAGCGATAGCGAGACCCATGAGGTCGAGACGGACGATCCGACGCATAGAGATGCTTTGAGATGCCGACGAAATTGACGAAGCGAGATGAACAATCACCGAGCATGGAGATGCGCCGATGCACACATAGATCTTGATGTGAGTGATTGGGCCCATTGGCTCGGACCTGATCACATTAGGATGTGGTCCATGATCATCTGGTGTGATTGCTCATGTGATGTGTGATTGATTATACACATACTAGATATGTATATATATTTGCATGTGATGTAGATATATATATATATATTAAATATGTATGTGTGTGACATATTATGTTAGGAGACCAAATCAAAAATCTCCTCTATTAATAATATTAAGCCGGTAAATGTGAGGTAATTAGATTGACCCACGTGGCCTTCTATCGTTATAGGTAGGAACCAATTCCCGGTGTAGGTTGAGTTGGTCGAGTCCCTCGAGACTCACCTATATCACGTTTCGCTATCTTATCTATGACATAGAGATGTCACTAGTGACCTGAGGACATGGTATGCTTAGTGAGTCCCTCGAGAGTATATCATCGAATCAGACTCATCTTGTAACGATGGTGATGACTTAATCGAATATCATGGTTGATCGAGTCCCTCAAGGCTATGGTGGTTCAAAGGCCAAACAGGACGAGAATCACAAGGAGTTGTGATTGACAAGAGTTGCCTACCTTTACAGGCTTAACGTGATTGGTCGAGTTCCTCGAGGTTACGTTAAGACGTCGATTGGATCCCGATCCCCACTAGAGATCCGCCGGGGGTCTCCAATTCACATACCGGAGGGTGTTGTGTGTCTCATGAAAAATTAGTGGAAATACATTAAGATAGAAGTCCTTATCTTAACTGTTTAATTTTTACAAAGTCTGCATGTTATTTATTTCTACTACATCTTTAATTTTAGAAAAATATCACTTTCAAATCCTTTACATGGCATACTTGATGCCAACCGCCTTACTGGTCCAAATTATATGGATTGGCTTCGCAATCTGAGAATCGTTCTCACAGCGAAAAAAATCGTGTACGTCCTTAATACAGTGATCCCTACGCTCGACGAAGGGGTAAGCAAGGATGAGATCACTCGTTATATAAAGTACATACATGATTCCACTCTTGCTCAATGTTATATGTTGGCCTCTATGACTACTGAGTTACAGAAATAACATAAAAATATGGATGCTAATTTCATACTCTTACATTTCCGCAAACTATTTGAGGAGCAGGGAAGAACTCAGCGATATGAGATATCAAAGAGTCTTTTCTGTACCAGGATGACTGAGGGGACACCGGTTTAGAACCATGTCCTTAAGATAATTGAGTCGATCGAGAAACTCACAGGTCTAGGAATAGTTCTAGAGGATAACCTATGTGTGGATCTTGTGCTTCAGTCCCTACCATATTCCTTTTCTCAATTTATAATGAATTTTAATATGAACAAGCTTGAGGTGACCCTCCTAAAGCTCCTCAATATGTTGAGAGAAGCAAAGAACACCATCAAGAAAAAGAGGCCAGTTCTTTATGTTGGTGAGATCAGAAAGATAAGGAAGGCTAAGAAGTCCCTTAAGAAGGGCAAGGGCAAGGGCAAAATGGGTAAGGTAAAGGTTGCCAAGAAATACCCAACAAAGGAAAAAAGCCAGTGCTTCCACTACGGCAAAGATGGGTACTGGAAGAGGAACTGCAAAGAGTATTTTGTAGAGAGGGCAAAACAGAAGCTTAGAGAAGCTTCAGGTACATTCATGATCAGTCTCTATTTGTCAGAATCTTATGATAACACATGGGTATTTGATACCAGGAGTGCTTATCATATTTGTAATTCGTTGCAGGTTCTCGTAGGACCTAGGAGATTGAAAAGAGGCGAGATGGACCTTAAGATAGGCAATGGAGCAAAGGTTGCTATAGTGGCTGTTGGCAAGGTCATTTTACATCTGCCTGGTGGAGCTATTATTGCATTAGATGTCTGCTATTATGTTTCTTCTATTATCAAAAATATTATTTCCATTTCATGTTTGACAATTAGTGGATATAAATTAGTTTTTGAGAACAACGGTTGTTCAATAGCATTAGATGATGAGATCATCATGAGAGGAACATTACATAATGGTTTATTTATGCTAGATACAACTCCATACATCATGAGTGTAAGTGAGTCTAAGAGGAAACAAGAATAGGTGAACAATGCATATCTGTGACATTGTAGGCTAGGTCACATCCATGAGGGAAGGATTCAAAAGTTACTGAAGAATGGATATCTAGATCCATTCGACTATTGAGTCATATGCGACTTACGAATCTTGCCTTCGGGGAAAATGACCAACCCTCCATTTAGTAGAATTGGAGAGAGAGCCACTGAGTTACTGGAACTCATACATAGTGATGTATATGGTCCCATGTCAACTCATGTCATTGGTGGTTACTCCTACTTCATTACTTTCACTGATGATTTCTTAAGATACAGACATGTGTACTTGATGAAGTATAAGTCTGAGGCTTTTGAGAAATTCAAGGGATATAAGAATGAAGTGGAGAACTAGACTAGAAAGAGTATTAAAACCCTTCGATCAGATCGAGGAGGTGAGTACCTGAGTATAGAGTTCACCCAGTTCCTCAAAGACCATGGGATTTTATCCCAATGGACATCTCCTTATACACTGCAGCTTAATGGTGTATCAGAAAGGAGGAATCGAACACTGTTAGATATGGTGCACTCCATGATGAGTTTCGTCGACCTACCCATCTCATTCTGGGGATATGCCCTAGAGACTGCAGCTTACTTTCTGAATAACTAAGTCAGTAGTGTTTACTCCATATAAGATATGGAATGGGAAGAAACCTGATCTTAAGGTTATTAAGATTTAGAGCTGCCCTGCCCACGTCAAGTGACACAACCCCGACAAATTGGAATCCAGGATGGAATGGTGCAAGTTCGTGGGATACCCCAAGGAAACTTTTGGGTATTATTTCTATCACCATAAGGACCAAAAGGTCTTTGTAGCTAAGAGAGCAGTGTTCATTGAGAAGGAACACATTCTTGGTAGAGATAGTGGGAGCATGATAGAGTTGAGCGAAGTTGGAGAACCTAACTCAAGCACCATTCCACAGCTAGAATCTGTTTATGTACCTAGCACATAAGTTCTAACTTTATGTAAGTCCAGTAGAGTATGCCATCCTCTTGAGAGATATGTGGGACATATCAGAAGAGAGGACGTTGAGGATATTGATCCTCAGACCTATAAGGAGGCTATTATGAGCATAGACTCCAGGAAATAACAAGAAGCCATGAATTCAAAAATGGATTCCATGTACTCTAACAAGGTTTGGAACCTGGTTGTTGCACCCAAGGGTATTGTACCCATTGGCTGCAAGTGGATCTTCAAAAAGAAGAGTAGAGTAGATGGAAAGGTATAGACCAATAAAGCAAGGCTAGTGGCTAAGGGGTATCGTCAAAGGCAAGGTATTGACTATGATAAAACTTTCTCACCCGTAGCCATGCTAAAATCCATTCGAATTCTATTAGCTATTACAACACACTATGATTATGAGATCTGGCAGATGAATGTCAAAATCGTATTCCTCAATGGCAACCTCGAGGAGGAGGTGTACATGATACAGTCTAAGGGATTCGTGTCCAGAGATAACCCAGACAAGGTGTGCAAGTTGCTTAGGTCCATTTATGGACTGAAACAAGCTTTATGAAGTTGAAACATAAGATTTGATGAAGCGATTAAATCTTATGACTTAATTAAGGACAAAGATGAACCTTGTGTGTACAAGAAGGTAAGTGAGAGCGCTATTACCTTTTTTAGTTACTATATGTGAATGGCATCCTGATTATTGGGAATGATGTAAGAATGCTCTCCACAGTAAAAGCTTGGCTATCTAGGCACTTCTCCATGAAGGACTTAGGGGAAGCATCCTGCATATTAGGGATACAGATCTATAGAGATAGATCTAATATGATGCTTGGCTTGTCCCAGTCCAGGTATATAGATACCATTGTCAAAAGGTTTATCATGGATAATTCCAAGAGAGGTCTCATACCAATGAGGCATGGAATATCACTTTCTAGGAGTATGTCCCCAAAGACTCCTGAAGAAAGGACACACATGGATAGGATACCATATGCCTCAGCGATAGGATCTATCATGTATACTATGCTATGTACCAGGCCTGATATAGTACATGCTCTGAGTGTCATGAGCAGGTATCAGGCAGATCCAAGCTTGGAGCACTAGAAAGCAGTAAAATGCATCCTTAAGTACTTGAGAAGGACTAAGAATCTCTTATTGGTAAATGGAGGCAGCAGCCTCAGGGTTGAGGGCTACACGGACTCGAGTTTCCAGTCCAATATCGATGATAGCAAGTCTAATTCAGGGTATGCGTTCACCCTGAATAGAGGAGCAGTATGCTGGAAGAGTTTCAAGCGAGACACTACTGCTGACTTGACCACAGAGGCAGAATATATTGCTGTGACAAAGGCAGCAAATGAGGGAGTCTAGATGAAGAAGTTCATCACAGATCTAGGAGTCATCCCGAACAGTGAGGAGCTGATTCCCTTATATTGCGATAACTATGAGGCGATTACTCAAATAAGGGAACCCGGGTCTCATCAGAAATGTTCTGAGGAGGTTCCAACTTATTTGAGAGATCGTGGCCCGAAGAGATGTAGTAGTAGAAAGAGTTCCATCCGAAGACAACATTGTAGATCCACTAACAAAGCTATTAACTTAGATTGTCTTTGAGCGTTACAAAGGTCTAATAGGGATCAGACACATAAGTGATTGACTTTAGATCAAGTGGGAGATTGCTAGTCATATATGCCCTGCAAGCCAATCACATGAGTGATGGCACTTGTGACTTGATATGCACTCTTTCTTTTTGCTTATTATTAGGTATTTTATCACTTTATCTTACGTGTTGCATATATTATGATGTCCTTGGATCCGTACAATGGGAATCAGATCATGATAAGATCATAATAATGAGACCGATTCACTTTTAAACACAGATCCTAAATAATCTCGGTCATAGATTACTCAAAAGGGATATCGAGATAACCGGATAGACTGGTGTGCTGTATACCTGTCCATATGATGGAGGTGGTTGGTTTTATAGCTACTTGTATGGAGACACTAAGGATACAGTAAAAGTGCTCATTGGAGAATGAGTTTACTGATTGATCCACTTACGGAATGCTAGATGGTTATTAATATCTCACATCAGATAGTGATTCTATAGCCCTAGTAGTGTATCTGGTCCTTAGACTTGAGACACCAAGGATGTCATGTATGAGTACTCTACTCTTTAATACCAGACTTATAGGTTTGGAAGTTCCATATCTAGTATAACCGGTTATTGGGAGTGGTAGC
Source organism: Musa beccarii (assembly GCA_024322285.1). NCBI lineage: Eukaryota > Viridiplantae > Streptophyta > Magnoliopsida > Zingiberales > Musaceae > Musa > Musa beccarii. The sequence goes on along the minus strand of CM044401.1, from coordinate 34,833,913 downwards.
CAACCTTACGAGGGCTTTTGAGTACCAATAGAGGATCATCCGCTCTCGGTATTATGAGAGAAATATCCCATGTATTCTTGCTCGGATTGAGAGAGAAAGAGTTCTCCGGGAGAATCCGATAAGAGCAAAACTCGAGGAGAGACCGTATAGACCTAACAGCACCATGCCCATTTTAGGATCTCTGGGATATTAGATGGATGAGGGACTATAAATATATGGTAACTGAGGATAGATAGGTCCAAAGGATTGGATTCCCCTGTATCGTCTGGGGACTGCGGCATAGTGGCCTAGTACGTCCGTAGTCGATGAGTCGGTTGAATTATTATGGAGATAATAATTCACTAAATCAGAAGTTCAGACAAGTATGACTCATGGCTAGCTCGATATTGAGCCTAGAGGGTCACACACATATGGTAGGTGTTACGACGAGTAGAGGTTCGAATATGAGATATCTATCGGAGCCTCTATCTTATTGGATATCCAATAAGCCCCTCAATTATTGGATCCTAAGATGAGATCCAATAAGAGCTAATAAGAGATTATTGGGTAGAGACCCATTAATCTAAGAGGCTTAGGTAATTGGATAGAGATCTAATACCCAATAGGGCAGGATCCATTAGGGTTTACAGGGGGCCTCTATAAATAGGAGGGAATTGAATGCCCATAGGTTGGGATTCTCTTAGTAACCACCTTATATTCTCCTCTGCCCAAGAGAGGAGCATCGTTGAAGTCCCTGTTGTGTGGATACCGCTAGAGAGGAGGACACTTAACCTTCTTCATCATCTCCTATAGATCTATAGAGATTTAGGGATATATGATCTCCCTAGGTATCTTTCTTTTACACATACAGTTTTTATGGATTTATTTTTGAAATGCACCGATCTTCGCACGACGATGGAACCTTTAATGAAAATCTAAGGTTTTTTATTTTTTTTGTTCTTCCGCTGTGCATGAGATGTCGCCCCCTTGGATTTTCCAACAGAGTCTTCTTCTGGTGAACTTCGATGGACTTCCGACACACCCTCAGATATCTTTCGATGGACTTCTAATAGCCTCCCAGACTTTATGGTGAGTTCGACGAATCTTTTGGCCACCTTCTAAACTTTCTTAATGAACTTTGCGAACCTCCGACGATCCTTCCGGAGAACTTCCGAAACCTTCGGCAAGTCCCCGATTCATTCTCGACCAGTTCCGATAGCACTTCCGACGATCCTTCCATCTCGAACCTATAAGTTGGACAGTATAGATTATGCTTTTTCAGGAAGCCCGATGATAGTACTGGTAGTGTTAATGGTAGTACCACCCAGGTCAGTGATAGTACCACCTAGGCAAGTGGTGGTACCACTAGAGCCTAAGTTCTAAGGCTCTGTACTGATGGTAGTCCCACCAGTATATTAAAAACCTAGGGATTTAAATTTTTGGCTCTATTTTTAAACCATTTGGGGTCTATAAATACCCCACTCATACTTGGTTGGTGAGAGCACGAAACCTTATGATTTGAACTATGTAAACTCTTTTGAGAAGTGTTGAGTCTCTTCCTCCTTAAAGTTTAGAGGTCATTTAAAGGGAGGTGTAAGGTTTTCTTGTAAAAAGAAGGTATGAAGGTTCTCTCTTAAGCTTGTGAAAACGAGAAAGAGTTGTAATAAGGATAGTTAATCTTCGCCTATTAAAAAGAAGATCGGTATAAAAGGCAGTAACCTCAAGGGAAGAGGAATCAGAATGTGTTAGGATTGTAACGGCATTATAAGGTTGGGGGGCAGGGGGTGAATTAGTGCTTTCAAAAAGTTGAAATGATTCTAAAAATTCATTCGATCAAACCCGTATTGAAAATACGTTTAACTTGGAATGTGAGTAAAAGTAGTGAGCAACTAAATTAGTAAGCAATAAGAATGAAAAGTATAAAAGAAATGCACATCATATTTATAGTGGTTCGGTCGTCGCGACCTATATTCACTCTCGATTCTTCCTCCATTAAGACCACTAGCTTTCACTAATGATCTTCTTTCAATAGGCAAAAATCAACTACCCTTGCGACAACTCATTCTCCTTTTCATAAGTTTAGGAGAGAAACTTTATAACTCTCTTTTATAGTAAGTTCTCATAACTCCCTTAGAGTAGACTTTAGATTTTGAGGAGGAGAGCACTCAACACCTTTATAAGAGAGCTTTACAACACTTTCAAATACAAGTTTTTCTAACCTTTACATTCTCAATTCTAGCTATGCTAAACAGAAATGAGTAAGGTATTTATAGGCCCCAAATGGTTACAAAAATGGAGAAAAAAAAAATCTCATCTTGGGTTTTTAGGATATTTATAGGCCCCAAAATTATACTATCGCTAGTTCTGGGTAGTACTATTATTAAACAGAGCTTGGGAGATCAGACTCTAGTAGTACCACTACCTGCTTAGGTAGTACCACCGCCTAACATAGCTTAGAAGACTGTGTCTCGATGGTATCACCGCTTGACATTGGGTAGTACCACCACTTGCCCTAGCGGTACTACCGTTGGGTTTTTTGAAAAAGTACATTTCATACTTTCTAGCTCACAGGCTATTCTGCCGCCTGGTCTGATGATGCCACTATTGGTTGTAAGTGCCCTACAAGCCAATCATGTAAGTGATGGCACTTGTGACATGCTACGATGATCTCTTCGCATATTATTATTGGTATTTTCTCACATTACTAGTATATGGAGATAGTAACCTCAGAGTTGAGGGCTATATAAACTCGAGCTTCCAGTCCGATATCGATGATAGCAAGTCGAATTCAGAGTATATCTTCACCCTGAATGGAGGAGCAGTATGCTGGAAAAGTTCCAAGCAAGATACTACTGTTGACTCGACCACAGAAGCGGAATATATTGCTACAGCAAAGGTAACAAAGGAGGGAGTCTGGATAAAGAAATTCATTACGGATCTGGGAATCGTATCAAACAGCGTGAAATTGATTCCTATATAGGGCGACAATAACGGGGCAATCGATCAAGCGAGGAACCTGGGTCTCATTAGAAGTGTTCTGAGGAGGTTCCACCGAGATCAGAGAGATCGTGGCCCGAGAAGATGTAGTAGTGGAAAGAGTTCCATCAAAGATAACATTGCAGATCCACTAACAAAGCCGTTAACTCAGATTATATTTGAGCATCATAGAGGTCTGATGGGGATCAGACACATAGGTGATTGGCTTTAGGTCAAGTGGGAGATTATTAGTTGTAGGTGCCCTATAAGCCAATCACATGAGTGATGACACCTGTGACATGTTACGATCTCTTCGCATATTATTATTGGCATTTTCTCACAGTATCTAGATGAATATTGTGATGTCCATGGATCTATGCAATGGAAATCAGATCATGATGAGATCATGATAATGAGACCGATATACCTTTAAACATAGATCCTAAATCATCCTGGTCATAGGTTACTCAATGAGGACATCGAGATAACCAGATAGACTGGTGCACTGTATACTCATTTATATGATGGAGGCGACTGGTTTCATAATCACTTGTGTGAGGATACTAGAGGTACAATGCAGGTGCTCATTGGAGAATGAGTTCACTAATTGATCCGCTTACAGAATGCTGTATGGTTAATGATACCTAATGTCAGACAGTGATTCCATAGTCCCAGTAGTGTGTCTAGTCCTTAGACTTGAAGCACCAAAGATGCCTTATTTGAGTACTCTATTCTTTGACGTCGGACTTACAGGTTTGGAGAGCCCCAGATCTGATATAGCCGATTCTCGGGAATGATAGCCAATCTTACAAAAATAATTATGTGTCAATATAGGATCATCCACTCTCAGTATCATGAGAGATATATCTTGCATATGTTCACTCCGGCAAAATCCCTAGCCAGGGTTGTTCGGATTGAGAGAGAAGGAATTCTCCAGGAGAAACCAATTAGAGCGAGACTCGAATAAGATTCTGTATGGGCCTGACTCTACGATGCTCAATATACAGTCTCTGGGATATTAGACAGATGAGGGACTTAGATACATAGTAACCGAGGACAGATAGGTCCGATGGATTATATCCCCCTGTACCATCTGGGGACTATGGCGTAGTGGCCTAGTACGTCCATAGTCGATGAGTCGAGTGAATTATTATGGAGATAATAATTCACTATATCAGAAAGTGTTCTGAGTCAGAAGGAGTTTTGATGGGAGCGACTCACGGCCAGCTCGGTATCGAGCCTAAAGGGTCACACACATAATGTGGATGTTATAATAAGTAGAGGTGCGGATATGAGATATCTGCGAAGCCCTTAGTTTGGATCCTATGGATGAGATCCAATTAGGTAATTGGATGAGATCTAATTAAATAATTGGATAAGATCCAATTGGATGAGATCAAATTGGATCTTGTGGATAAGATCCAATGAGATCTAACTAGATAGAGATCTAATGTGAACAGGATCTATTGAGGATAAGCTTCCTCCACCTCTATAAATAGGAGGAACCTCCTGGTTCATAGGCAGAGAGCCCTTGGTAGTCATCCTCCTATTCTCCTCAGTCTTCTCTCCTCCTTGGCTCCAACAGCCTAGTGGTGCATGTGGAGAGAGATCCCGCGGTGATCTCAGGAGCGTCGTTGCTGAGTCCACTGTGTGTATTACCGCTAGAGAGGAGTACGCTAGTGCTCCTTCATCCTCTACATCAAATTTGAAAATTTTAAGGATATACGATCTCCCCAGGTAATGCTTTTAACATGATACATGCAGATTTAGATTTTTTGAATTTACGATTTTTACACACCAATCGTTGCACGACAACCAAGTATGTAATCATGGGAAATCCAGTCTTGTTTTTGTTTTTTGCTACGCATGAGATGTAGAATCTTCTAATTTCCCAACAATGGTATTAGAGCTAGGTTCCTCGTGCGATGATTGACTTATAAACTACTTGTGTTGTGATTTAGAATAATTTTATCATCAAAATCGTTGGCGCAAAAGTGGTGAGGAAGGGCAACAACTGTTGCTGCCCTTGCTGTGCTTGCAGAACAGCCAAAGGCTGCTTGCAGCCATGGCCGTGCACGCAAGGGTTGCCAGGTGGCCAGTGCTGGCCGATGGCGGCCAGCCTGTAGGCTGCCTGCATAGGCACCTTGCCTGCAAGGGGCGGGCGGCGCCCGTAGGGACGACTGCCGCCGCTCGCGGCCAAGCAGGCAACGCCTACAGCCACCCGCAGGGGTGGTGCCTGCGAGGGGCAAGGCCGCCTGAGGAGGCGGCGCTGCCCGCAGGCACGGGAGGTGCCCCCTTCCCTCGTGGTGCCCCACGCGTATGACCGCCGCTGGCAGGGTGGTAGAGGCCACAGCCACACAGCTGTAGAGGAAGGAATTATGGCTTTCGGGACAAAAAATAGTTTTGGCTCTAGGAGTTATAGAAATTTCAGTTTTATCCTTTAGGCTGAATGACCAAAGTACCTTTCAGAATTTAGAAAATTTCTTGCATATCCCCGATTTCAAATTTTAGTTATTTAAAAGGTTTAAGTAACTATTATTATTTATTTAGTAATCCTACATGATATATACATGTGATGTGATGTGATGTGGGAAGATGATCATGGACTTTGTGATGTGTGTATGTGATTATTGGGGTATGCGAGCCTTCATTTTGTTGAATCTCGGATTTTGATGATGAAGTCAATTAGTGAAATATGTGTTCTAATCTATATTGTCGAGATAAGTGTGCGGGATTAACTACGATGGGATGAAAACATTAAACGATTTATCGAGGTCAAGTCCATCGGGAGTTCAAGAGTTCATTAGAAGTTCGAAGGATCGTCGGAAGTGTTGCCGGAACCAACCGAGATCGAATCAGGGACTTACCGAAGCATTTGAAAGTTCACCGCATGAATCATCAAAGGTTCGTGGAGTTTACCGAGAAGGTTCGGAAGCTTGCTGAAGACTCGTTGAGCTCGCCATACAATCCGAGAGCATGCTGGGAGTCCACTGAAAAAAATCTGAAGGAAGTATCGGAAGTCCACCGGAATCTCATCGTAAGGCTCGTCGGAAGAAGACTTGAAGAATGTCAGTTTAAATCACTTAGAATTATATTTTAATTTCGTAGTTGGCACGTAATTAGGGCAAGGATTTGGAAATAATCCTATTCAAACCTAGTAGGGGCCAACCGGGCTCTTATTGGGTCAATTTGGGCCTATAACAGTGCCCATTCAGCTTTGCTGAATGGGCCAGGCGATGGAACCGCCTGTGCACTATTAGTCTGACAACTGACAGGTTGTCACGGACAAAATTGTAAATGGCTTGTTCGTGTAATGCTGAAGCTTGTCCGTGTACCTTTTGGTTTGTCATATAATGTAAAGCTTGTAAAGGGCTTGCCCAAAGGCAAAATGCCCCTATTTGAGTGAGTTTGACAGTCATTGTAGGTTTGTACATAAAGTACGCGTCGAGGGAATACTTGTAATAGAATTCGGTCTGTAGTGGACCAATTTTATACCTTTGTTGTGCAACTGTTCTGAGCTTGTAATATCCATGGTTGGAATGTGCATTGGCTATAAAGTGTTTGCTAGAAGAGCGGCTTGCGGATCCCGTGTGAAGCGCTTTCTCTGTCCCGTCTTCTCTTTCGTAGGTCCTAAGGGATTGTAAGAGATTTCGGGGAGGCTGACCTTTGCGGTGATATGCATTGGTGCCGCACGGCTTAGGCAAAACCAGCTAAGTCCGTGATAGTTGGTATCAGAGCGGGACAAGCCCACTTACAAACACTTAGCATGCAAACGTGGGGGACCTAGCGAGGCACCACGAGTACAACAAGCTAAGAAGGATTGCGGAGCGCACAAAGGTCGGGATGGCCAAGTTCGAGCAGTGGCTCGACGTTAACACCCAACCTTGATGGTGCTCGAGGCAAGCGGAGTGCTTGGCAAAGGATGAGACCGGGCAAGGTGGAGTGGGTTGTTCAACGATCGAAAGAGTTGTAAACTCAAGGAATTCGATACTCATGCGTGGCCTTGCATGCGGACGATGGATTGTTCGCGGTCATCCCAAAGCGACATCAAGGTCGGCGCCATGGAGCATTAAAAACTTTCTCTTCGGCATGTGCAGATACTTTCGTAAGAGGTCAAGTGTGCAAAGAGTTCAGATTTTGCTAGACCCAAAGGGGTGCAAGTCTGAGTGTATTGGTGAAGTGTCACAATCTAGCAAATGCATTTGCAAAGGCAGAATTGGGCATAGTTTGTTCAGCAGAGGCGAAGTAGTCCAAGAGGATGGTGGTCTCCAAAACTTCCAAAGGGAAGGATGCGAAGAGCGAAGTTGCTCCAACGGGACAGATATCCAGGAGGGATAAGTCCCGATTCTGCAGAGGCAGAGTTATGCGCAATGAACCGCACTAGTTGAGGAGTACCTCAAGATGAAGCTCGATGGATCGAGTGAGCAGTAAGGTGTCATTGCATGATCTCGCAAGTGTTGATGCGTTGGTGGACGCATAGCGAGATCAAGTGGGGGAGCAACCCAGGCAACACAAAGTGAAGGCACACTTGGAGCCGATAGTGAGATCGGTCTCAACAGAGGGCTAACCCGCGGAATGGTTGGCATGAGGGCCACCACTAACACAATGCAAATCGAGAAGCAAAGCAACTTGTGGGTAACTTGGTGAAGTACCCAAGCCGCATGAAGGGAGTTGGTTTAGAAGATGGAATGTGGAGCGAAGGCTTGGAGCTTTCCTTAGACAGAGGTCAAGGACATGGACTCTTGTAGAGACAGGAATCGGATCATGTCGTTCCATGGGTTTCATATTCAAATGGAGCCGACTCATCTTGCATGGTGCCAAAGACAAAGGGAGCTTTGAGGCACATGCACTTTATCTCGATGAAGCATTTGGTGGAGATTCTAAGGCGACGCAGTTTGTTGAGGCAAAGTTGGTGTCAAAAGGCCTTAGCACGGGGCAAGAGGATGCAGAGATAGCTACTCTTGAAGAATATGTCACAGTGTTGCTATTCGAGTTGCCATGATGAAAGCGGTGCGCAGCGGAGATTGTCTTTGGTAGGGGCGAGTCCCAGGATCCAGGCAATGGTGCATATATTTCAGCGAAGTCAGGGGACTTCAGAGGAGCTGCTAGGCGATGGATTATCCTAGAGCTAGGCTTCGTCCGAGTGTGACCCGAGAGTGGGTGGACAAAGGTGGATTGCCAAAGGAGCGAACAGAATCGAAGCTGGCGAAGGCCCTACGATGTGTTGGCGGAGTCCACACATGGAGATATCGCAGTTCGAGTTCATACCACAGGGATCAGAATGCAAGGAGATGTCACCAGGCGATGATATGATGCAGCGGATCGTGGTGGAATGGTTCGTGGCAAGACCACACACACGATGAGTCCCATGGGGGGGACTAGATCATGCAGAGGTATGATTGGGAGCGCGACTAGGAGCTCCAAGTCGGTGAACAACACGACGGTAAGAAGAGCTATGGATTCAAGCAGTGAATGCCATGGTACCGCAGAGGCGGGTCTTCCGTGCGTGCACCGAATGTTGCATTGAATGGAAGCCTTGGACATCAGCTTATGGGAGCTGTGCCCTGTCGAGGAAGAAGTTCAGATGCAAGTACCAGGGAGTCCCACAGGGGGACTGGATCATACAGAGGTATGATCGGAGCTGCTGAAGAGTGGAACTACTTCAGAGCTCACATTCGCTTAAGGGAGCTCGGTAAGTCAGAGGACAAGGCCGAGTAAGCGAACATTGCAGCCAATGAAGCTAAGGAGAACAGAAATGGTGCAAGTCCTGCAACATGAGTGGTGGTGGCCATACATGGGAGTTGTAGTCTGTCTTTCCAGCGACCAAGTGGAACTGCCCAGAGAACACATAGGTGTTGAAGCAGGTGGTCGAAATATGGCGAGGAAGCAATGACGAGTCCAAGAGGGACTCAGTTACCCAAGATCAATCATCGAGTAGATTGAAGGTGAACTCAGAGGAGTGTCACAATGCCGCAGAGGCAGATCTACCGATCACGAAGAAGGGATGCAGATGCAAGACAACGGATAGTAGTGCCATGGGCGTCGCAGTGCCAGGGTACCGCTGAGGCGGGACTTCCGTGGAGTCATCAATCCCTTGCTCTCTTAGAAGGAGAGCACTTGGTCGTGATATGGGCCGTGGAGGAGGAGAATACTTTGGCAAACTCCATGTACCAAGACAAGGCTGAAGGGCAGATGCCAGAGAACTTCGTAAGACCAATGTCATTAGACTTTCCATCAAGATAGCCGTGAGTGAAGGACTTCGGGTCGATGCAAGAGTGCATGACCAAGGATCGGAGCAGGCAGTACGCGGTGCTGTACCTTTGCTACTCAAAGGAGTCGATGACAGAAATGATGGAGAAGGCGGTACAATCCCAAAGGCGACCAGATCTACCGGAGACTTACTCCAAGTCGGAGTGATAACTTCTTGCATTCCAGAAGTTCAATGGCAATGAGAAGGTGAATCATAGTAGCTAACTCGGCGCAAGGATTGCAAACACTTCAAGTGCTTCGGAAGTGTGAGCTAAGAGCAGGCGAAGTCTAGTAACCAGCTCGACGCATGAAGTACAAACTCGAGGAGGCGGGCGAAGACAAGTAACCTTTGCCTTCTCAACTCTCTAGAGAATGGGTGAAACTGAGTACCCCAGCTCTCTTAGTTATCCAGCAGAGGAGCTCTGCAAAAATTTGAAGACCCTTAGAAGAGACTAATGGAAGACAACAGTTGTTAAGTCCTCACCAACGATGATCAGTGCTACTGAGAGTAGATTGTCCGCTTCATTTCCCAATTGAATGCCAATCGAAAGCGAAAGTGATGCGAGCCTACTTGGGCAAGACAACTAAGTGGAAGAAGATTCGATGGGCAAATTTTACGAAGGAAGGACCTGAAAATTTCAAAGGTTGCGAGGCGATGCTTGTTAAAGCTCCAACAAGCATCTATCCAGTTCAAGAGACAAGAAGAATTTGAAGACTGGCGCATATCAATGATGGTCTTTTACCTTCATTAGATGAATCCGCAAGAGCCAGCAAGGATCAGCACAACTCTGCCAACCCCACACCAAAGTCAGAGTCATTGGCGAGTTGAAGCAGCATGGCGGATTAAAGTTTGACGACTCAACAACAACAACCGGAGAACAAATGGGAACCAAGAGGCGCATCGCAGCAGGAGCAGAAGATCGAAGATCCAACAAAGAAAAGAAGTTGCAGCGTCAGCAAAGGCTTCGACGAGGACGTCGAAGGAATAAGTGGGGGAGAATGTCACGGACAAAATTGTAAACGGCTTGTTCATGTAATGCTGAAGCTTGTCCGTGTACCTTTTGGTTTGTCATATAATGTAAAGCTTGTAAAGGGCTTGCCCAAAGGCAAAATGCCCCTATTTGAGTGAGTTTGACAGCCATTGTAGGTTTGTACATAAAGTACGCGTCGAGGGAATACTTGTAATAGAATTCGGTCTGTAGTGGACCAATTTTATACCTTTGTTGTGCAACTATTCTGAGCTTGTAATATCCATGGTTGGAATGTGCATTGGCTATAAAGTGTTTGCTAGAAGAGCGGCTTGCGGATCCCGTGTGAAGCGCTTTCTCTGTCCCGTCGTCTCTTTCGTAGGTCCTAAGGGATTGTAAGAGATTTCGGGGAGGCTGACCTTTGTGGTGATACGCATTGGTGCCGCACGGCTTAGGCAAAACCAGCTAAGTCCATGACAAGGTGGTAGCACCGCCCCTGACAAGCGGTGGCACCGCCAGCATCGGAAAACCCCAACAGAATTCAAATTTGGAGCTCAAATTTGAATCCTCTTTGAATCTATAAATACCCCGCCTTTTCTCAGCTGAAAGGGCACCCTTTTGAGTGTTAGAAATTGAGCAAGAGTCTTGGCAAAAGTCTTATTTTTGATAGCTTGTGTTCACCTCCTTCTTCCTCTTTGAAAAATCTATAAGAGTGTGAACTTCTTGTAAAAGGGTTGTAAGAGGGGTGTTTGGTCCTTCCCCTTTTAAAAAATTGCTAGTGGAAGTTGGGAGCCTTATCGGAGAAGGCTTCGGAAGTGGATGTAGGTTACTTGATCGAACCACTATACATCATAGCGTTCTTGAATGCGTGAGTGTTTAAATTTCTGAATCATTTAGTTTTTCATCACCTTTACTCAAGCATCTTCAATCAAGCCATCTTTCATTGAATCAAAATTTTTGTACGAACTAGCTATTTACGAAATCAGTTTCAAACTTATGATTTTAATCTGTTGCACTAATTCACCCCCCCCCCCTCTTAGTGCCTCTCTGATCCTAACAATTGGTATCAGAGCAAGGTTCACTCTCATATTTGGTTTAAAACCCAAGAGAGATGGCCTATTCTAGCATACAAGAGGGTCACTCTATTACTCGTCCGCCTATGTTTAATGGGTTGGATTATACGTATTGGAAGACTCGTATGAGGATTTTTCTTATTTCTATGGATTTTGAGCTTTGGAATATCATTGAAAATGGTTTTTAAAAATCTTCTCTTCCGATGAACGAATGGAATGAGTCAGAGAAGAAGGTTTTTGCTTTAAATGTAAAGGCTATGAATGTCTTATTTTGTGCACTAGATAAAAATGAATTTAATCGCATATCGATTTGTGAATTGGCTTTTGATATTTGGCATACTCTTGAGATCACTCATGAAGGCACTAGCCGAGTGAAAAAGTCCAAAATTAATATTCTTGTGCATTCTTAAGAAACTTTTTTGAATGAAACCAAGTGAGTCCATCAGAGACATGTACACCCACTTTACGGATATCATCAATGGACTCAAAGCACTTAGTAAAGGTTTTTCTAACTTTGAACTTGTAACTAAGATTTTAAGATCCCTTCCAAAGGGTTGGGATCCAAAAGTTACGACCATTCAAGAGGCCAAGGATCTTAAGACTTTTCCTCTCGAAGAACTTATTGGGTCTCTAATGACCTATGAAATGATGTGCCATGCTCATGAAGAGCTTAAGAACCCCCTTCTAAAGAACAAGAAGGATATGGCACTAAGAACACAAGAAGACTACTTGAAGGGAACATCAAGTGATGAGGACAGTGATAATGACATTGCACTTTTAACTTGAAATTTTAAAAAAATTTATAAGAAAGAACAAATTTAAAAATGACACAAAAAACAAACTTGAACATAAAAAGGACCAAGTCATTTGCTACGAGTGCAAGAAGCCGGGGCACTTCAAATATGAATACCCCCAAGCCAAGAAGAAGAAAGTATTGAAGGCTACATGGGATGATTCAAGTGACTCCGAGGTTGAAGCAAGCAATAAAGAGGAGGCCAACTTCGCGCTAATGGCCTTAAGAGAAGAGGTTAGTGAGTTATTTAATGAAGAATTATCTTTCGATGAACTTTTTATCGCTTTTCATGAGTTATTTGATGAATGTAGAACTATTAGTAAGAAGTTCAATTTACTAAAGAAAGAACATGCTTTATTACAAAATAAGTTCAATAGTCTCCAAACTCCTTCTCTACCCCCATGCTCTAAGTGTGAACATATTAAAGCAATAAAAAATGAGAACTTGCTACTCAAAGAGACCCTAAACAAGTTTAAGGTCGGTAGCAAGGGCTTGGACATGATCCTTGCTAACAAGGGTCACGTTGGAAATAGAAGTAGAATTGGATTTATGAGTGGATCTCATCGAAATCCCACCACCTTCATTAAAGGACCCATATTGCATGTATCACCCCATTTAAAATGTAATTTTTGTAGTAAAACTGGACATGTTGTTTACAAATGTCCATTTAAGAAAATTAGTCCATAAAGATTGATATGGGTTCCTAAAGGAACCATAATAGTTCAATGTTAAATTACAAAATAAGTAGATCAATTTATGGGGCAGCCAAAATCAAATGGGTACCTAAAAACTATCATCTTTTGTAGACAAACTCAGAAGCTAGGAGTAAAAGATGGTATCTTGATAGTGGATGCTCAAGGCACATGACCGGAGATCCATCTCATTTCTCTATGCTCACTAGCAAAGAAGAAGGGTATGTCATCTTCGGAGACAACAACAAGGGTAAAATCATTGGCAAGGGAACCATAGGTAACAAATTAAGTTTTTCAATTGATGATGTGTTGCTAGTTGATGGCTTAAAATATAATCTTTTAAGCATTAGTCAATTATGCGATAAAGGTTATATTGTTAGATTTGAATCTAATGTTTGCATCATTGAAAAACAAAATAATGACATATCCATGATTGCTTTAAAATAAAATAATGTCTGCACCATTAATATTGATGAACTAAGTAATGAAATATATTTTTTAGTTTTGAATGATGATGCTTGGCTTTAGCATAGGAGATTAGGCCATGCAAGCATGAAACTAATATCTAAGATTTCATCTAGAGAGTTAGTACGAGGGATTCCCAACATGAAGTTTGTAAATGACAAAGTATGTGATGCGTGTCAACTAGGAAAATAAATAAAAACTAGTTTTAAACCAAAAAATTAAATTAGCACCACTAGACCATTGCAATTGATTCATTTGGATTTATTTGGACCAATTGACATAACAATTCTAGGAGGTAGCAAATATGCCTTCGTAATTGTGGATGACTATAGTCGATACACTTGGACCTATTTCTTGACTCACAAAAGTGATTGTTTTAAATGTTTCTCTAAATTTTGTAAACTTACTCAAAATGAAAAAGGTTTCATGATTTCATCAATTCGGAGTGATCACAGTGGTGAATTTCAAAACCATGACTTCCAAAATTTTTGTGAAATAAATGGATATAACCATAATTTCTCTACTCTGAGGAATCTTCAACAAAATAGAGTAGTGGAAAAGAAAAATAGAAATTTACAAGAAATGGCTAGAACCATGTTAAATGAATATAATTTACCCAAATATTTTTGGGCCGAAGCTGTGAACACGGCTTGCTATGTCATGAATAGAGTTCTAGTAAGACCATCTCTATCTATGACTCCATATGAATTATGAAATAATAAAAAATCTAATGTCTCTTACTTTAAAGTTTTCGGTTGCAAATGCTTTATCTTGAATGAAAAGGATGTCATAGGAAAATTTGATGCTAAATCCAATGAAGGCATCTTTCTTGGTTACTCTTCTATTTCTAAAGCTTTTCGAGTTTTCAACAAAAAAACTTTAGTTATAGAAGAATCTATTCATGTGGTTTTTAATAAATTTTTCAAATTTAAGAAAAAAGATTTTGATAATGATCTTGGTTTTGATGATTTGAATTTGAATGAACCCTCTCCTTAAAATGACAACTTGGATGCATCTTCTTCCTAAATTTCCTTACCCAATGAATGGAAGTATATAGATACCCATCCCAAGGAGATAATTATAGGAGATACATCTAAAGGGGTTCAAACTCATTCTTCCTTTAAAAATTTTTATGCTCATGCCGCTTTTCTTTCTCAAATTGAACTAAAGTACATTGATGATGCCTTGAAAGATGATTCTTGGGTTATCGCGATGCAAGAAGAGTTGAATCAATTTGAGAGAAATGAGGTATGGAAGCTTGTTCCTAGATCTAATGACCATTTAGTTATTAGTACTAAATGGGTCTTTAGAAACAAGCAAGATGAATACGGTATCATGGTTAGAAACAAAGCTAGATTAGTGGTCAAAGGTTTCAACCAAGAAGAAGGTATTGATTATGAAGAGACCTTCACTCTTGTGACAAAATTAAAAGCCATCAGGATGCTCCTTGCCTATGCTAGTAGTAATGATTTTAAACTATTTCAAATGAATGTCAAAAGTGCTTTCTTAAATGGCTTTATTTTCGAAGAAGTATATGTTGAACAACCTCCCGGATTCGAAAATTCTCTTCTTCCTAATCATGTGTTTAAATTAACTAAGACTCTCTATGGATTAAAACAAGCTCCTAGAGCTTGATATGAAAGGCTTAGCTCCTTTCTTATCTCAAATAATTTTACAAAAGGCAAGGTTGATACTACATTGTTTATCAAATATTTTGAAAATAATTTTCTTATTGTTCAAATTTATGTTAATGACATTATTTTTTGTTCTTCGGATGAATCACTATGTGAATCTTTTGCCAAGTGTATGAGTCATGAATTTGAAATGAGTCTAATGGGAGAATTAACCTTCTTTCTTGGATTACAAATTAAACAACATGGTAATGGCATATTCCTTAATCAATCCAAATATACATTAGAATTGTTAAAAAGATTTAACATAGATGGTTCAAAAGCCATAAATACTGCTATAAGTACTTCCACTAAGTTAGATTTGGATAAAAGTGGAGAAAATTTTGATCAAAAGACATATAGGGGAATGATAGGCAGCTTGCTCTATCTTACCGCAACTAGACCAGATATCATGTTTAGTGTAGGACTTTGTGCAAGATTTCAAGCTGATCCTAACCTATCTCATCTTAAAGCTGTTAAAAGAATTCTTAGATATCTTAAAGGTACTCCTAATCTAGGATTATGGTATCCAAAATCTAATAACTTTGATTTAATAGCTTATGCGGATGCTAATTTTGGCGGATGTAGAATAGATAGAAAAAGTACATCTGGAACATATCAATTCTTAGGACATGCACTTATTTCTTGGACTTCCAAGAAACAAAACTCGGTTGCTTTATCTACAACCGAAGCTGAATACATAGCTGCAAGTGCATATTGTGCTCAAGTCATTTGGATGAAAAATACACTAGAAGATTATGGAATTCATTTAAATAACATTCCCATAAAATGTGATAATATAAGTGTTATTTGTCTAACCAAAAATCCTATTCAACACTCTAGAACTAAGCATATTAACATAAGACATCACTTTATACGAGATCATGTTAACAGTAACAATGTCACTCTTGAATTTATTGATACAAAACATCAATTAGCGGATATTTTTATAAAACCCTTAAATGAAGAACAATTTGACTTCATTAGAATGGAATTAGGAATGTTGAATTGTCCTCGTGAATGAGCAGCATTATATATATTTTCTTTCGGCTTTCGTGGATTTTATAAAATTTTGGCTCTCACGGATTTGCCTCCCACATTCTAATTTTCTATTTCAAAGAGTGATCTAAGTTAACATCTTTTCTCAATTCAACACATGAAAACAAAAATATGAAATTAAAAAAAAAATTGGTGCCAGCGGTGACACCGCCAGAACCGGTAGTAGCACCGCCTGGGTGCTCGGCTCCCAAGCGGTGGCACCGCTTGGTTGGTGGTAGCACTACCAGAACACCCCCATACTTAAGGGGGATGTTAGGGTCGGTGGTAGAATCAACCCCAACCCCTTTTCTCAGCCCCTCTTCTTCCTCTAACCCCTCTAATCTACTCCTCTCTATTTCTTCTTTCTCCAAAAAGGGCTAACAAAGGCTTTCTCTTGATTCTAGCTCCTCACCTCCCTAGGAAACTCAAAGAAGGTAAACTTTGTAATTTTCTCTTCTCTTCTTATTTCCTTATCTTTTCCTTATTGTTTCTTTTTGTTCCTTCATCATGAATAGATATGGCTCCTAAAAAATCATCAAGAGGCAAAGGAAAAATGTTGGAAGGAGATTCATTTGACCCAATCTTTTTTAGATCTAATGAGGTAGCTTTAAGGTACCTAAATTTTGATTCTAAAGTTATACATAAGGGAAAAAATATTGATCTAGGTGAATTAGGAAACCTAGAACTCATTAGATAGTTTGCCGATCTAAATGTCTTACATATCTTGCAAATTGATGAACTAATCTACCATAGGTTGGTTAAGCTATTTTATGCTAACATGAGTATTGAAGATGATGGTTTGACTACCTATATTTTAGGAATCACAATTCAGATTTCTGATCATACCATATGTGAGCTAAATGGAATTGAAGAAAAGAATAGAGGATGTTATTTCAAAGGCTAATGGGACATGGATGCAATCGGAGCAACCCACTTCGAAGCCTTAGAGACGATCTTTGCTAATCCTAACCTAGGCATCATTCCTAAAAACTACGAGCACTTATTACCTTTTAATTTGAAATTACTTCATCACATCATCATAAGCATTCTTCTTCCGAAACAGTTTCACCTTGATGAGATTAGCATATTAGAATTAAGTACCATGTATTGGATCATGACCCGACAAAACAACTGTTTTGGATACTTGATCAAACAACATATGATGGAAATTTTCTCTAGAGACTTAATGTTGTCATATGGTGGGTTGATCACTAGATTAATATTTGCCCATGATATTTGTGTGTCACCCGATGAGGAAATAATGTAGGTCGATAGATATAACACAATAAATAGAAGCCTCCTGAAGAGACTTAGATGCACCTTTAGAGATGGCCTATAAATTAGGCAACCTAGAAGGATTAATCTAGTTCCCCCACCAGTAGAGCGACCTGAAATACTAATTTTTAGGAGAAGTGAATCTCCTCCGCCTAGTCCCTTTGGTCTACACCATCTGCGCCAGCACTTGCTCCATCCACTGAAGATCTGATCATGTTAGCTTTAAATCAAATCATATCATAGCAAAATCAAATCAACCTGTAGCAATTTGAAATTTTGAAGGAAGTGCAACAGATGAACTGTAAAATAGATCACTTGTATAGGCATTTTGGAATTCTCCCTATGAAATAACTGTTGTTTTTAACTCTTGTCCTATTATGCTTATGACTACTATGGATGATGTTGTATAATGTTACTTTCCTTTCATCTACTCAGCTTTTGAATAAATTTTTCATTCGATCGTAATTTTTGGATGACGCTTTCATAATTTTTATGATTTGATATCTTCCTCGAATGATTTCATGCTCCCTCCATGGCTCAATAATTAATTGAATTTGTTGATGATTAATCAAATTTTGTAATCTCCCTCTCATGGCTTGATAAATGAGGATTTTTCCTTCGGAGTAATGAATGATTTCTTCACCTCCATTATTTTTATTGATGACAAAGGGAGAGAAAAATGTAAAATTGCTATGATGGAGTAAATGCTTAAAATAAATTAATTGTATCGTATCACAAATGCTTAAAATGTAAATTTCCTTAAGATAAGCTATTTCTTCATTTGATATCATGTCTTAATATTGAACACTCTTTTGGATATCACTTGATCCTTGTTATATTTGAATTAATATTTCTTGTCATAATAGGTGTAATACCTTTACATAGTTTAAAAATATGAAGTTTTCGTATTTATGCTTAAGCTTGCTTATTAAGCATGATGTTAAATGAAATTTATCGGTTTTGTCTTAAATTCAAAAGATTGAATTCAAGTGTTTTTACTTTCTCATGATATGACATATAGATAGGAGGAGTTAAGAGTAACTCCATCATCAATTAATTGTCATCATCAAAAAGGGGAAGACTGTTGAATCTCGAATTTTGATGATGAAGTCAATTGGTGAAATATGTGTTCTAATCTATATTATCGAGATAAGTGTGTAGGATTAACTACGATGGGATGAAAACATTAAGTGATTTATTGAGGTCAAGTCCGTCGGGAGTTCAAGAGTTCATCGAAAGTCCGAAGGATCATCGAAAGTGTTGTTGAAACCAACCGAGATCGAATCAGGGACTTATCGAAGTATTTAGAAGTTCACCGCAAGGATCGTCGAAGGTTCGCAGAGTTTACCGAGAAGGTTCAAAAGCTTGCCGAAGACTCGTTGAGCTCGCCATATAATCCAAGAGTATGCTGGGAGTCCGCTAGAAAAAATACGAAGGAAGTATCAGAAGTCCACCGGAATCTTGTCGTAAGGCTCACCAGAAGAAGACTTGAAGAATGTCAGTTTAAATCACTTAGAATTATGTTTTAATTTTATAGTTGTCATGTAATTAAGGTAAGGATTTGGAAATAATCCTGTTCAAACCTAGTAGGGGCCAACCGGGCTCTTATTGGGTCAATTTAGGCCTAAAACAGGGCCCATTCAGCTTTACTGAATGGGCCAGGCTGTGGAACCGCCCACCAGCCGAGCGCCAGGCGGTGGTACCGCCTAGCCTGGGGTGGTAGCACCACCCAACGCCAGAATGCAACGGCGATAGCACTGCTGCCTTGGGCGATGGAACCTCTTGTGCACTGTCAGTCTGACAACTAACAGGCGATAGCACCACCCCTTACAGGCAATGGCACCACCAACACCGGGAATCCCAAACAGAATTCAAATTTGGAGCTCAAATTTGAATCCTCTTTGAATCTATAAATACCCCCCCTTTCTTAGCTGAAAGGGCACCCTTTTGAGTGTTAGAAATTGAGCAAGAGTCTTGGCAAAAATCTTATTTTTGATAGCTTGTGTTTACCTCCTTCTTCCTCTTTAAAAAATCTATAAAAGTGTGAACTTTTTGTAAAATGGTTGTAAGAGGGGTGTTTGGTCCTTCCCCTTCAAAAGGATTGCTAGTGGAAGTTGGGAGCCTTATCGGAGAAGGCTTCAGAAGTGGATGTAGATCACTTGACCGAACCACTATACATCGCGGCGTTCTTGAATGCGTGAGTGTTTAAATTTCTGAATCATTCTTTTCACTTGGCTGCAAATCATTTAGTTTTTCATCACCTTTACTCAAGCATCTTCAATCAAGTCATCTATCATCGAATCGAAACTTTTATACAAACTAGCTATTTCGAAATCGGTTTCAAACTTACGATTTTAATCCGCTGCACTAATTCACCCCCCTTAGTGCCTCTCCGATCCTCACATTTTTCGTTGATTGTCGGGCCTGCATGCCTATAATTATGTTGTAATTATCCTAGAGGCGCGGCAGAAGCCTAGAGGTGGTAGCGGGACCCCTAAGGCCGATTCAGACGATCGCGATGCATGGAGATGCGTCGAGGTGCCGATAGATCCAACGATGACGAGATGGATGATCATCGTGCATAGAGATGCACTAATATGCACATAGATCTTGATATAAGTGATTAGGTCTACTAGCTCATGCCTAATCATATTAGGTTGAAGTCCATGATCATCTGGTGTGCTTGTGCATGTGAATGTTATACACCTACTAGATAAGTATATATATATATATATATATATATATATATTACATGCGATGTAAATATATTAAATATGTATGTGTGTGACACATCATATCATGAGATCGAACCTAAAACCCCTCCTATGATAATATTAAGTCGGTAAGCGTGAGGCAATAAGATTGACCCACGTAGCCTTCCATCGTTAGGGGCTGGAACTGATTCTCGACATAGGCTGAGTTGGTTGAGTCCCTCGAGGCTCACCTATTTCGCATCTCACTATCTTGTCTTCGACATAGAGATGTCACCGGTGACCTGAGGACATTGTATGCTTGGTCGAGTCCCTTGAGGGCATATCACCGAATCAGACTCATTTTGTAACAATGGTGATGACTTAACTAGACATCATGGTTGGTCGAGTCCCTCGAGGCCATGGTGGTTCGGAGGCCAAATATGATGGGAATCACAAGGAGTTACGATTGGTAAGAGTTGTCTACCTTTTGGGCTTAGTGTGATTGGTCGAGTCCCTAAGGTTGCACTAAGATGCCGATTGGATCTCGATCCCCATTAGAAGTCTATCGGAGACTTCCGTTTCATGTGCATGAGGGTGTCATGTGACTCACTAGAAAAATTAGTGGGAGTATGTCAAGATAGAAGTCCATATCTTGATTGTTTATTTTTGTAAAATCTACGAGTTATTTACTTATGCTATATCTCCTGTTTATCAGAAATATGTCATCATCAAACCCTCTACGTTGCATACTTGATGCCAACCGCCTCACTGGTCCAAACTATATGGATTGGCTCCGCAACCTAAGAATAGTTCTTACAGCGGAGAAAATCGCATATGTCTTAGATACGATCATGCCCCAACATGAGGCAGAAGCTCCTCAAGAAGAGTTTGCCCAATATGCAAAGTATATAGATGATTCCACTCTCGCCCGGTGTTACATGTTAGCCTCTATGACTCCTGAGTTATAGAGACAATATAAAAATACGGATGCTCATTCCATACTCCTGCACTTCCGCAAACTATTTGAGGAACAGGGAAAAACTCAACGATATAAGATATCCAAGAGACTCTTCTATGTTAGGATGACTGAGGGGACATCAGTTCAGAACCATGTCTTGAAGATGATAGAGTGGATTGAAAAACTCACAAGTCTAGGAATAGTCCTAGATGATAGATAACCTGTGTGTTGATCTTATACTTCAGTCCCAATTAGATTTCTTTTCTCAGTTCATCATGAATTTCAATATGAACAAATTTGATATATCTCTCCCTGAGCTCCTCAATATGTTGAGGGAGGTAGAGAGCACTATCAAGAAAGAGAAATTAGTTCTCTATGTTGGTGAGACCAAAAGAAAAAGGAAGGCTGGGAAGACCCTTGAGAAGGGTAATGGCAAAGACAAATGGGGTAAGGCAAAGGTTGCCAAAATTAACCCAGCAAATGACAAAGGCTAGTGCTTCCACTGCGGTCAAGATGAGCATTGGAAGAGGAACTACACGGCGTATCTTACAGAAAAAGCAAAACAGAAGCTTGAAAAAGCTTCAGGTACTTTCATGATCAGTCTTCATATGTCAGATTCTTGTGATAATGCATGGGTATTGGATACCGGTAGTACTTATCACATCTATAATTTATTGTAGGTTCTGACAAGGCATAGGAGATTGGCAAAAGCGAGATGAACCTCAAGATGGGCAATAGTGCAAGAGTTACTGCTGTTGCTGTCGGTGAGATCACTCTACACCTGCCTGATGGAGCTATTATTGCATTAGATGCATGTTATTTTGTTCCCTCTATTATCAAAAATATTATTTTTATTTCATGTTTGACATTAAATGGTTATAAAGTGCTTTTTGAGAATAATTATTGTTCAATCAGTAAGAATGATAAGATCATTACTAGAGGGACATTGCATAATGGTTTGTTTATGCTAAATACTACTTCACATATCACGAATGTAAGCATGGCCAAGAAAAAATGAGAAGAGGTGAACAATGCATATTTGTGGCATTGTAAGCTAGGTCATATCCATGAGGGAAGGATTCAAAAGTTGTTAAAAAATGGATACTTAGATCCATTTGACTACGAGTCATATACAACTTGCGAGCCTTGCCTTCGTGGAAAATTGACCAACTCTCTATTTAGTAGAATTGGAGAGAGAGCCATTGAGTTACTATAACTCATACATAGTGATGTATGCGGTCCTATGTCAACTCATGCCATAGGTTATTTTTCCTACTTCATTACTTTCACTGATGATTTCTCAA
The DNA here is from genome assembly GCA_024322285.1 of Musa beccarii. Classification (NCBI taxonomy): domain Eukaryota; kingdom Viridiplantae; phylum Streptophyta; class Magnoliopsida; order Zingiberales; family Musaceae; genus Musa; species Musa beccarii. The sequence goes on along the minus strand of CM044401.1, from coordinate 34,811,780 downwards.
GGTATGGATATGTGTACTTGATGAAGTATAAGTCTGAAGCCTTCGAGAAATTCAGGGCGTATAAGAATGAAGTAGAGAACCAGACTGGAAAAAGTATTAAAACTCTTCAATCAGATCGAGGAGGAGAATACTTGAGTACAGAATTCACCCAGTTCCTCAAGGACCATAGGATTCTGTCCCAATGGACACATCCTTATACACCACAGCTCAATAGTGTATCAGAAAGGAGGAATCATATACTATTAGATATGGTGCGATCCATGATGAGTTTCGTTGACCTACTTATCTCATTTTGGGGATATACTCTACAGACCGTAATTTACCTTCTGAATAGATTTTCATTTAGATCAGTAGTGTCTATACCATATGAGGGAATAAGCCTGATCTTAAGGTTATTAAGATTTGAGGCTGCCTTGCCCATGTTAAAAGACATGAGCCCGATAAGTTGGAATCTAGGACGGAACGGTGCAAGTTCATGGGATACCCCCAAGGAAACTTGTGGTTATTATTTCTATCACCTTGAGGACCAAAAGGTTTTTGTTGCCAAGAGAGCAGTGTTTCTTGAGAATGAACACATTCTTGATGGAAATAGTAGGAGCATGATAGAATTGAGCGAGGTTGGAGAACCTAGCTCAGGCACCATTCTAAAGATCGAGTCTGTTCGGGTACCTAACACATAAGTTCTAATTTTGCATAGGGCCGGTAGAGTGTCACACCCTCTTGAAAGATATGTGGGACATATTAGTAGAGAGGACATTCAGGACATTGATCCTCAGACCTACGAGGAGGCTATTATGAGTATAGACTCTGGGAAGTGGCAAGAAGCCATGAATTCTGAGATGGAATCCATGTACTCCAACAAGGTTTAGAACCTTGTTGATACACTTGAGGGTATCGTACCTATTGGCTACAAATGGATCTTCAAGAAGAAGATCGGGGTGGATGGAAAGGTGGAGACCTACAAGGCAAGGCTACTGGCTAAGGGATATCGTCAGAAGTAGACTATGACGAAACCTTTGCACCCGTAGCTATGCTGAAATCCATTCGAATTCTATTGACTATTGTAGCACATTATGACTATGAGATCTGGCAGATGGATGTGAAAACTGCATTCCTCAATTGCAACCTCGAAGAGGAAGTGTATATGATATAGCCTGAGGGGTTCATGTCTAAGCACAATCTAGATAAGATGTGCAGATTGCTTAAGTCCATTTATACACTAAAGCAAGCTTCCCGAAGTTGGAACATAAGATTTGATGAGGCGATCAGATCTTATGACTTCGTTAAGAATGAAGATGAGCCTTGTATATATAGGAAGGTAAGTGGAAGCGCTATCACCTTTTTGGTGTTATATATGGATGACATCTTAATCATTGGGAATGATATAGGAATGCTCTCCACAGTAAAAGCTTGGCTATCTAGACACTTCTCCATAAAGGACTTAGGGGAAGCATCCTATATTCTGTGAATTCAAATCTATAGAGATAGATTCAAGAGGATACTTGGCTTGTCCTAGTCCAAGTATAGACTCCATTGTCAAAAGGTTTAGAATGAAAAATTCCAAGAGATGTCTCATACCTATGAGATATAGAATATCACTTTCTAGGAGTATGTCCCCAAAGACTCCTGAAGAAAAGGCATACATGGATAGAATATCATATGCCTCAGCGATAGGGTCTATCATGTATACTATGCGATGTACCAAGCCTGATGTAGTGCATGCTCTGAGTATCACGAGTAGGTATCAGGCAGATCCAAGCTTGAAGCACTGGAAAACAGTAAAGTGTATCCTTAAGTACTTGAGAATGACTAAGGATCTTTTACTGGTATATGGAGGTAGTAGCCTCAGAGTTAAGGGCTACACGGACTCGAGCTTCCAGTCCGATGTCGATAATAGCAAGTCGAATTCAGGGTATGTCTTCACCCTGAATGGAGGAGCAGTATACTGGAAAAGTTCCAAGTAAGATATTACTGCTGACTTGACCATAGAGGCAGAATATATTACTGTAGCAAAGGTAGCAAAGGAGGGAGTCTGGATGAAGAAGTTCATCACAAATCTAGGAAACGTATTAGATAGTGTGAAATTGATTCCTATATAGGGTGACAATAATGGGGCGATCGATCAAGCGGGAAACCTGGGTCTCGTCAGAAGTATTCTGAGGAGGTTCCACTGAGATTAGAGAGATCATGGCCCGAGGAGATGTAGTAGTGGAAAGAGTTCCATCCGAAGATAACATTGTAGATCCACTGACAAAGCCGTTAACTCAGATTATATTTGAGCGTCACAGAGGTCTGATGGGGATCAGACATGTAGGTGATTGGCTTTAGGTCAAGTAGGAGATTGTTGGTTATAGGTGCCCTACATGCCAATCACGTGAGTGATGGCACCTGTGACATGTTACGATGATCTCTTCGCATATTATTATTGATATTTTCTTACATTATCTGGATGAATATTGTGATGTCCATGGATTTGTGCAATGGGAATTGGATCGTGATGAGATCACGATAATGAGACCGATATACCTTTAAACACAGATCCTAAATCATCCTGGTCATAGGTTACTCGATGAGGACATCGAGATAACTGGATAGACTGGTGCGCTGTATACTCGTCTATATGATGGAGGCGATTGGTCTCATAGTCGCATGTGTGGGGACACTAGAGGTACATTGCAAGTACTCATTAGAGAACGAGTTCACTGATTGATCTGCTTAAAGAATGTTGTATGGTTAATGATACCTAATGTCAGACAGTGATTCCGTAGTCCCAGTAGTATGTCTGGTCCTTAGACTTGAGGCACCAAACATGCCTTGTTTGAGTACTTCATTCTTTGATGTCGGACTTACAGGTTTGGAGATCTCTAGATCTGGTATAGCCAGTTCTCAGGAATGGTAGCCAGCCTTACAAAGATAATTATATATCAATAGAGGATCATCCACTCTCAGTATCATGAGAGATATATCCCACATGTGCTTGCTCAAGCAAAACCCTTGGCTAGGGTCGTTCAGATTGAGAGAGAATGAGTTCTCCAGGAGAATCTGATTAGAGCGAGACTCGGATAGGATTCCGTATGGGCCTGACTGTACCATGCCCAATATACGGTCTCTGAGATATTAGATAGATGAGGGACTATAGAAACATGATAACTAAGGACAGACAGGTCTGATAGATTATATCCCCCTGTACCATTTGGGGACTATGGTATAGTTGCCTAGTACGTCCATAGTCGATGAGTCAAGTGAATTATTATAGAGATAATAATTCACTATATCAAAAGGTGTTCTGAGTCAGAAGGAGTTCTGACGGAAGTGACTCACGGCCAGCTCGGTATCGGGCCAAGAAGGTTACACACATAAGGTGGATATTGTGACGAGTAGAGGTATAGATATGAGATATCTGCGAAGCCCCTAGTTTGGATCCTATGGATGAGATCCAATTAGGTAATTGGATGAGATCCAATTAAATAATTTGATAAGATCCAATTGGATGAGATCAAATTGGATCCCGTGGATAAGATCCAATGAGATCCAACTGGATAGAGATCTAGTGTGAATAAGATCTGCTGAGGATAAGCTTCCTCCACCTCTATAAATAGGAGGAATCTCCTAGTTCATAGGCAGAGAGCTCTTGGTAGTCATCCTCCTATTCTCCTCAGTCTCCTTTCCTTATCCTTGGCTCCGGCAGCCTAGTGGTGCATATGGAGAGAGATCCCACGGTGATCTAAGAAGCGTCATTGCTGCGTCCGCTATGTGGATTACCACTAGAGAGGAGTACGCTAGTGCTCCTTTACCCTCTACATCAGATCTGAAATTTTTGGAGATATACGATCTCCCCAAGTAATGCTTTTGATATGATACATGCAGATTTTTTGGATTTGTGATTTTTGCACATCAATCATCGCACGACGACCAAGTACATAATTATGAGAAATTCGATCTTGTTTTTATTTTCTGCTAAGCATGAGATGTCGAATCTCTCGATTTCCCAACAACCATCACCTGATCTGGTGATGCCACCACCTAATCTAACTTCTAGTCACTAAGTTGGCTTTCCAATATACATAATTTAGTCCTTATTCAAGCCCAATGGGCCCATAATCAAGTTGGCATGGTTACACCCAAAACTAACTCAATTAAAACCTAAACTACTTCGATTAAGGCACAAACGATTATAAAACATGAATTATATATTATCCAGCATATCATTGATTCATCTGAACTCCTAGTGCGTCATGCTTTCCTTTGACGTATTTCTTGATCCATCGGTATGTTGACTCCCGTAACACTCGATCTTGGCACAATGTCTGATCCTTCCGGCCCAATGCCTAATCTCTGACTCCAGCCTAATCTCTGATTATTCTACTTTAATCGATTTGCCTTTCCATGATCGAAGTTAGTCATGTGTCATATTTTTTCAAATGCTTGTTAGATCATAAACACATTAATTGATTTCATCATCAAAATATGGGATTCAATGATCTCCCCCTTTTTTATAATGACAACTAATTGATGATAGAGTTTTAATTAAACTCTCATTATCTATATGTCATATATAAAAATAAGCTTGAATTCAAAAAATGATAACCATAGTATTCAAGTCAAAATAATTTTAATGATTTTCTTTGCAAAGAGCATATGCAAAATAATCATTTCACACTTCATAACATCATATGCTTCATCATAATATCAAAGTATGAGTTAAGACTTCAAATCATCATAACTTTGGTCATAAGTTCAAATCATCAAGGTACATGCATGATTCCAAAATATTAAAATTTCAAATCATCACAACTTCTCGCCCTTTGTCAACAGCAAAAAGGAGAAAAATGTAAGTGTTTTACTTCTCTTTGAAGTATGCAAGCTAGCAATTGTAGCAATTGTTCTACATTCAATTTGAGATGTGCAAGTTAGCAATTTTTGCTTCTCTTGAGATATACAAGCTAGTAACTATTGCTTCTCTTTTGAGATGTATAAGCTAGCAATTTTGCTTCTCTTGAGATGTGCAAGGTAGCAATTTTTGCTTCTCTTTCTCCCCTTTGTAATTAAAAAAAGAAGAAGGAAAGAATATAATGGTACAAAAATTTACATCAATGTTCTAATCATCGTATAAGATATTAAAAATTGAAATATCATGATTCATTTTGACAAATCTCTTCTTTTGTAAATAGTGAAAAGAAAGAATTATAGTAAACAATCTTGATTCAAAAGAAACTTAAGTTATGAAAACTAAAAAATCAAAATAAAATATTTGAGAAGAATTTATATGTTTATAAGATTCAACATGCCTAACTATCTTATAATAAAATCAAATTAGTTCTCATTCAATGATTTAGTAAAAATTATTAGGATCAATACGGCAGTAAGAGGGGGGGTGAATTAGTGACGATAAAAAATGTGTTTGCATCGATTTCAGAAAACTTTTGGATTTTCAAGAATCATTTCGATAAAACATTTAGCTTCAAAAACAATCGTAGAAGGAAGAAGGGCAGTAGAGACGGTATGCAACAAAAGTAATCAACAAGAAGGAAAGTGCACTGCAAGGAAAGAACATACTGATTTATAGTGGTTTGATCATCCGACCTACGTCCACTCTTGATACCTCCTTCGTCGAGGTTACCAACTTCCACTATTGATCTTTCTTTAATGGGCAAAGATTAATCACCCCTTTATAGATCTCTTCTCCTTTTAATAGGTTCAGGAGTAAACCTCTTTACAAATCGCTCACTCTCCTTATACAAGTTTCTAAAGCAAGAACTGGTAGAGGTGAACTCTCAAAGTTACAAGCAGTGATTGTTGAATCTCAAATTTTGATAATGAAATTAATCGATTGGCTATTTAATCTAATCCATATTATTAAGATAAGTGTATAGGATTAACTACGATAGCAATGAAGACATAAAGCAAATTATCAAAGTCAAGTATGTTGGGAGTCCGAGAGTCCATCGGAAGTCCGAAGGTTCATTGGAAGTGCTGCTGGAACTAGCCGAGAATGAATCAGGGACTTACTAAAGGATTGTAGGAAGTTCATTGGAAGGTTCATCGGAGGTTCACGGAGCTTACCAAGAAATTCGAAAGCTTCCCAAATAGACTCGTCGGAACTCGTCGTAAAGTCCAGGAGCCTGTTGGGATTCCGCCGAAAGATTGTCCGAGGGTTCATCGAAAGTCCACCGAAAGTTTGCCGGAAGCTCACCAAAAGAAAACTTGACATTGCCGGATTATATTTTGCTTAGAAATATATTTTCAATTTCGTAGTTAGCACATAATTAGGGTTAAGATTAAGTGATAATTCTTTAACCCTGGTAGGGGCCAATTGAGCCTTTAATTTAAATGGATTGGGTTGGATTCAAGGCCCATCCAAAATTTGTTGGACCTGTCTGGTGGTGGCACTACCAGACTGGGGTGGTGGCACTGCCTCAGGAACAGGTTCCTAGGTGGTCTGGGTGGTGGTACTACCCTAGATCAGTGGTGGTACTACTGATAGTAATTACTTGTCAGCGGTGGTACCACCCCTCCATAGAGCCTGAGATCTTATCAAGCGGTAGTACCATCAAACTGGGCGGTGGTACTACCCAATACACTGATAGAACTAGGGTCAACTGGCGATGGTACCGTTAGTACCCAAAAATCTAGAATTTGACTCGTTTTTGCTCTAATTCTAAAGCCAATTGAGACTATAAATACTCGTTGCTTCTTAGCTAGCTAAATACAATGAGAAGTGATAAGAATTGAGTCAAAACTCTAGCGAAATTGCTTTCGAAAGTTTAAATGTTCACCTCCCAAAGTCTCACTTGTAAAAGTTCTATAAAAGGGTGTGAACCACTTGTAAGATCTATAAAAAATGGTGTTTGGTCCTTTCCCTTCGAGAAGGATTGATAGTGAAAGTCAAGAACCTCATCAGAGGAGGTTTTGGAAGTGGATATAGGTCATTTGACCGAACCACTATAAATTGCTACATACTTCTCTTGGTGTGTAAGTTTTAATTATTGTATTTCAATTTTTACTTGACTGCAATCTCTCAATCTCCTCCTCTCTACTCTCTCGAATCATTCATTTTGCTAAAATCGTTTTTCGTTAGACTAAAACTTCTCAACGCACAACTCTTTTCGAAATCAATTTAAATTATTAATTTTTTATCTACTGCACTAATTCACTCCCCACTCTTAGTGCCACTGTAGATCCTAATAGTTGATATCATAGTAAGGTCACTCTCATTTGGTATAAAATTCAAGAGAGATGATATTTTTCGGTATGCAAGAGAGTCATTCAATCACACGTCTGCCTATATTTAATGGGTCATATTATACTTATTGGAAGACTCACATGAGAATTTTTTCTAATTTTTATGTATTTTAAACTTTGAAATATTATTGAAAATGACTTTCAAAAATCTTCTATTCCGATGAACGAATGAAATGAATCGGAGAAGGTTTTCGCTCTTAATTCCAAGGCTATGAATGCCTTGTTTTGCACTCTTGATAAAAATAAATTTAATCATGTTTCAATTTGTGAATCGGCTTTTGATATTTGGCATACTCTTGAAATCACTCATGAAGGCATTAGCCGAGTGAAAAAGTCCAAAATCAACCTTTTAGTGCATTCTTATGAGTTATTTCGGATAAAACCAAGTAAGTCCATCGGAGATATGTACACCCATTTTACGAATATCGTCAATGGACTCAAAGCACTTGGGAAAAGTTTTTCTAATTTTGAACTTATAACTAAAATTTTAAGATCCCTTCCGAAGAATTGGGATCCAAAAGTTATGGCCATTCAAGAGGCCAAGGACCTAAATAACTTTCCTCTCAAAGAACTAATTGGGTTATTAATGACCTATGAGATGACATGTCATACTCATGACGAGCTTGAGAACTTTCTTCTAAAGAACAAGAATGATATGACATTGAAAACATAAGAAAATCACTTGAAAGAATCTTCAAGTGATGAGGACCTTGATAATGAACTTGCACTCTTGACTCAAAAATTCAAAAAAATTATAAGAAGAAATAAATTTAAAAATGACTCTAAAAATAAACTTGAACCCAAAAAGGAACAAGTAATATTCTCTGAATGCAAGAAGCCAGGGCACTTCAAAAGTGAATGCCCCCAAGCCAAAAAGAATCAACCAAAGAAGAAGAAGGCTCTAAAGGCAACATGGGATGACTCAAGTGACTCCGAAGATGAAGAAGCAAGCAACAAGGAGGTCGCCAACTTAGCTTTAATGGCTTTCAAAGGAGAGGTATATGATTTAGTTAATGAAAATTTAACTTTTGACGAGCTTTCAAATGCTTTTCATGAATTATTAGATGAATGTAGAACAATTAGTAAAAAGTTTAATTTGTTGAAAAAGGAGCATGCTTTGTTAGTTAGTAAATTTGATACTCTTAAACTTAATACTCCTTCTTTGCCTCCTTGCTCTAAGTGTGAACACTTAGAGGCATTAAAGAAAGAGAATTTGTTACTCAAGGAAACCTTAGATAGATTTAAGATTGATAGCAAGTCTTTAGATATGATCCTTGCTAATAAGGGTCATATCCATAAAAGGAGTGGAATCGGATACGTGAGTGGGCCTCACTGAAATCCAACCACTTTCATTAAAGGACCTACATTACCTATATTACCACACACAAAGTGCAACTTTTGTTGCAAGCCCAAACATGACATTTACAAATATCCATTTAAGAAACTAAGCCCACATAAATTGATATGGATTCCTAAAGGAACCATAAATAATTCAATGCAATATGACAAAATTAGTAGATCAATTTTTGGGACACCCAAGGTCAAATGGGTATCCAAAAATCTTCTTATGTAAGAATCATAACCATCGTAAGCTAGGAGCAAGTAACGATACCTCTATGATACATGATTAAGCTCACTAGCTTGGATAATGAAAGACCCTTGAGAGTTATACATTGATTGTTTATGCACCATAATTATTAAGGCTAAAACATATTAGCACTAAGTCTCTTGAAAAATGATTTCAATGAAAACATTTGTATCATGCTTGATTTCATAATTTGAAATCCTATGCTTTGAAATGATGTGGTTTTAGTCTTGATGGTTTTGACGAAACCTTATTTCGGAACTATACGATGATACTAGGCTTCTATAGATAAAAAAATTCTTTTTAACATTCCCATAAAAAGGTCAAATCACTTAAATTAAAATACTTAAAAGAAAATATATTTTCTATCTATTCGAGATATATGAATTCATTTATTTTGTGAATCTCGTATGTGATTTTAATGATGAATTTGGAATTGATGAATTGAACTAGAATGAGATCCTTCAAAATGATTCATGACTTCTTGGAATCACAACTTCATTTTGATTAAAATGATGACTTATCATGCATTGATGGCGTGAATGCATTTGATACTCAGAATTTTCTTTTGATCTTGATGACTTGATGCTCCTTACGCATGGATTATGTTATCATATAATAATACATCCAAATGAGTCACTTATCGATATTTACAATTGCAATATATCCTTTTTGAAATATCTTTCGGATGTGATTCTTAGTGATGAATGTTTTGAATTATGTTTGATGATCTCTTATTTACTTTGAAATTATGTATGATAAGTAATACATGAATCGATAATTGGTTTTATTCCTGGCTTGAATTTTCCTTCTCTTGATCTATATATCTCAGACTCATGACTTGAGATGACATGATTCATGATTCTAGATTTTGATCTTGTTAAAAACAATATTAACAAACCATGAATGATATCCTTCATGATGCTACAAACTGACCTTTATTAATTTTGATGATTACTACATCCTCGTTTGATTTCTTTTGTCTTGATGAATTTATTCAAATTGATAAATAGTGAGGATGAAATTGACTTAAATGTTGATCAAATTCATTACAAAGAAATTCAACCAATTTAATATTATAATAGGAAAAATAATTGATCAAAAATCAAGGTGTTGTTGCTCCTAAAAAATTATCTAAGTTTGGGTGCCAATGGTGGTACCACCAGAACTAGCAGTAGTATCACTTGGGCATTCTGTTTCCAGGCGGTAACATCGCCTAGTTGGCAGTTATACCGCCCGAGGGCACCATTATATAAAGTGACTTTAGGGCCGGCAATGGAACTGACCCTAACTCTTGTTGCAACCTCCAAAATTACTCTCCCACCTCTCCATCTTTATTTTTCTTCTCAAGAAGACCGAAAGAGGCTTCCATCCTCTCAAATCTTGGATCAAGATCACTATTTTTCAAGAAATCTCTACTAAGGTAATCTTTGACACTCCTTCTTTGAATTCTTAATACATGGCTACCCTTTTGTAATTCCCTTTCACTATGATCATTTATAGACAAATAGCTCCTAGGAGGTCATCTAGAGACAAAGGGAAGAGGAAAAAAAGAGATTCATTTGACCCATCCCTATTTAGCTCTAGTGAAAACGTCCTTAGGTATCCTAATTTTGAAACTAGAAATGTACATAAAGGGAAGTATGTTGATCTAAGTGAATTAGGAGGCCTAGAACCTATTAGTTGGTTTTCCAATCTAGATGTCTTACCCATTCTATAAATTAGTGAACCAATTTACCCTAAGCTAGTTCGATTGTTTTATGCCAACCTAAGCATAGATAAAGATGATAATGTGTCAACTTACATTTTAGGAAACCAAATCTCAATTATGGATAGCACAATTTGAGATTTAATAGGAATCACCGAAAAGAATATAGGTTGTTATTTTAGGGGCCAATGGGATTTAGACGTAATCAGAGTAATATATTCTGAGGCTTTAGGGACCATTTTTGAAAATCCTAACCTAGCCATAGTCCCTAAAAGCTGTGAGCATTTACTACCTTTTAGCTCTAAGATTCTCCATCACATCATTATTAGTATCCTAATTCCTAAATAATATCACTACGTATTTTGGATACTTAATCCGGCAAAACATAATAGATATAGCATCTAAAGATTTAATGCTATCATATGGAGGGTTAATCACTAGATTACTACATACATACAATATTAGAATACCACCGAACGAAGAAATAATAAAAGTGGATAGATACAATGCAATAAATAGAAACCTACTTAAGCGACTAAGATACACATTTAGGAACGAAATCTGGACTAGGCAGCCTAGAAGGATCGATCCTCCCCCTCTAGTAGAAGAACCCGAAACCCCTGTATTTAGGGGTAATGAATCTCCTCTTCCTAGTCCCTTTGGTGCTCCACCGACAGATCCAGCTTCTGCTCCATCTTTTGAAGATCCAATCATGACTAAAATAAATCAACTCAAATCACAGCAAGCTGAAATCCTAAATGAAGTACCACAAATGATTTAGAAGTTGAATAATTTGTATAGATATTTTGGTATTCCACCCGAGGAATAGTTGTAAAAACTCTATGTTGACTTCATGAGTTGTAATGGAGCTCATAACTCCCATTTTGTACTCATGTTATTTTGATACATTTTAAAGTTTCATATATGTTGAACTTAATATATGAGGTTGTATGTTCCCTTTCCGAAATTTTTCAACTTTGTATCAGCTTTTTAGTTTTCATGAACTTATCTTAATCCCTCACCTATCTTAATATCATCTTTTTGGATTCCATATTATCTTAAGACATATTTTCAATTTTATATTTTTGACGGAGCTTTCATTTTTATCTTGGATTGATTTTCTTGTTCTTGAAGAATTTTAGCATCATATACATGACTCTCGGTTGATGAATTTTTTAATTGATAAAATGCCCATTTGATATCTTGGTCAAATTGATTCTATCAATTTTATCCTCCCTCTACTTTCGTTGGCATGAGTTCACACTTTCGTATCATGAAATTTGAAGTTTGATAATTTTGTCTTCATGATACTCAAAACTATTTTCCTTTTCTTATCTTTATGTCATGAACTTTGCATGAAAAGAAGAAGCTCTCAAATTCTTATAGCTTGAATGCTCTCTTTGGATTTCACTCGTTTCTCTTCATGCGAATTAGTGAGTTCTTAACTCTCGTAAATTTTGTGTCATGAGCCTTTATGAAATTTTTTATAATGATGTGTTTAGTTGTATTCCACTTCATAAATTTTTCATGGAAATGCCAAGTTGGATTTTATGAATTTTTAAGTATGAAAACATCATCATCACTGTTTTCATGAGTTTTAAGCTTGAATGATCTCTCTTTTCTTCCTCACGAATTTTTCTTGAATGAATGTTATGAGCTCTTAATGAAATTTTTATGAATTTTGGCTTCAATGACCTATCTTTTCCACTTTACGATTTTATTTCTATCGCTTGAATTTTTGATAAAATTGCCTCTTGAACTTTTCATCTCAATCTTTCTTGAATCAACATTCATGATGTTAGGGATCGAGAGGCACTAAGAGGGGGGGGGGGTGAATTAGTGCAGCGGATAAAATGATAGATTTTTCAGTGATTTAAAACAAGCTTCGGAAACTTCGTACGATGAAAGCAACGTTTCGTTTGAACCCGGAAAGATTGCATTTTAACTTTAAAGCATGCGTACGAAGATGAAAAGGAAGTGGAGTAAGTAAAGTAAAGGCTTGCAGCAAAGTAAAGAGATAAAACAGAAATTTAAACACTCACACAATCAAAACGCAGCGATGTATAGTGGTTCGGTCAAAGTGACCTACATCCACTTCCGAAGCCTTCTCCGATGAGGCTCCCTTCTTCCACTACCAAATTCTTTTGAAGGGGAAGGATCAAATACCCCTCTTACAACCCTTTACAAGTGGTTCACACTCTTACAAGATTTCACAAGAAGAATGAGGTAAACACTTAGCAAGAATAAGACTTTTCAAGACTTAAAACTAAGATTCTAACTTCTCAAAAGGGTGCCCTTTCAGCTGAGAAAGGGGGGGTATTTATAGATCCAAAATGGATTCAAAATTGGGCTCCAAATTTGAAATCAAATTTGAAATTCCCGGTCTGGCGGTACTACTACCGTCGATGGCGATACTACGCTTGTCGCCGCCAGGCCGACATCAGACAGTGGTGCTACTCGCTGGAGCAGCGATACTATCACCGCTGACCAAAGTGGCCAGGCGGTACTACCGCTCCAGGCTGGGTGGTAGCACCGCCAAGCACACGGCTACCAGGCGATGCTACCACCTGGCACAGGCGGTTCTACCGCCTGGCCCATTCAGCAAAGCTGGGTTAAAGGATTAGCCTAAGGCCCAAAAGGCCTTGTTCAAGGCCTAAAAGGCCCAGTAAGGGCTCGGTTGACCCCTACCTGGGTTAAAGGATTAACCCCTAATCTTAACCCAAATTGATGTGCTGACTACGAAATTAAAGACATTCCTGAGCTATTACAAAGTCCGCAAGTCAAGTCTTCTTCCGGCGAGCTTCCAGCGAACTTCCGGCGGTCTTCCGACGATCCCTCGGAAACCATCCTGCGGACTCCCGGTAACCTCTCAGACTCCATGATGATTTTGGCGAGTTCCCCCGAGCTTCTTTGGCAAGCTCCGATCTTTCTTGGCAAGCTCCGTGAACTTCCGACGAATCTTCGGACTTCCGTCAAACTCTCAAACTCCCAACGATCCATCGCACTTGACTTCGGCCCTTGGTTTCACTTTACGTCTTCATCCCTTTCGTAGTTACTCCTGCACACAAACAACAAAGACTCTACTTCGATCTAGACAGTTATTACAATGCGAATTGACATTCAGTTGCCCGGCACATCATTGGTCGGCGCTTCGTCCGATCCTTCGGCACATCGCCCTCTCTAGCGGCTTGTTGCCCAATCAACGGTTGACCTCCGCAACCTCGATATCCATGGCGCAACTTCGCACTTCTTGGCCCGATGCCCGACGTACGAAGCCTCCTGCCGATAGTCGACCGAACCTCCGGCTCGACATCCAATATCCTAACGTGATCACCTCCGGTGCGACGTCAATTCCTCCAGCGTCAACTGTCTAATCCTAATCGATAGTAGACCTACGTAACTCAACACGCAGTTAGACCATAAATCACACTCAATTAGTTTCATCATCAAAATCCGAGATTCAACAATCTCCCCCTTTTTGATGATGACAACTAATTGATGACTGACGAAGTTAACCAAAACTCCCCGGAGTTTAACACAAACTCTCCCTATCAATATGCCATTGATAGAATCCTTGGATTATCCCAAATCCAAGTAACATGTATCATTTATATAGTGAGAAAACAACAAACCATCATGCAAATATATAAAATATTCAATCAATGCATGAAGTCATCAATCTACTTCTCCCCCTATGTCATCAACAAAAAGGAGAAGTTGCATCATAGCTAGTTTAAAAGATATGCAAGTTTTTATAACATACTAGCTATCAATCATATCATACAACATTTTTGCATAGCTTTGCATTACAACATCCAATCATACCATTCAATCATAGCAAGTTTCAAGGATGGGCAATGATGGTAATTTTTACTTGCTTCTTGAGATGTGCAAGTTGCACTTTCTTTGCTTCCTTTGCATGTTCTAGCTAGTAAAATTTTTCTTTGCAATACATAAGCTAGCAATAATTCTTCTCCCCCTTTGTTTTGTCAAAAAGTGGAGTACAATTAGCCAATGCTTTGATCATGACAAAATAACAAATTTACAATATGAATTTTTAGCATATTAAGTCATGAATTCAAGGGAGTCAAAAATCAAGATATGAGATAAAAAGATGATAAGCAAGCAATCAATAATGATAAGCAAGCTAACATCCTTTGCGACACGCAAGTTAGCTTCCTTTCAATTCTTCTCTTTTGTAACTAAGTTTCACCTTTGCAAGCTATCAACTTTTGTTTGTAATGAGCTAGCAATTATATATGATCACTTTAAACATATATGCTAACTTTTCATTTAAACATACAAACATAAAGGCATGTAATATTTCAAATTTTTGAAGTTTTGCATTTGCTTCTTTTGATATAGTCAAGATAGCAATATTTGCATCCTTTGAAATAGCAATCCTTCTTCTTCTTGTGAAATTGCAAGGTAGCAATTTTTCTCCCCCTTTGTCTTTGTCAAAAAGAAGGGAGGACTAAATGGCTAAAAATTTCAATCATTATACAAGCCATTTTTCATATCAATTAAAAGTTTGCATCAATAAAAATATACATCAATTGTTCAATCATTACATGATGCAAATAAGACAACAATGCAAAAAAATCATGTCATGACGGATATCAATATATAAATTCAACAAGGATCACAACCAAAAGATATCATTCATGATTCATAATTTTTTTTTTAGCAAGATCAAAATTCATATTTATTAATTTTTTAATTCAAGATAAATATTATACAACCAAGAATCATGATATATAAAAGCATATCAATCTCATAGATCAAGTCATGATTCATAATTTATCATAAAGAAAATCAAATATTCAATTTACCACATAAGGCAAAGAAATCATATCACTTCTAGTATCATGAAATATATGACATCAAGGCTCATGATCCATTTGAAAAGATATAGCACAAAGAGTAACTAGATTCATGTATAAGAATTCCAAGTATCAAATATCAAAATATCAAGACTTGGATTATGACAAAGCTCATTCAAGTTCGAATCATCAAATTCATTACCATAGTTTGTGAGATTCACAAATGATATAAACTTGAATTATTTTCCTCTTTAGTAAATGATAAAAAGAAGCATTTATTTTTGAGATTCAAAATGCTAGCCATTTGTATTAATCATGACAAGTGATACATCAAAAGTCTACATCATTATTTCAATCAACAAGTCATGAAGCATACAAAGTAGTATTGAAACATGAGAGAAAAGTTCAAATTATCAAATCATAATCAATTCATCGAAATCACTTCTATAATTTATGAGATTCTTAAGATATCATGAAATCATTAATCTCGATAAGATAGTAAATATAATTTCTTTATGTTTCATATAAGTATATCTTTTGCCTTTATATGCCAAATCAAAATATTCAAAACCGGAAGACAAACTTCATTATAAAAATTGTCAAAATAACACATTGTTTAAAGACATGAGATTTAACTTATCATGATAATGTGTTTCATTTTGTTTCAAATAAGTGTGCTCATATTTCAAAAGATGAGTATCAAATTTAAGACCAAAACATGAGTTTGTCATCAAGATATGATATCACAAAGTCATTAAGCATGATAACAAACTTTTAGTATTTTCATTTCAATGATGATTTCATAATGTATGTTCAAACATTTATGTGGAACCCATCATTGTAGAAATTCAAAACATAAGTTTGTCATTAAATCCATCAAGATCATATGCATCAAACATCATGACAATACATTTTCTCATCTTTATGAGTTTCAATTTAAGTGATTTGATCTTTCATAAGAATGTTCAACTTTTTCATATGAAAATATCATGCATCATATTCAAAAATGAAAATATCATCAAAATCATTTTAATTCTTTCTTACATTAGTTATAACAAGATGATCGATGCTCAAATTTTTGGTAAAATTATGCATCATTTTATAAATCTGAAAAATAATTTTCGTCATGAAAATCATCAAGTCCAAATGTAATACATGACAACATTAAAGCCATATTTCTTTCATTTTGAAAATTTGTGGGTTGGGTCTTTATAATTGATTTCATGAAGACATGTATCAATAAAAATTTCATCATAAAAAAAAGTTAAGACCCATTAATCCAAGATAGAAGTTTTTAGATCAACATCACTTCAACAACTCATGCATGGTATAAAATCATCAAGCATCATGTTTAGAGACAATGTAAACCATCAAGATACTCATGCATGGTTTAATCCTAAGCATTATCACAAATCTTACAATCGTCATTCATATTTTTACTTTTCAAAAATACTATAAAGAAAAGCATAGTATAATTTCGAATTTTTTAATTTCTAAAAACACAAGAAAAGCATAAAAAAATTCCTACTAACTAAGTTAAGCATTCATGGAAATCATCAAGTAATTTCAAAATAATTCAAGGAAGTTAAGTTACTTACCTCATTGTCGAAGCCCATTAAAGCGTAGTTTGCTTCTTCTTTCCTTGATTCTTCTTGGTGAGTCTTCTTCTTCTTCATTGGTCTCTTCCTCCATTCAAGTTCATTGTTGATTTTAGATTTTTATTTAATGAACTTATTAAGATCGATTAAAGGTTCAAAGTCCTCTTCAATGTCCTCATCACTTGAGTCATCACTCAAGTGACATATCATAGTTCGGAGTTCAAAAACCTTCTTGTTCTTTAGAAGGTGGTTCATGTGTTCATCATGTTCATCATATTCGTCATGTTCCATTTCATAGGTCTTTAAAGACCCAATGAGTTCATCAATAGAATAATTATTTAGATCCTTTGATTCTTGAATCGTCGTTATTTTAGGATCCCACCATTTTGAAAGGGATCTTAAGATCTTGTTAGTGAGTTCAAAATCCGAAAAACTTTTACCAAGACTTTTCAAGCTATTTACGACATCCGTGAAGCGGGTGTACATGTCGTCGATAGATTTGCTTGGTGTCATTTGGAAGAGCTCAAAATCATGCAACAAGAGGTTTACTTTTGAGTCTTTAACTCTACTAGTTCCCTCATGCGTGATTTCAAGTGTTTGCCATATATCAAAAGCCGTTTCGCAAGAAGAAATTCGATTGAACTCATTTTTGTTCAAAGCACAAAATAAGGCATTCATAGCCTTTGCATTCAAAGAAAAAGATTTTCTCTCTAAGTCCGACCATTCGTTCGTCGGTTTAGAGGGAAGTTGAAAGCCGTTTTCGATGATGCTCCACAAATCCAAATCCATTGAAAGCATGAAAACTCTCATTCGAGTTTTCTAATAAGTGTAGTCCGATCCGTTAAAGAACGGTGGACGAAAAACCGAAAAGCCCTCTTGAAAACCATTTAGAGCCATTTCTCACGGGTGTAAATCCGAAAGAGAAAGAACGTGGCTCTGATACCAATTGTTAGGGATCGAGCGGCACTAAGAGGGGGGTGAATTAGTGCAGCGGATAAAACGATAGATTTTTCAGCGATTTAAAATAAGCTTCGGAAACTTCGTACGATGAAAGCAACGTTTCGTTTGAACCCGGAAAGATTGTGTTTTAACTTTAAAGTATGCATACGAAGATGAAAAGGAAGTGGAGTAAGTAAAGTAAAGGCTTGCAACAAAGTAAAGAGATAAAACAGAAATTTAAACACTCACACAATCAAGACGCAGCGATGTATAGTGGTTCAGTCAAAGTGACCTACATCCACTTTCGAAGCCTTCTCCGATGAGGCTCTCTTCTTCCACTACCAAATCCTTTTGAAGGGGAAGGATCAAATACCCCTCTTACAACCCTTTACAAGTGGTTCATACTCTTACAAGATTTCACAAGAAGAATGAGGTGAACACTTAGCAAGAATAAGATTTTTCAAGACTTAAAACTAAGATTCTAACTTCTCAAAAGGGTGCCCTTTCAGCTGAGAAAAGAGGGGGTATTTATAGATCCAAAATGGATTCAAAATTGGGCTCCAAATTTGAAATCAAATTTAAAATTCCCGGGTCTGGGCAGTACTACCGCCTGTCAGTCGCCAGATCGACATCAGACAAGCGGTGCTACTCTTGAGCGGCGGACTATCGCGCCGACCACCAAGTGGCCAGCGGTACTACGCTCTCCAGTGGCGTAGCACCGCCAAAGACCTACTTACTGCCACGATGCTACCACACAGCACAAAGCGGTTCTACTGCTGCACAGCGATTCTCTGCTGGCCCATTCAAAGAAAGTGGGTTAAAGGATTAGCCCAATGCCCAAAAGGCCTGGTTCAAGGCCTAAAAGGCCCAGTAAGGGCCCGGTTGGCCCCTACCTGGGTTAAAGGATTAACCCCTAATCCTAACCCAAATTGATGTGCTAACTACGAAATTAAAGACATTCCTGAGCTATTACAAAGTCTGCAAGTCAAGTCTTCTTCCGGCGAGCTTCCGGCGAACTTCCGGCGGTCTTCTGACGATCCCTCGGAAACCATCCTGCGGACTCCCGACAACCACTCGGACTCCACGATAATTTTGGCGAGTTCCCCCGAGCTTCTTTGGCAAGCTCCGATCTTTCTTGGCAAGCTCCGTGAACTTCCGACGAATCTTCGGACTTCCATCAAACTCTCGAACTCCCAACGATCCATCGCACTTGACTTCGGCCCTTGGTTTCGCTTTACATCTTCATCCCTTTCGTAGTTACTCCTGCACACAAACAACAAAAACTCTACTTCGATCTAGACAGTTATTACAACGCGAATTGACATTCAGTTGCCCGGCACATCATTGGTCGGCGCTTCGTCCGATCCTTCGGTACATCGCCCTCTCTAGCGGCTTGTTGCTCAATCGATGGTTGACCTCCGCAACCTCGATATCCGTGGCGCAACTTCGCACTTCTTGGCCCGATGCCCGACGTACGAAGCCTCCTGCCGATAGTCGACCGAACCTCCGGCTTGACATCCAATATCCTGACGTGATCACCTCCGACGCGACGTCAATTCCTCCAGCGTCAACTGTCTAATCCTGATCGATAGTAGACCTGCGTAACTCAACACACAGTTAGACCACAAATCACACTCAATTAGTTTCATCATCAAAATCCGAGATTCAACACATGATTCTTACCATGAGCTTTTAAGTATTTTGTGCTTAAACGATCTCTCTTTTCTACCTCACTAATTTTATTTGGTGGAAATGATTCTTGTATGCTTTTTTAATGACTTGAATAAAGAATTAACTCTTCATGCTGAATTTTTCATGTATGAATTTTTCATGAGCTCATAGAAATTCTTATGAATTTTGGCTTCGATGATCTATCTTATGATTTTATAAGCATGAATTTTTAATATGAATGAATGAATTGCTTTTCATTATTCTTCTTGATGGATTTATCCTTCTCTTTTTGTCATTTTCACAAAAAACTCTCATAATATTTGGCATCAAGGCCCATCTCCTTTTTATTGATGACAAAGGGGGAGAAAAATATGGCAAGTTGAATTGATGACTTGATAGAATGATAAATGCTTTGTATGTATCATATTGCAATGTATCACAATTGCCATGCTTTGTCTCGTAAAATGCTTGCTATCATTAAAAGCATCACAATATATTGCAATTATATGTAGTGCACCGCAAATGACTATAGCGTATCGCAATTGTATGGAATGGTTCATGCATGCTTAAAATGTTAATTTTTGTAAGATCGTGATCGTATCATGTTTAAATATGGTATCTTCCTATAAGAACCCTTGCGAATTCTAAGCTTGGAGTTAATCTCTTTAGGGGATCGACCTCCTTGAAACTCTATAGGGGTTCCTTCCTCCAAGTTGCTACTCAAAGGCTGTTAAAAGGATTAATCTATTCATTAAGAAAAGAGGGTGAATACATGGCTATTTATAGGACTTCTAAACCCCAACTCCTAATAGGACTCCTACTCAAGACTCCTACTTCTAATCAACTCCTAATGCTTCTCCAAGAAGTAACCTCTAACCTAATCCAAATCTAACTTAACCCCACCTCAACCAACCCCTCTTTAATTAGGATAAGGGGTGGCTAACTAGGATTACACTTATCTTATACTTACCTCAAAGTATC
The DNA here is from genome assembly GCA_024322285.1 of Musa beccarii. Lineage (NCBI taxonomy): Eukaryota > Viridiplantae > Streptophyta > Magnoliopsida > Zingiberales > Musaceae > Musa > Musa beccarii. The sequence goes on along the minus strand of CM044401.1, from coordinate 34,791,233 downwards.
TTCCTCCAAACTAATCCTAACCTAGCCGACCTCTCACCTCTTTAATAGGGGTCAACTAGATAGGATTTACATGAATGCCCTTAGGATTTACATGTTTGCCCCCTTCAATGAAACTAAATTAGGATTCGCCTAGCTAGAGTCCTAATAGACTTGCCCTCTTCAAATCAACTTTGTCCTCAAGGCTAATGCTCTATGAATTCTGGGAATTTGATCTTCAAGACATCATAGTTCTCCTAAGTGGCATCTTCTGCTGGTGGGTTTGCCCACTGTGTTAGCACTTCAGTAGTGGGTCATCGTCAAGTTACAATCCGTCGATCAATAATGGCACTCGGTTGGGTCTGGAGCTCTCCTTGGATAGTCATATTTGGTAGGTAGCTTTGGGTTGTCTCGTTTTGTCCTAACTTGAGCTTCAAACATGACACATAGAAGACTTGATAGATTTGGGAGTTGGCAGGTAAGTCCAATTTGTATACTACAACTCCGATGCACTCCAAAATCTGGTAGGATCCATAGAACCAAGGTGAAAGCTTCATAGATGGTTTGGTCTGGATTGATGTTTGCTTGTCTGGCTGGAGCCATAGGAAGACCCAATCTCCTATTGAAAATTCTTTTTCGCCTTTATGTTGATTATATTATTGTATCATCCTTGCTTGAGCTTTTCCTTGTGATGAGGGAAGCCCTTCGATGAAGTCCATTGATATATCAGTCCATATTGAGTCCGGGATGGGTAAAGGTTGCAGCCTTCCAGGACTTACCATTGTCTCACCTTTATGTCATTGACATACATCATATTGTGCTACAAATTTAGCAATAATATTTTTCATCCCTACCCAATAAAAATTTTGCTTAATTCTTTTATAGGTTCTGAGGAATCTGGAGTGCTTGGCCGTAGGTGTGAAATGCATCTCTTGAATGATGGTCTTTATACAAGTAGGATTTGGCACAATCATAATGCGTCCCTTATAGCATAAGTCTTTTGAGTCCCAATTATAATGAGCCATAGAGTTTGACACTTCCTCTAATTTTTTTATGATCTTACTAGTCTCCAGATCATCTTGTCATTCCCTCCTAATATCCTCAAGGAAGTTGTTGGTTGGAAGTGAAACGATCGAAAATTTAGCTTGCTCGAGAAGCCACGAAAGCGCATCTGCAACAACATTCTCTTTTTTCTTTTGTAAGTTATTTCATAATCATATCCAAGAAACTTTGTTACCTATTTTTGCTGCTCAGGAGAAGATATCTTCTGCTCCAAGAAATATTTTAGGCTTTTATGTTCGGTCTTGATTTGAAAGCATCACCCGATCAAGTATGGTCTCCATTTGGCCACCGCATGCATAATCACGAGCATCTCCTTGTTGTAAAAAGTCATCTTGAGATAGGAAGGAGATAATGCCTTATTGGTATAAGCGAGGGGGCGGCCATCTTGCATTAGTATAGCACCAATTCTGACTCCGGAGGCATCGGCTTCAATAACAAAAGTCTTGCCAAAGTCAGGTAGCACTAGTATGGGCATTGTCGACATTGCGGCTTTAAGTTCGTTGAAGGTGGTGGTGGCTTTGTCTGACCATTAGAAAGCATCTTTTTTTAGCAAGGAAGTAAGGGATGCATTAATCTTTCTATAGTTTTTCATGAACTTGCGGTAGGAGCCTGTTAAATCGAGAAAGCCGTACAGCGATTTTATGTTTCTCCGGGTCAGCCAGTTCTGCATTGCTTCAATTTTGGAGGGCTCAACCGCTACACCTTCCTCTAATATGATATACTCAAGATATTCTACCTTATGTTGAAGAAAGCTACACTTTGATTTTTTGATAAAAAGAATATGCACTCGTAAAATCATCAAAACAAGTCATAAGTACTGAAAATGACTTTTAAGAGAAGGGCAGGCTGTAAATAAGGATATCGTCGAAGAAAACCAACATAAACTTATGAAGATAATTTTAGAAAATATCATTCATAAGGCTCTGGAAAGTGGAAGGAGCATTAGTGAGACCAAAGGGCATTACTAGAAATTCGTAGTGGTCATTGTGCTTTCGAAAGGCGGATTTCGATATGTCTTCTTCGCACACTAGTATTTGATGATACCCAAATCGAAGGTCCAGCTTTGTGAAGACTCATGCTCCCTTTAATTCATCAAGCAATTCATCTACTACTGGAATAGGGTACTTGTCCTTGATGGTTATGCTATTGAGAGCTCGATAATTAATGCACATTCACCATGTTCCGTCCTTCTTTCGTACGAGGAGCACCGATGAAGAGTAGGGGCTACAACTTGGCTAAATAACTCCTGTTTCGAACATCTCTTTTATAATCCTTTCTATTTCATCCTTCTAGAGATGTGGATACCAATATGGCTAAGTATTTGTTAGAGGATTCTCTAGAAGAATTGGTATACGATGATCATGTTGGCATTTAGGAGGTAGGCTGCGCGGTTCGTCAAATATATCTGAAAATTTAGGAAGCAAGGGAAGTAGGTTTTGGTCTTCAAATTCAGTTGGCTCTCCCTTAGATAACTGCTCAAGTTGTATCAAAAAGCCATTGTATGCTTTGTACAAAACTTTCTCCATTTGTTGTATGCAAATCATCGTTACGTCGCCCCCACGTTTCCCGCACAGTATCACCTATTTCCTCTTACTGTAAAATTTCATAATTAGTTTTAAAAAAATTTAGAAAACATCACCCAATGTTGTCAGCCATTTGATGCCAAGCATAGCCTCATAATCTCAAGAGGGAGGAGAAAGAAATCTTCAATTATCTCTTGGTCCTACAACAATAGTTTCACCCGCGGGCACCTACGATCATACTTCAAAATTCATCCGTTGGCGACCTTAACATCAAACCTACTATAACTCTTGATAAGTAAGGTAATCCGAATAGTAACCTTGTTGTTCATAAAATTGTTAGTGCTCCTAGTGTCAATAAGAACAGTGATCGGTTGTTGCTTCAGAAGTCCTCCCACTTTCATCATTTGCGGGTTCGCATAACCGGCAAGTGCATGCATCGTAATCTCAACCGACTGCTATTCTTCATCCGCGACCTCTTCCTCATGCTCTTGGACCTCCTCCTCCATGTCTTCAAGAGGTTCAATCAGTAGGAGGCGGCCCCTTTTGCAGCGATGATTGCGGTTCTACGACTCGTCGCAAGGCCAACAAAGAACCTTTGCTGATCGGTCATGTAGTTCTTCTCTTGTCAATTTTTTTTGCAGCGAATGATGGCTAAGAGTAGAAGGAGGTTTATATGCTATGGGCCTAGGAGAGGTTCTCATCCTTCGAGTATCTTGGTTGAGCCATTCTTCTTGTATTCGAATGAAAGAAATTGCAGCCATCATGGTACGGGGCTATCGTGCCTTAACCTCCCCTTTTATCTTTGGCTTGAGTCCTTCGATGAATGTTCCTAACAATTGATAGTCAGTCTAATCACTGATGGGGAAATAAAAAGGATAGATAATAAACAATAACTTTTGTCTATGAATAAATACTAGCAGGCCGTAACACAGCGGAATTAAATAGAAATCACAATCAAATAGAACACCAAGATTTACGTGAAAAACCCCTTCAACGTGAAGGGTAAAAACCACGGGGCAAACCAGAGAAAATCCACTATAGAAATAATGAATGTACAATTCTCGAATCTCTTGCCTAAAACCCAAGCAACAATCACAAGAGAATAACTGGGATACAAGGATCATGTCACTGTGCACAATATCCAAAACCTCGCTCAAGCAATCACAGAAAAACTCACTGTAGATCTGATCTAACCTGAGATGAGAAACTGTTTGGATGAGTGAGAACAATTTCTGAGTTTTTCTTGTCTTCTTCCCTTTCTTTTTCTCTTGTTTTTCTGCCCTTTTCTCCTCTCTTTGAATCCCTAATATTGCTGCCAAGTTGCTGCCCTTTGTTGCGATATTTGATCTACTAATTTCATAGCCACCTAGCCCCTATATATAATTAGAGATTAGGTTAGGGTTAGGGTTAATAAGAGAAGGGTTATGGGCCATGGGTTGCTAAAGCTCATATGGGCTGAACTGGGCTCTCAGCCCAACAACCTCCCCCTTCAGCCCATAAGGGAGGCTATCCCATGACTCAGTGTAAATCCATGCCGACCAACTGTCGACACATCTCCTGCCTCTCTTCCTGCATAGCAACTAGCCACATTTTTTTCTGCTCACTTTCAACTGCTTCCTGGTAACTCTCTGGTTCACTGCATCGATAAGCATAACATACTCATCTGTAGAGTATCTTCTGGAAGGCTGACGTTGTCTAGAAGATCTTCTCAATTGAGGTTCTGCAGGAAGCTGCTCCTCAACTTCTTCTTGCTCAACATGTCCTGTAGGTAGATTAATATCTGGCTCTACACCATCTTCCTGCACATCTCCCCCATCACCCTGATATCTGGAGGAACAAGCGGGTCACAATCGCTAATCCTTCTGCAGAAGAATTGGCTGATGCCTCCTTCTTCAAATCCTCAAGGGTTTGATCCTCAAAGAAGACCACATCTCTGCTCCTAAACACCTTCTGCTTTTCTGGATCCCAAAGCCTGTAACCAAATTGATCATGTGAGTAGCCAAGAAAAATACATTCTTTTGTCTTACCATCCAGCTTGGACCTTTCATTATCTGAAATATGTGCAAATGCACGACAACCAAATACTCTCAAATGCTTATAGGAAACATCTTTCCCTGACCAAAAATGCTCTACAACATCAGTATCTAGGGTTGTACAGGGAGATAAGTTGATCACATCAAATGCAATCCTCAAAGCCTCATCCCAAAACCTTTTGGGTAGCTTTGCTTGTGAAAGCATACATCTGATCTTTTCCATGATGGTACGGTTCATCCTCTCTGCAATTGCATTATGTTGAGGTGTACCAGGAACTGTCATCTCATGCTGGATACTATGTGACCTGCAATAATCATTAAACAATCCTGTATACTCACCACCATTATCTGATCTTATGCATTTCAACTGTCTTTCTGTCTCCCTTTCAACTCTGGCATGAAACTCTTTGAAGACACCAATAACCTGATCCTTGGTCTTTAAAGTATAAGCCCAAACTTTCCTAGAATAGTCATCTATAAAAGTAACAAAGTAAAGTGCACCACTGATGCCAGGAACATTAGTAGAACCATTAGGAGTTTTTGTCCTCAAAGGACCACATACATCTATATAAACACGGTCCAAGGCATGCATTTTTCTAGACAAAGCAGGACTAGCAAATGAAACTCTATGTTGTTTACCAGCTAAACAATCGATACAAGAGTTCAAACGTATACCTCTGAGGTCAGGCAATACCTCTCTCTTGGAAAGAGCTTGCAGTCCTTTCTCGCTCATGTGTCCCAATCGCCTATGCCACAACTCCATGCTGAAGTCTTTCTCTGTGGCATTTAACTATTCACCACAAGCTTTAGCCTGCAACCTATACAAAGTGTGACATTTCTTTCCATTAGCTATAACAAGAGAACCCTTACTGAGTTTCCACTGCCCTCTGTGAAACCTGCTATCATAGTCTTCATCATCTAATCTTCCAACTGAAATTAGATTCAACCTCAAGTCAACCATATGCCTCACATCCTTAAGCACCAATTTGCATCCAAGATTGGTCTTTATATGGATGTCACACATTCCAATGATGTCTGCTGTGCCATGGTTGCCCATCTTGATAACACCAAAATTTCCAGACCTGTACGTAGTAAAAAACTCCCTCCGTGGTGTAGCATGATAAGAAGCTCCTGTGTCAATTATCCACTTGAGATCCTGATACACACAAGAAAAAATATCATCAGATGGAGACAAAATCAAATAATCACCAACATGCACTGTAGCTGTGGTATTTTCTTTTGACTCTGTAGACTCCACTTCTTTTCCCTTTTTCTTGCTCTTCTTAGGCTGCTTACACTGATTCTTATAATGTCCTTTCTCACCACAGTTATAGCAAACAATATCTTTCCTTGATCTTGACTTGCTTCTATCTTTAGACCTTGACCTTCCTCTGTTCTCTGAGATAAGTGCCTGTGAATCAATCTGAGATACTGCTGAGGTCTTTCTTCTCAACTCCTCATTCAACAAACTGCTTGTTACTTGACTCATGTTAACAATACCATCTGGCGCAGAATTACTGAGGGAAACCACTAGTGTCTCCCAACTTTCTAGCAATGAACTGAGAAGTAACAATGCCTGCAACTCATCATCAAGAGACATTTTCATAGAAGATAACTGGTTAGTAATACTCTGAATTTTATTCAAATGCTCAGCAATAGAAGCACCCTCTTTATATTTTAGGTTCACAAGTTTTCTGATCAAAAAAGCTTTATTGCCCGCTGTTTTTCTTTCATAGAGACCTTCTAACTTTTTTCAAAGAGAATATGCAGAACTTTCAGTAGAAACATGATGAAAGACACTATCATCAAGCCACTGTCGAATAAATCCAACCGTTTTTCGATCTAATCTCTTCCACTCATCATCTGTCATAGTTATGGGTTTTTCACTATCCCCTTGCAAAGGTCCATACAAATCTTTGCAATACAAGAGATCTTCCATTCTTGGTTTCCATATCATCCAATTGTTTCCGTTCAAACTAATCATGCGAGAAACATTACCAGCCTCCATGTTCAAATACAAAAGTTAAATCACCAAAACCTTGCTCTGATACCAGTTGATGGGGAAATAAAAAGGATAGATAATAAACAATAACTTTTGTCTATGAATAAATACTAGCAGGCCGTAACACGGCAAAATTAAACAGAAATCACAATCAAATAGAACACCAAGATTTACGTGGAAAACCCCTTCAACGTGAAGGGTAAAAACCACGGGGCAAACCAGAGAAAATCCACTATAGAAATAATGAATGTACAATTCTCGAATCTCTTGCCCAAAACCCAAGCAACAATCACAAGAGAATAACTGGGATACAAGGATCACGTCACTGTGCATAATATCCAAAACCTCGCTCAAGCAATCACAGAAAAACTCACTGTAGATCTGATCTAACCTGAGATGAGAAACTGTTTGGATGAGTGAGAACAATTTCTGAGTTTTCCTTGTCTTCTTCCCTTTCTTTTTCTCTTGTTTTTCTGCCCTTTTCTCCTCTCTTTGAATCCCTAATATTGCTGCCAAGTTGCTGTCCTTTGTTGCGATATTTGATCTACTAATTTCGTAGCCACCTAGCCCCTATATATAATTAGAGATTAGGTTAGGGTTAGGGTTAATAAGAGAAGGGTTATGGGCCATGGGTTGCTAAATCCCATATGGGCTGAACTGGGCTCTCAGCCCAATAATCACAAGCAGGGTAGGATAGCTTTTCAAACCTGGTTTGGTACTCTTGAATCGTAGAGGTTTATCGAATCTTTATGAGTTGGCCGTCAATATTTTCATACTCCGTTGCTCCAAAACAGTTCAGCAGTACATTCTTAAATTGATTCCACGTTGGAGCCCCATGATTGTATTCTAGCTAATTGTACAATTGAATAACATCTCCTTCAAAGTGAATGACAGCAATTTCTACAATAGCATCATCTGACGTTTGGTAGTAGCAAAAGTAACATTCGACGCACGAAATCCATCCCGCCGGGTCTCCTTCTTCCCATCATGGGAATTCTACCCTCATGCATGGCTGAAGCATGTCCGAGGGCTATCCCTCCTTCTCTGGAGGCCTCTCTACACTATCTCCTCACTAAAATTTGGTTGGACTCGGTGGTTGTCCAATTCTGAATTATATAAACAAAGCGCATAATTTATCCTCCAAGCGCGATTCAATCTGAGATTCCAAAGCTTCAAATTTAGCATCAATTGGATCTTGAGAAGCCATAGCATATGCCTATAGATCAGAGATGTCTGTCTTTTTTTCTGTTGATGAGTTAATGGCATGGGGTGGTGGAAGGTTCGGACAATAGATCGGTGATAGAAGGGTTCGGTTGTAATGGTTTACTATTTTGGGCTATGATTTTTTATACTGTTAGGGTTATTAAAATAGGTTATGACAACTATGTCGTAAGGCTAGAGGGATGCCCTAAAGACATCTTGGTTGGTGGCAACCAAGTGGCTAGGGTTTGGTAGGTTACGGAGAAGAAAAAGGACAAAGGTGTAGCACCAGATTTTTCACTGAAAAAATTCCAACAATAAAGATGCAATTTTTTCCAGCAATTCTCAATAGAGATTCAAGTAAAACTTAAAGAAAATCTACTAGTAAGGGAGAGGTAATGCTATTAAAATTTTGTAGAGGGAAACGACAACAAGAGGTTCGACAAACATGAGGATCACGGAAAGGTACTATAGCAAATTTTTATGTCTAAAGTGTAGCAACTTAGACATAAAAGATCAGTGGTTTATATTAAGAATTTTTTGATAAAACCAAAGAAAAATCCACTATTAGAAAGTGTCAAAGCCATCGTAAAAATTTTGTAGAGATTTAGAAAGAAAAAATATAATAGCAAGATCAAACAAACAATGCTATGCGGTTGGAATTCTACAGTGTATCTTTCGTCGTAGAGGTGAAAAGTTTATGACGAAAAGTTTATGCAGCAATATAGGAATATTTTTTTAAAATTTTTTGAATAAGGATAACTAAATTACAGCAGTAGTAAGGTAGGAAACTAGAACCTGTTGCAATTCACAGGGAGATCAAAGGATGATCCGAGGTGGTAGAGATGACGGCGGAATTCGATGACGATCTTTTAAGCAATTATAGAAATTACTTTGGGCGACTATAGAGGGCTGATAGATGGCTATGGAAGGGCAGTGAGATGCTAAGAACACTGTTATGATGCCAAGTGTTAGAACCTTTATGGATTATAAGCTTATGGTTGATCTCTTTAGGGGATCGGTCTCCTTGGAACTCTATAGGGGTTCCTTCCTCCAAGTTGCTGCTCAAAGGCTACTAAAAGAATTGATCTATTCATTAAGAAAAGAGGATGAATACATGGCTATTTATAGGGCTTCTAAACCCCAACTCCTAATAGGACTCCAACTCCTAATATGACTCCTACTCAAGACTCCTACTTCTAATCAGCTCCTAATGCTTCTCCAAGAAGCAAACTCCAACCTAATCCAACTCTAACTTAACCTCGCCTCAACCAACCCCTCTTTAATTAGGATAAGGGGTGGCTAACTAGGATTATACTTGTCTTATACTTCCCTCAAAATATCTTCCTCTAAACTAATCCTAACCTAGCCGACCTCTTTACCTCTTTAACAGGGGTTGGCTAGATAAGATTTACATGAATGCCCTTAGGATTTACATATTTGTCCCCTTCAATGAAACTAAATTAGGATTCTTCTAGCTAGAGTCCTAACATTTCCATTGATATGATAAGTTATCATGATGTATCGTAAAATGATATCATGCCTTGGATTTGTGTATTTTATTTTGATATCATTTGATTCTTGCTACATTTCAAAATTATAGTCGGGATCATTTGTCAAAATTATAATTGTCTATCATCATTCGACATTGAACTTGAAAATGGATGTCATGCCTTGACATCATTTTCGAATTGTAAAAAAATATGAAGTTTTGTATTTAGGATGAAAAATCATGTTTGTTGAGCATGTCAATAAGTTTGAATATATGTAACTTATTGGTTTTAGCTAGAATTCAAGGGGTTTGAATTCAAGTATTTCCTTTTTCAAAATATGGCATATAGATAGGGGGAGTTAAGGTTGACTCCGCCATCAGTTGATTGCATCATCAAAAAGGGGGAGATTATTGAATCTCAGATTTTGATGATGAAATTAATTGATAGGTTATTTAATCTAATCCATATTATTGAGAAAAGTGTGCAGGATTAACTACGATAGAAATAAAGACAAAGCAAATTGTCGGAGTCAAGTATGTTGGGAGTCTAAGAGTCCGTTGGAAGTTCAAAGGTTCGTCAGAAGTGGTGCCGGAACTGGCCAAGAATGAATCAGGTACTTGCTGAAGGATTATCGAAAGTTCATCAGAAGGTTTGTCGAAGGTTCGCGGAGCTCACCGAGAAAGTTGAAAGCTTCCCAAATAGACTCATCGGAACTCACCGTAAAGTCCAAGAGCCTGCTGGGAGTCTACCGGAAGATTGTCGAAGGGTTCGTTGGAAGTCCATCGGAAGTTTGTCGGAAGAAGACTTGACGTTGCCAGATTATATTTTTCTTAGAAATATATTTTCAATTTTGTAGTTAGCACGTAATTAGGGTTAGGATTAGATGATAATCCTTTAACCCTGGTAAGGGCCAACTGGGCCCTTAATTTAAATGGATTGGGCCACATTCAAGGCCCATCCAAAATTTTGCTGGACTTGTCTGGCGATGGCACCGCTAGACTGGGGTAGTGGCACCGCCCAGGGAACAAGTTCCCAGGTGGTCTGGGTGATAGTACCATTGATAGTAATTACCTGTCAATAGTGGTACCGCCTGACAAGTAGTGGTACCGTCTCTCCATAGAGCCCGAGACTTTGTCAGGCGGTAATACCGCCCAATACACTAACAGAACCAAGGTCAACTGGCGATGGTACTGCCAACACCTAGAAATCCGAGATGTGACTATTTTTTGCTCTAATTCTGAAGTTAATTAAGCTTATAAATACTCCTTGCTTCTCAACTGGCTAAGTAGATTGAGAAGTGATAAGAATTGAGTCAAAACTTTAGCGAAATTGCTTTCAAAAGTTTGAGTATTCACCTCCCAAAGTCTCACTTATAAAAGTTCTGTAAAGAGTGTGAACCACCTGCAAGATTTGTAAAAAGGGGTGTTTGGTCCTTCCTCTTCAAGAAGGATTGATAATGGAAGTCGGGAATAACATCGGAGGAGATTTCGAAAGTGGACATAGGTCATTTGACCGAACCACTAGAAATCACTGTGTACTTCTCTTGGTGTGTAAGTTTTAATTATTGTATTTTAATTTTTACTTGGTTGCAATCTCTCAATCTCCTCCTCTCTACTCTCTCGAATCGTTCACTTTGCCGAAATCATTTTTCGTCGAACTAAAACTTCTCGATGCACAAACTCTTTTCAGAATCGGTTTAAATTATCAATTTTTTATCTGTTGCACTAATTCACTCCCCCCTCTTAATGTTTCTCTAGATCCTAACAGTTAGTATTAGAGCGAGATCACTCTCATTTGGTTTAAAACCTAAGAGAGATGGCATTTTTCGGCATGCAAGAAGGTCATTCAATCACACGTCCGCTTATGTTTAATGGGTCAGATTATACTTATTGGAAGACTCGCATGAGAATATTTCTTATTTTTATGCTCAATTTTTAATCTATCTAATTTACTAACAAAATAGGCATACTCTTTTTTTAATAATTTATACTTTTTAGTAACTAATTTGCTTTCATTAAATAAATCTTGAAAAGCATTCAATAATTCATCAAAAGATGGATTAGTTTCAAATGAACTACTTATCTCGTCGCCAAGCGCCATTAGCACGTAGTTTGCCACTTCTTTGTTATTTTGCTCCTCGTCTTCAAAAGCGCACGAATCACCCCACGTAACTTTGAGTGCTTTCTTTTTCTTCGATTGCTTCTTCTTCACTTGGGGGCATTCACTTTTGAAGTACCCCAGCTTCTTGCATTCATAGCAAATTAATTGATCCTTTTTTAGTTCATTTTTGTTTTTAGTATCATGTTTAGATTTATTTCTTTTTATGAATTTTTTTAATTTCTTATTAGAAGTGTCAAATCATCATCATCATTGTCCTCGTTATTTGAGCTTTCTTTCAAGTGGTCTTTATAAGTTCTAAGTGTCAAATCCTTCCTATTTTTTGGAAGGTTATTCTCAAGTTCTTTATGTGCATTGCAAGTCATTTCGTAGGTCATTAAAGTCCCGATAAGTTCTTCGAGCGGAAAGTTATTTAACTCCTTGACTTCTTAAATAGCCGTTACTTTAGGGTTGCAACTCTTTAGAAGGGATTTTAATATCTTATTAACAAGTTCAAAATTAGAAAAACTTTTATCAAGTGCTTTTAGACTATTGACAATATCCGTAAATCGGATATACATGTCTCCAATAGTCTTGCTTGGTTTCGTGCGAAATAATTTGTAACGATAAACCAAAAGATTGATTCTTGACTCCTTTACTCTACTTATGCCTTCGTGTGTGATTTCAAGTAAATGTCAAATTTCATAAGTCGTTTCGCAAATAGAAACTCGATTGAATTCATTCTTCTCTAAAGCATAAAATAAGGCACTCATAGCCTTGGTGTTCAAAGAGAAAGTTTTCTTCTCTAAATCATTCCAATTGTTCATTGGAAGAAAAGACTTTTGAAATCCATTTTCCACGATATTCCATAACTCAAAATACATAAAAATCAAGAAAATCCTCATTCTAGTTTTCTAATACGAGTAATCTATCCCATTAAATGTATGTGGACGTATAATAGAATGACCCTCTTGATTGCTAACAAAAGCCATCTCTCTTGGGTTTTAAACCAAATCGAGAGTGACCTTGCTATGATAACAATTGTTAAGATCAATACGACACTAAGAGGGGGGGCGGAGTGAATTAGTGCAGCAATAAAAAATACGTTTGTATTGATTTCAGAAAACTTTTGATTTTACAAGAATCATTTCGGTAAAGCATCTAGCTTTGAAAACAATTGTAGAAGGAAGAAGAGCAGTAAAGACAATATGCAACAAAAGTAATTAGCAAGAAGGAAAGTGCACAGTAAGGAAAAAACACACCAATTTATAGTGGTTCAATCGTCCGACCTACGTCCACTCCCGATACCTCATCCATCGAGGTCACTGGCTTTCACTATTGATCTTCCTTCAATTGGCGAAGATCAATCATCTATTTATATATCTCTTCTCCTTTTAACAGGTTCAGGAGTAAACCTCTTTACAAATCACTCATGTTCCTTATACAAGTTTCTAAAGCTAGAACCGGTGAAGGTGAACTCTCAAAGTTATAAGCATTAATTTCACTATAATCTCAGTTCTTTTATTTACTTTTTTGTATCCAACAAGCAGAGAAGTGTGGGGTATTTATAGGCCTCAATTAGCTTAAAAAATAAAGCCAAAAAAGGTTTTGTTCCAGCTTTCCGAGGTACTAACGATACCACCGCCTGTGCCTGATGGTACCATCGCCTGTGCCTAATGGTACCACCGCCTGTGCCTGATTGTACCACCGCCTGTGGTCTCTGACACTAGGCGGTACCATCACTCAGTTTAGCAGTACCATCACCTATTTTGGTAGTACTACCGCTAGACAGAGTCTCAACTACTAGACCTGAGCAGTACCACCTCTAGTCTGGGTGGTACCACCGCCTAGACTCTTGGGAATCTAAGTCTTGAGCGGTTCCATTGCCTAGTTCTGGCGATGCCACCGCCAGACATGGTTTCGGCATATAGTTTGGGCCAACAGTCCTACCCAAACCAATCCGGATTCGAGCCCAATTGGCCCCTAACTGAGTTAGTGGGATTACCTCCCAAACCTAATTCTAATTAGATCCTAATTACGATAATTAAGATATTAACTTAAGCAAGCAAGTTCGGTAGGTCAAAAGTTCTTTTAGTGAGCTTCCGGCGGACTTCCGACAGACTCTCGATAAGTTCTTGAACTCTCGATGATCTTCTCAGCAAACTCCGGCGAGCTTCTTTGGTGAGCTTCGAACTTCTCGATGAGCTTCAGCGAACTCCTGATGAACTTCTCGGTGAACTCCTGATGTACTTTTTCTGTGAGCTTCCGACGAACTTTTTAGCAAATTCTGACAACACTCCTGATGAACTTTCAGTGAACTCCCAATGAACTCTTGGACTCCCGACAAATCGTCCAATCTTTGACTCCAGCACTATATTTGTTTTGTGCCTTTATCGTAGTTAATCATGCAAACTTTTCTCAATATATAGATTAGATAAATAATTTATCAATAGATTTCATCATCAAAATTTGAGATTCAACAAAAATATCTGCTAATTGATATTTTATGTCAATAAAATCTAAATATATATTATGATTATTAATATGATCCCTAATAAAATGATGTCTAATATCAATGTGCTTAGTCCTAAAGTGTTGAATGAGATTCTTTGTTAAACAAATTGCACTAGTATTATCACATTTTGTAGGAATGTTTTTCAAGTAAAATCCATAGTCTTATATCTCTCAACTTAAGCACTCGATTCATCTCCTCATCTAATAAGAAGGGAAGTGTATTATCTATGGGATGTACCGACCAAGCAAGACTAAATCTCCAATCCCAACCTAAACCTATAAGGAAAAATCACTCCTTCTAACCCTTATTACTAGAATGGGCACCACTAACTCTAAACCCTCTCGAGCAATCAGGTAGTAGTCATTTTTTTTCCTTGTATAGTGAAAAGTAAGCAGCAAAGAGTTTACGAGTCAAGGTAATACCAGCATGCTAGTATTCTTCGATCAACACTATTAAGTAGTGACATGAGTTGGGCACCATCTCTGAGGGTGATATCCTCCACCATTGAAGGCAAGACACTATCACTAGATGGAGGGGAAACAAAGTCTTACCTATAAAGCCTAAGGAGACAAATAAAATGACTTGAACATAGGGTCGAATGTTTTGAATATCAGATTTGATGATGAAATCAGTTGATAAGTTTGTGATCAAATATGTGCTTTGAGATAAGTGATGTAGGACTAATTTTTATCAAAAAAAGGTAAAACAATTAAAGCAAGAAGAATCATACGTTAGGCTAGAGTCAAAAATCGGGCATCGGGCCCGAAGAATCAGACGTTGCGCCAAGATCAAATGTTGTGGGAGTCAACGTACTGATGAATCGGACGATATGCTGAAGGTTCGGATGACGCGTCGAAAGTTCGTTGGGATCTCGGATAAACCAATGATGTGCCAGACAACTTAGATCCGTGTCTTATAATTGTTTAGATCTTAATTATCGAAGTTAGGTCTTAAATTAAATTAGTTTTGGGTGTAACCTTACTAAATCAATTAGGGACCTATTGAGTCTGAATTGGGACTGAATTGGGCTCATTGGGAGGCCCATTCGATAACCCATAGAGTTAGTCAGGCAGTGGAAAAGCACCAAACTGGCAGTGGAACTGCCAATGAGTTGGAAAAGTCAAAAAGCATAATTTTCTAAGCTGCAGGTGGTGGTACCGACTAGTTTGGGTGGTAGTACCACCAGCATTAAAGCTAGTAGGCAGTGGTACCACCCAAGCTGGTGGTGGCATTGCTAGAGCCCCTATTTTCAAAGTGTTGTAGGTGGTAGCATCGCCAAGTGCAGACGGTGGTATCGCTTGGGCGGTGCTACTGACCATGCTTGGAAAACCCAGAGATTTGAATTTTGGGCCTATAAATATTTCACTCATCCATGCAGGGATTATATAAGAAAAAATGAACAAAAACTCTAATGAATCAAAGTTGTAATCTTGAAAAGTGTTGAGTGTTCTTCTCCTCTTGAAAAGTTTAGAGTTCTGTCTAAGGAAGGTGTGAGACTTGTATAGGTTATCTCCTAAACTTATGAAAAGGAGAAAGAGTTATAAAAGGTTGGTTGATCTTCGCCCATTAAAAGAAGATCGTTAATGAAAACCAATGACCTCGATGGAGAAGGAATCAAGAGTAGACGTAGGTTACAGGACCAAACCACTATAAATCTAGTGTGGTCTTTTTCCTTTATGTTTTTCACTCGTATTGCTTGCTAAGCTAGTTGCTCAATACTTTTACTTACATTCCAAGTTAAAATGCATTTTCAATATGTTTCATTGAACGAATTTTTTGAATCGACAAAATTTTTTGAAAGCACTAATTCAAGGGGGGTTTATAGGGAATTAATCAGTCTCTCTCCTTCCATGATGATGACAAGTTCCTCTTCATATCGATTCCAAAAGGACATCGATTGATGAAGGGGCACCTCAAAAAGAATAAAGTAATCGATGTGTAGAAAACTTGACTTACGTTAGAAGAAACCTACCATGATGGGAGGCACAAAACAAAATGTGCCCAAGGGATACTAGTCGAGAAAACCTAACCTGTATCAAAAGAAACCCATTATGATAGGAGACATAAGGTAAAATATGCTCGAGAGATGTTAGTAAAAAAAATTAGACTTATGTCAGAAAAAACCCATCATGATGGGAAGCACAAGAGAAAATGTGTCCAAGACATGTGAGTTAAGAAAACCTAACCTACATCCGAAAAAACCCACCACGATGAGAGGCACAAGGCAAAATGTACCCGAGGCATATGAGTCGAGAAGACCTAACTCACATCAGATAAAACCTGTAATAAAGGGAGGTATAAGGTAAAATATACTCAAGGCGAGTGAGTCGGGAAAATCCAACCTATGCTAGAAGAACTTGTCATGGTGGAAGATATAAGATAAAATATGTCCAAGACATAGATATCAGAAAATACAAACCCCACCTCTGTTAAGGCATAGAGGTCAAAATGTTTGACCATAACCTTTGCTCGAGATGCAAGGGTTAGGAAACCCAATCTCTACCTCCATTGAGGCACAAAGGTAAGGAAGCACGACCTCTGCCTTTGCTTGAGGCAGAGAGGTTGAGAAGCTACCTAAGGTGTGGAGGTTGGAAAGCTTGACCTCCACCTCCACCCGAGGTATGGGGGTTAAGAGATCCGACCCCATCTCTACCCAAGGCATGAAGGTTAGAAAATATGACCTTGTTCGACCAATATGCATCCTTCGATCGTAGATGGTAATAGATCACCACTAGCATAATTAAAGGAGGTGATCGCAAACGAACATGTTGGAGGAACTCGTTCCGGATGATGCAAGGTGCATAATGGACTAGATGTGTTACAAACTCATGTCATGTGAACTAAATACGTCTCTAGATTAATAATGGATTAAAGAGGTATGAGTTCAATATGTCAGATAAACTAGATGCCTCACTTTGGACTTCTCTAGTAAGAGCCCCGAAGCACACCATAAGGGGGAGAGACAAATGATGCGGAGTATGTCGTTAGTTAATCATTATTCGACATATAATTATCATATGGTATCCAGGATAAAAAAAGAAGACGAAGGTCACTCTCCATCCGTTTATCCATATAAACAAGGGTCTATAGCATGATATTATGAGCTTGCTACAAACGTGGATAATAGGCTAAGGAGAGATTATTGGAGACGATCAGGGATTGTCTCCATATAAAATATTTTATCTGATAAAAGATCATCTCTAACATAATGAATAGCGATAGACTCGAAAAGTATTATTACGCTTCGATAAAATAAAACATCAAATAATATTTAGACATAAATCATGTCAGCTGTATCATTTTGGACAGACGATCAAAATTTAGCATCATCATACATAAAAACAAAGTTTAGAATAATATTATCTGTATCGAAGTGGACAGAAGCCAGCTAGATGAACAAAATTAGAAATGATTAAAAATAATAGCATCCAAAGTCTACTATATCTAATTCATTGCATCTTCTAGAAGCTTCTCCGGTGAAGGGCCCGAGGACAAAGGCCGATATAGCCAAACGCATCACCTGAAATCGCAAGTCCTCCTCCATAATTTCCAACTTTTTGCTTCTAATAATTCCTTCTATTTATCACTCAAACAAATCACTTAACAAAAACATACGGTCACGTAATATTTTCGATAATAGTCTCTGCGGCAGAAACAGCCAATTAATCATATGGAAAGTCTAATGCATGCATGGTTGTCGCCAACAGAAACCTCACCTCTGTTCACTGTGTATCAACAGATCAATTCAAGAACGGAGGTCATGATCAGCTCAATCAGCAGTTGAGCGACCGAAGCTCGGGGGATGCATCTGCCCACATGCTCCGACAAGCTTATCATCCCCACTGGATCCAACTTGCTACTCTACAGGACCCGCTCTGATCACATCACCCGCATCCCATCCAACTCTCCAAAGAGGAGAGCAATGACGAAAGCCAAGCTCGTCCCTTGAACCTTCCCAGCTTCCCCATGAACCTCCTGAGAAGTGTACACCACATCCGTAAGATGTAAGCCTATATAAGATTTCCCCTTTTATTGTCTCTCCTTGAAGCTTCCTATGCCATGGAGACTAGCTGTGTCGAAGAGGCATCGAGCGTCGACTCGGAGCTGCAGGCACCACTGCATGCGGCCGTGGCATTGCAGCGAATGGGCAGCGGCGTGAGCTTGGTGATTGACCCGGCACCCGAGGGCGGGATCGAGGCGGAGTCCAGGAAGCTGGCCTCGTACCGGTACAAAGGCGTCGTGCCGCAGCCGAACGGCCGGTGGGGCGCCCAGATCTACGAGAGGCACCAACGGGTGTGGCTCGGCACTTTCGGCGATGAGGCGGAGGCGGCGCGCGCTTACGACGTCGCTGCGCAACGGTTCCGCGGCCGCGATGCTGTCACCAACTTCAATCCCCTGTCAGAGTCCAACGACGAGGAGGCCGGCGAGCTCTCCTTCCTCGAGGCGCACTCCAAAGCAGAGATCGTGGACATGCTGCGCAAGCACACGTACCGCGATGAGCTCCAGCAGAGCAAGCGAAGCTGCGGAGCGGGTGGGTTTGCCGGGAAGCGGACGACGCCGGGCTACCTACGGTCGTCTCGCGTGATCTTGTTCGATAAGTCCGTCACGCCGAGCGACGTCAGCAAGCTGAACAGGCTGGTGATACCGAAGCAGCACGCCGAGAAGCATTTTCCGTTGAAGAGCAGCAGCGGCATGGCCTGCAAGGGAGTGCTGCTCAACGTCGAGGATGCCGGCGGCAAGATGTGGAGGTTTAGGTACTCGTACTGGAGCAGTAGCCAGAGCTACGTGCTGACCAAAGGTTGGAGCCGGTTCGTGAAGGAGAAGAACCTCAAGGCCAGAGATGTGGTCAGTTTCTGGCAATCCACCGGGCCGGAGAAGCAGCTCTACATCGACTGGAGAACCGAAGCAGTCGCTAGCAATCGCATGATGACGCCGGCTATTAGGCCGCTTCCGGTTGTGAAGCTGTTCGGCGTGAACATATCAGAGTTGCCATCGGTCAGCGGCGGCGACGGGAAGAGAGGAAGAGAAATGGAGTCATTTCCATCATAATAGTTGTTCAAGAAGCATTTCATAGAGGCTTTGTACTGTTCTTCCTTTTTTATCTTTTCTTTCATGAAACAAAAAAGAGTACATTAATTGTGTGATAGAACTTAGAATGGAGAAGTTGAAGGCTACTTCTTCTCGATTAACTTGTTTGTTTCATTCGTTTGTCTATTACTTGCGTGGCATCTCGATTAATGTCCAGATTATTCCTCGGTCTATTACTTGCACTCAGAAGCAAAATGTCGCTGATATTTTGATCATGACGATGTAACAAAAATGAATATTTCTGTGTATAATATAGAATGCAGGCAAAAGATTCCTCTTAGTTATAATTATTCTTCCTAAAATGTTCACAAGAATCAAAGAAGAAACATGAGAAACATGGACGGAAAAAATGGTCAGACATAATAGAGTAAGAAAGTATGCAACCTATATAAGGTGGAAAGCACTAATCTTATCACATTTTTGGGTACCTGTGGCAGTAATTCGTACCAGCAGCTGATGAATCAATTGGGAAACTCACATGCAGCTTCTACATTGCAAGTGGAAGTCAATAATAATAAGGATAGTTCTCTTATTTTTAATGTGGGCAAGTGAAAATGCATAAGGCAGCACAGTGACGAGTGCTAGCTGCCAAACTAAGCCCCAATTGAACTTTCTTTAATTTCATCTTCTCCTTTTTGTGTGTGTTCATCGTCAGAAGAAAATGCAGTTATCAGTATACTACGCCTGGGTTGTCAAGTGAAGTATCAACGATTTGAAGGCAGGATGTTCTAATTATTCTTAGGATTTGCCTTTAATAGATCATTGTTGTTCTTAGTTACGTAATGGGCAACCGTGGTTGACAGATCTGAGTTCCTGTTCTTCCATATCTGTGTATTCGATACAATTCGACGTAACAAAGAAACGTGGATCACCAAGCTCCAATCATGTGCTTTCTGCTAGGGTTAACAGTAGAGGATTGTTTATCTCTTGTGGCAGACGTACCAACTTGCATGTTCTGCCAGTTTGCTTTCCCAGTTTGCCAACTTGCAGAAACCATGAGCCCTGTCTTCGTCCTGATCATCTCAAGGGCAACCAGAAATAATGATGGCTCTTGATCTTTTTGAAGACGACAAGCTTGGATTGAACGGATAAGCAACACTTACCAGGGGATTCGCTTAATCTGGTCACCAGGCGACTCGGACATGGTGTTTTTTTTTGTTGTTTAGCTTGTTGTCGCCGAGACAAAGGTTGGATTCAGATAACGCAGAAGCATGGATGGTGTCGTTGCACGTAAGAGAAGAATGTGAAGCTCGAGTAACATGGTTTGGGTGCTACAGAGACAGCAGACATCGGAAACACATCTGATTGATTTTTCTTTTTGCTGCCACGGATCGACCTAACACTACTATTGGATTGTGTTGGAAATAAACTTGTTTCAATATTATAAAAAGGTTAATTTCAATAAGAGAAATATTCATGATATCAAAAGGGACATTCATTCTATCAAAAGGGACATTCATTCTATCAAGAAGAAAAAATAAATTAGATATCTATGAAAGGACAAGTCAAAATGACTATTGATTCTTAAAGACGTTTCTTAAAAGAAAATAATTCATTCTGAATATAATAAATATGATGTATCTTTGGGGACTATATATGTTGGGCTGAGAGCCCAGTTCAGCCCATATGGGCTTTAGCAGCCCATAGCCTTCTTTTTCCCTAAATTCTAACCTAAACATAATTATATATAGAGGCTAATGGTGACTGCGAAATTATAAGATCAAAATCACAACAAAAGGGCAGAAATTTGTAGTAGCTTTGAGGATTTAAAGAGAGGAGAAAAGGGCAGAAAAATAAGAAAAAAAGAAAGGGAAGAAGACAAGGAAAACACAGAAATTGTTCTCACTCATCCAAACAGTTTCTCATCTCAGGTTAGATCAGATCTTCAGTGAATTCTTCTGTGATTGCTTGAGGAGGTTTTGGATATTGTGTACAGTGACATGATCCTTGTATCCCAGTTATTCTTTTGTGATTGTTGCTTGGGTTTTGGGCAAGAGATTTGAGAATTGTACATTCATTATTTTTATAGTGAATTTTCTCTGGTTTGCCCTGTGGTTTTTACCCTTCATGTTGAAGGGGTATTCCACGTAAATCTTGGTGTTCTATTTGATTGTGATTTCTGTTTAATTCTGCTGTATGTTACGGCTTACTAGTATTTGTTCTTATATAAAAGTTATTGTTTGTTACCTATCCTTTTTATTCCCCATCAACTGGTATCAGAACAAGGTTTGATGATTTAATTTTTGTATTTGAACATGGAGGCTGGTAATGTTTCTCGCATGATTAGTTTGAACAGAAACAATTGGATGATATGGAAACCAAGAATGGAAGATCTCTTGTATTGCAAAGATTTGTATGGACCTTTGCAAGGGGATAGTGAAAAACTCATAACTATGACAAATGATGAGTGGAAGAGATTAGATCGAAAAACGGTTGGGTTTATTTGATAGTGGCTCGATGATAGTGTCTTTCACCATGTTTCTACTGAAAGTTCTACATATTCTCTTTGGAAAAAGTTGGAAGGTCTCTATGAAAGAAAACAACGACAATAAAGCTTTTTGATCGTAAAACTTGTGAACCTGAAATATAAAGAGGGTGCTTCATTGCTGAGTATTTGAATGAAATACAGAGTATTACTAACCAGTTATCTTCTATGAAAATGTCTCTTGATGATGAGTTGCAGGCATTGTTACTTCTCAGTTCATTGTCAGAAAGTTGGGAGACACTAGTGGTTTCCCTTAGTAATTCTGCGCCAGATGGTATTGTTACCATGAGTCAAGTAACAAACAATTTGTTAAATGAAGAGTTGAGAAGAAAGAACTCAGCAGTATCTCAGATTGATTCACAAGCACTTATCTCAAAGAATAGAGGAAGGTCAAGGTCTAAAGATAGAAGCAGTTCACGTATAGGTAGAAGTAAGTCAAGATTAAGGAAAGATATTATTTGCTATAACTGTGGTGAGAAAGGATATTATAAGAATCAGTGTAAGCATCCTAAGAAGAGTAAGAAAAAGGGAAAAGAAGTGGAGTCTACAGAGTCAAAAGAGAATACCACAGCTATAGTGCAGGTTGGTAATTATTTGATTTTGTCCCCTTCTAATGATATTTTTTCTTGTGTATATCAGGATCTCGAGTGGATAATTGACACAGGAGCTTCTTATCATGCTACACCACGGAGGGAGTTTTTTGCTACCTACAGGTCTGGAAATTTTGGTATTGTCAAGATGGGCAACCATGACACAGCAGACATTATTGGCATGGGTGACATCCACATAAAGACCAACCTTCGATGCAAGTTGGTACTTAAGGATGTGAGGCATGTGGTTGACTTGAGGTTGAATCTAATTTCAGTTGGAAGACTAGATGATGAAGACTATGATAGCAGGTTTTACAAAGAGCAATGGAAACTCGGTAAGGGTTCTCTTGTTATAGCTAATGGAAAGAAATATCATACTTTGTACAGGTTGCAGGCCAAAGCTTGTGGTGAACAGTTAAATGCTACAGAGAAAGACTTTAGCATAGAGTTGTAGCGTAGGAGATTGGGACACATGAGCGAGAAGGGACTACAAGCTCTTTCCAAGAGAGAGGTATTGCCTAACCTCAGAGGTATACGTTTGAACCCTTGTATTGATTGTTTAGCTGGTAAACAATATAGAGTTTCATTTGCTAGTCTTGCTTTGTCTAGAAAAATGCATGTCTTGGACCATGTTTATACAGATGTATGTGGTCCTTTGAGGACAAAAACTCCTAATGGTTCTACTAATGTTCCTGGCATTAATGGTGCACTTTATTTTGTTACTTTTATAGATAACTTTTCCAGGAAAGTTTGAGCTTATGCTTTGAAGACCAAGGATCAAGTTATTGGTATCTTCAAAGAGTTTCATGTCAGAGTTGAAAGGGAGACAGAAAGACAACTGAAATGCATAAGATCAGATAATGGTGGTGAGTATACAGGATTGTTTAATGATTATTACAGGTCACATGACATTAAACATGAGATGACAGTTTCTGGTACACCTCAGCATAATGCAATTGCAGAGAGAATGAACTGTACCATTATGGAAAAGATCAGATATATGCTTTCACAGGCAAAGCTACCCAAAAGATTTTGGGATGAGGCTTTAAGGACTGCAGTTGATGTGATCAACTTATCTCCCTGTATAGCCCTAGATGCTGATGTTGCAGAGCATGTTTGATCAGGGAAATATGTTTCCTATAAGCATTTGAGAGTGTTTGGTTGTCGTGCATTTGCACACGTTCCAGATAATGAAAGGTCCAAGCTGGATGGTAAGACAAAAGAATGTATTTTTCTTGGCTACTCACATGATCAGTTGAGTTACTGTGCTTTGGAATCCGAAAAGCGAGAAGGTGTTTAGAAGCGAGAGATGTGGTCTTCTTTGAGGATCAAACCCTTGAGGATTTGAAGAAGGAGGCACCAGCCAAGACTTCGTAAAGGATTAGCAGATTGTGACCCAGTTATTCCTCCAGTATATCAAGGTGATGGGGGAGATATGCAGGAAGACGGTGCAGAGCCAGATATTAATCTACCTGCAGGACATGTTGAGCAAGAAGAAGTTGAGGAGCAACTTCCCACATAACCTCAATTGAGAAGATCTTCAAGACAACATCAGCCTTCCAGAAGATGCTCTACAGATGAGTATGTTATGCTTACTGATGCAGGTGAACCAGAGAGTTACCAGGAAGTAGTTGAAAGTGAGCAGAAAAAAATGTGGCTAGTTGCTATGCAGGAAGAGATGGATGCTCTATAAAAGAATCATACATATGATTTGGTGCAACTTCCATAGGGAATGAAGGCCTTAAAGAACAAGTGGGTTTTCAGGTTGAAGACTCAAGAATATTGTTCTCAACCAAAGTACAAAGCCAGATTAGTTGTGAAAGGCTTTGGTCAAAAGAAAGGTATTGACTATGAAGAGATTTTTTTCTCCTGTTGTTAAAATGTCTTCTATTCGTGTTGCTCTAGGTATTACTGCTAGCCAGGACTTGGAGGTGGAGCAGTTAGATGTGAAGACAGCTTTCCTTCATGGTGATTTGGAGGAGGAAATTTATATGGAGCAACCAGAATGTTTCAAAGTCAAAGGTAAAGAAAATTTTGTCTACAAGTTAAGAAAGAGTTTGTATGGATTGAAGCAAGCTCCAAGACAATGGTACAGAAAGTTTGATTTATTTATGATTGAAAATGGATACAAAAGAACGACTTCAGATCATTGTATGTATATCAAACGGTTTGGTGAGGATTTTATTATTCTCTTACTTTATGTTGATGATATGTTTATCCTTGGGAAAGATATGTATACAATTGACAGGTTGAAGAAGGAACTAAGTGAGTCCTTTGCAATGAAGGACATGGGGCCAGTAAAGCAAATACTGGGCATGTAGATTTCTCGTGATAGGAAAAGCAAGAAGATTTAGTTATCACAGGAGAAATACATCGAGAAGGTATTAGAAAGGTTCAGTATGAGCAATGCAAAGCCAGTTGGTTCTCCTCTTTTAGGTCACTTCAAGTTGTGCTCAGAACAGAGTCCGTCAAGTGATGAAGAGAAGGAGAAAATGCAAAAGGTTCCTTATGCTTCAGTAGTTGGAAGTTTAATGTATGCAATGGTATGTACAAGGCCGGACATCGTATATGCAGTGGGTGTTACTAGCAGATTTCTTACAAATCCAAGTAAAGAGCACTGGGCAACAGTGAAGTGGATCTTAAGATATCTCAAAGGAAGCTCTAAGGTTTGTTTAAGCTTTGGAGGTGGACCACCTGTGCTAACAGGTTACACAGATGCAGATATGGCTAGAGATATTGATACAAGAAAATCCACATCAGGTTTTGTACTTACTTTTGCAGGGGGAGCTATGTCATGGCAATCCAGATTGCAAAGGTATATTGCTCTCTCCACCATAGAGGCAGAATATATTACTGCTACAGAGGTTTACAAAGAAATATTATGGATGAAAGAATTCTTATAAGAATTGAGGTTAAAACAGGAAAACTATGTGGTATATTGTGACAGCCAGAGTGCCATCCATTTATGTAAGAACCTAGTTTTTCATTCCAAGTCAAAGTATATAGATGTCAGATATCACTTGATTCGAAATGTACTTGAAGAGAAGCAATTGCAACTTCAGAAAGACCTTACCGAAAGAGAGACAGGAGATGTGCCGACAGTTGGTCGGCATGGATTTACACTAAGGAGTCATGGGACAGCCTCCCTTATAGGCTGAAGGGGGAGGTTGTTTGGTTGAGAGCCCAGTTCAGCCCATATGGGCTTTAACAACCCATAGCCCTTTTTTTCCCTAAACCATAACCTAAACCTAATTATATATAGGGGCTAATGGTGGCTGCGAAATTATGAGATCAAAATCATAGCAAAAGGGTAGAAATTTGCAGCAGCTTTGGGGATTCAAAGAGAGGAGAAAAGGGCAGAAAAATAAGAGAAAAAGAAAGGGAAGAAGACAAGGAAAACATAGAAATTATTCTCACTCATCCAAATAGTTTCTCATCTCAGGTTAGATCAGATCTTCAGTGAATTCTTCTGTGATTGCTTGAGGAGGTTTTGGATATTATGCACAATGACGTGATCCTTGTATCCCAGTTATTCTCTTGTGATTGTTGCTTGGGTTTTGGGCAAGAGATTTGCGAATTGTACATTCATTATTTTTATAGTGGATTTTCTCTGGTTTGCCCTGTGGTTTTTAGCCTTTACGTTGAAGGAGTTTTTCACGTAAATCTTGGTGTTCTATTTGATTGTGATTTCTATTTAATTCCGCTGTGTGTTACGGCCTGCTAGTATTTGTTCTTATACAAAAGTTATTATTTGTTGCCTATCCTTTTTATTCCTCATCAATATAAACCCCATATGTTAGGTTATAGGATATAGAGTTTGTGAAATTGTAAAGAGTCTTTAGAGAGAAAAATAGAAAGTTAATCTTGTCCTACTCTTTCTCTGTTTGAAAACTCTCTTTTCTTCTTATCTAGGTTTTTCAACATTTGGTATCAGAGCCTAGGGTAAAGCGATAGCCTCTTCCCCAAGTACCATCCAAATTCAGATCTCTAAATTGATAAAGGAAAATTATGATATATGGTGCATCCAAATGAAGGTTCTTCTATACTCCCAAGATGTATGGGAGTTTGTAGAAGAAGGATTTGTTGAGCCAAGTACAGTAGAAGAAGGAGCAATGAATACAAAAGCAAGAAAACAACTCAAAGATAGAAGGAAGAAGGAGAAAAAAGCTTTATTCATGATCTACCAAGGACTTGATGATATAATGTTCGAGATCATCGCTCTAGCAAATACTTCAAAGGAGGCTTTGGAAATGCTTCAAAAAGCATTTGGTGGTGTTGATAAGGTAAAGAAACTTCGTCTACAAGTTTTACGAGCTGACTATGAAAAATTACAACAAGGTATTTCTGAAACTATTTCTGATTACTTCTCAAAGGTCATTTCTATTGTTCATCAAATGAGATGAAATGGTGAACAAATAAGTGATCAAAGAGTAATAGAAAAAAATACTGAGATCTTTAGATCCAAAATTTAATTTTATTGCTGTTGTGATTGAAGAATCTAAAGATTTGAAAAAAAATGTCTTTAGAACAACTTATGGGTTCTCTTCAAGTTCATGAACAAAGGATTACAAAAAGAGAAGAAGACAAAACTTTAGAGCAAGCACTGCAAACCAAGCTTACTCTTGAAAACAGAGGTGAATTAAAATTTCAAAGAGGAAGAGATCGTGGACAAAGAAGAAGAGGTGGCAGAAATCAGACCAATCAGGAATCTCTAAACAATGAAGGCGGTGGAGAAAATTCTAGCTAAAGAGGCCGAGGTTATAGTTGAGGAAGTGGCCAAGGCCGTGGACGTGGTAGAAATTTTAAAAGGTCTGAAATACAATGCTATATTTGCAAAAGATATGGACATTACTCTTTTGAATGTTATTACAATCCTAACAACCAAGGTGATAAGACAAATTTTATTAAGAAAGAAAAGAATGAATATCAAGTTTTGCTGATGACATATGATAAACTGAAAGAAGATCAATTTATGACATGATATTTAGATACTGAAGCTTTAAATCATATGTGTGGTATTAAAGATTTATTTTCAGAAATAGATACAAGTTATTCTGGAAATATTACATTTGGTGATATGTCTTAGAGATCAGTAAGAGACAAATGTCAAATTCTTCTTGAATTAAATAATGGTAAAGAGTTATGCATTTCAGATGTTTATTATGTTCCTGATATGAAAAATAATATTTTGAGTTTGGGACAATTACTTGAAAAAGGTTATAATATTGAGATGAAAGATATGACTCTTTCAATTCGTGACAAGAATAAAATATTGATATCACATGTGAAAATGACAAAGAACAGAATGTTTCCTCTGCATTTATGTATTATTGATTATTTATGTATTATTGATTAATCAAATTATTTTAAGACTGATATTGAGGATATTTCTATACTATGACATCTTAGATATGTTTATTTAAATTTTGAGGCTTTGAAACTTCTAGAGAAGTATAATATGGTGACA
Source organism: Musa beccarii (assembly GCA_024322285.1). Classification (NCBI taxonomy): domain Eukaryota; kingdom Viridiplantae; phylum Streptophyta; class Magnoliopsida; order Zingiberales; family Musaceae; genus Musa; species Musa beccarii. The sequence continues at coordinate 34,763,702 of CM044401.1, read as the reverse complement.
GGAATGTCAAGAATTGATCACCCATCAAAATTATGTAAAGTATGTGTTATGAGTAAGCAAGAAAGAAAGCCTTTCAAAGTCAGAAGAACAAGAAGAGCATGGCATCGGCTTGATTTGGTACACTCAGATGTTTGTGGCCCTATCAGTCCAGTATCACTTGGAGGAAGCAGGTATTTTCTTATATTCATTGATGATCATAGTGGAAAAACTTGGGTTTATATATTAAAAAAAAAGAAATTTTTTTTAGTAAATTTAAAGAATTTAAGAAATTGGTTGAAAGACAAAGTGGTTGTAGGATTAAATGTTTAAGAACAGATAGACGTGATGAATATACGTCAAATGAATTTGAAAGTTTTTATAAAAATAATGAGATTTTACATCAATTCACTATGCCATACACACCTCAACAAAACGGTATCTCAGAAAGAAAAAATAAGACTATACTTAATATGGTCTAATGCATGTTAAAGGAAAGAAGAATTCCTAAAGAATTTTGGGGAGATGCTGTTGCCTCTGCAATTTATTTGCTTAATAGGTTTCCAATAAAGCGAATTGAAAATATTACACCAGAAGAATCTTGGAGCTTACAGAACCAAGAGTCGATCATTTGAGAATTTTTGAAAGTATTGCATTTGTAAAGATACCAGAGGAAAAGAGAACAAAACTGGAGGATAAATGTCAGAAATGCATCTTGTTAGGTTATGCTAAAAATTCTAGTGGTTACAAACTCTATAATCCTATCACAAATAAAGTTGTGATGTCAAGAGATGTTGAGTTTGATGAACAACAGATTTGGAACTGGAAAAGTGATGAGTAGCATAAGAAAACTATAGCTTTAAAAGAATATGATATAATACAAGCAAACACCGAAAAGGCTTTACCGGAATCATCACCTAGATCAGCTAGGTCACATGATTCAAGAAGTCCGATTATAAGAAGGACAAGACCAATTCAGGAGCTCTATGATGTGACTCGAAGGACTGATACTAACAATGACAAACTTTCTTTACTTTATTTTTTTGCAGGATATGATCCATTAACCTTCGAAGAAGCTTGTAATGAAGAAAAATGACGGCAAGCAATGAATCAAGAGATTCGTGCAATTAACAAAAATAATACATGGGAGCTTACTACACTTCCAGAAGACCACCAAGCGATTGGTATTAAGTGGATCTTCAAAACAAAAAGAAATACACAATGAGAGGTGGAAAAATACAAAGCACGATTGGTTGCAAAGGGATATAAACAACAATATGGGATCGACTATGAAGAAGTATTTGCACCAGTTGCTCGATTGGAAACAGTAAGATTACTTATCTCCCTAGCAGCTCAAATGAAATGAAAAATTTTACAAATGAATGTCAAATCAGTATTTCTTAATAGAGTTCTTGAAGAAGAGGTAAATATTTCAACAACTTCGAAGGAAACTTGACATGTAAGATGGAACAAGTTTAAGGGGGGATATTGTTGGAAATAAACTTATTTCAATATCATAAAGAGGTTAATTTCAATAAGAGAAAGGTTCATAGTATCAAGAGGAAAATTCATTCTATCAAGAAGAAAAAATAGATTTTATGTCTATAGAAAGTAAGTCAAAATGATTATTGATTCTTGAAGAGGTTTCTTGAAAGAGAATGATTCATTCTGAATACAATAAATATGATGTATCTCTGAGGACTATATAAACCCCATATGTTAGGTTATGAGACATAGAATTTATGAAATTGTAAAGAGTTTTTGAGAAAAAAATAAAAAATTAATCTTGTCCTACTTTCTTTGTTTTTTTTTTTTGGGTTGTTGTTTGGCTTGTTGTCGCCGAGACAAAGGTTGGATTCAGATAACGCAGAAGCATGGATGGTGTCGTTGCACGTAAGAGGAGAATGTGAAGCTCGAGTAACATGGTCTGGGTGCTACAGAGACAGCAGACATCGGAAACACATCTGATTGATTTTTCTTTTTGCTGCCACGGATCGACCTAACACTACTACTGGATTGTAGGTCCTTTGTGCGTTGTCAAACAAAAACCACATTGTGGACTTATCTTGGAGAAGCTTTACAGAATGAAGTCGAGTATTGAATGAGTAGGGGGGTTTAAATCGACTCGAATAAAAAATTTAAGGGTCGAATTGATTTTCGATTTAATTCGATAAAATTAAGATAGGTTGGAACGGTTTCAATTTGGACCTGTCAAACTAAATTGATTTAAAATATATTAATTTGATTCGGTTAATCAGTTTATAAATTTTAAATAATATAAATTATATATATTAAATAAATTGATTCGGTTTAATAATCTCGATCAAATTGAATCGACATGATAAAATTTATGAAATTGTATTGAGTAATAGAATTTTTAGGATTTTCGAGGTTTTTAGACCGATTTGATTAATCGGTCAAGGGTTTAAGATAGTAAATTCGACCATTTAAATTAATTTTTTTTATTTGATCTAAATTGATTAACTAAATAGAAGAATAGTACCTTGAATCAGAATCATTTATAACTTTTAAACTTAATTTATTAATAAATCGATTCAAATCGAATTGATTATCGACTGATTCGATTCCAGTTCGACCTGATATTTAGCTGTAGAGAGAAAAGTTAAGTGGTTGGTTTTGGTTGTAAGATCTCGTGCATTAGGTCATAATGGAAACTGATGGAATTCATACCAATCCCATATCTCCACGGAACAATGAAAGTAAACAGCCCTAAAAATAGCCTTGAAAGGAGACAGGCAAAAGTCCAACATGAAACAAAGGGGTAAAATGTGAAATATAATTGTGTAAAAAAATTATAATTACAAGAGTTATCAAATTATAAATTTAGAATAAAGGCCTATCCAATCGAAACTTAAAACACAAAGAACACGTCTGCTAATTAATGGGCCATGGGCCCATTTGGCGGCCCGGTTCATCATCGGGGTGTCCTCGTGGATGTCGTCTAAGGTGTCAGGAGAATTTAAACCCCGGATTTCACGCTCCCGCTCTCGGAGGCAAAAAAAACCACGTGACACAAACCACCACGTAAGGATTGGTGTATAAAATGGGACCCAGCAGGGCTACTAGTATTCCCGAATAGTGAGGTGCGGAAATGAGTAACTGATTTCAAGGGAAGGATCTTTTTCTTTGTTTCCGCACCGTGGAACGGACCCCCGCCTCTACCCTCCCAAAACTTTCCCCCCGCCGAAACCCCGCGTCGTCCCCATTTTAAATCGACCTCCAAAATTTCCACAAGCCCTCGTTCGTCTCCCTCCTTTTGAGAGCCTCCATCGAACACACCGTTCTCTCCCTCCCCTTCCTCCTTCCACTCCCCTAACCATCTCCGAACCGATGGCCGTGCCCCGCAACGCCGCCGCTGCCAACCGCCGCGCCGCGGAGGAAAGCAAGACGACGGCCGAAGCCTCTTCCTCCTCTGCCACCTCCCCCCGAAAGCGCACCAAGTCGCCCGGCGTTCGAGTCATTGGTGGCCGAATCTACGATTCCGAGAACGGCAAGACTTGTCATCAGGTTCCCCGACAATCATCCTTCTTCTTCATGATCCTTTTCATTTTTCTGGATTTGGACGAATCGCGCTTATTTTGCTGTGTGTGATATTCGCAGTGTCGGCAGAAGACGATGGATTTCGCGGCGTCGTGCAAGCAGCTCCGGGGGAACAAGCCTTGCCCTTTCAAGTTCTGCCACAAGTGCCTCCTCAACAGGTTCCACTTACACTCTCAACTCTCACTGCTTTTTGTTTCACATCTTGTTCCGATTCGAGGGTTACGACGGCAGGGGTTTTCGTTGCTTCAGATACGGGGAGAACGCGGAAGAGGCTGCTGTGCTGGAGAATTGGTGTTGCCCCAAATGCCGTGGCGTTTGCAACTGTAGCTTCTGCATGTAATCATTCTTCTTTGGAATAGTCATATGATTTGTACTTTTATTTCCATTGTAAGGAGATGAAGGAATTGATTCCTAATTTGATAGGAAGAAGAAGGGCCAGCGACCAACGGGAATTCTCATCCATGCCGCCAAGGCAACTGGGTTCTCTTCGGTCCATGAATTGCTGGATAACAACGGATCTGATGCGTTAAGTGCTGCAAATGGACTGAGAAGTTTGAGCGCAGGCATACCTCCTACCTGTACAAAGGTACGACTCTTAGTTCTCTCTTGTACACACATTTTACATGTCTTTATTGAGCTTATAAGTTAGCATTTATCGAAGGGGTCGGTGGTATTAGTAAAGATATTATTGAGAAAAATAAATTATGATAAGATTATCATGATCTTCTCAATATTTTGATACTATGTCATCATGATTTTAAATCATAGAAATTATGATAACATGTTATCATGATTCTATTAATAATGAAGATCATGATCTTAACGTGATCTCTTGTATTATGAAATGATTTGAATATTTTATATTTATTATTGATTACAAAAATCATGTAATTATCATAGTTTGTAACTCTCTTATGTATATAAATTCATACTATTATCAATAAAAATTCAGCTAGTCATTTCTTCTCATGGTATCAAAGCCATAGTTGCTCCGAGGAGTTTTCCTTTTCTTTGATCCTTTTTTCGCTATTGTTATTTTGTACCTCTCTCTTTTCTAAAGTTCAATAGAAGTTGCTATGCTACCTTCAACCACGATGGAGGAGGTACAAACCAATAGTAGTAAAGAGTTGCAAGCAACATAAGTGAAGGTAGCATAGCAATAGCAGAGCCATAGCAATACTCTTTACTATTATTGCTTTGTACCTCCTCCATCGTGGTTGAAGGTAGCATAGCAACTTCTATTGAACTTTATGCTTTAGTAAGCCTTTCATTTTTGTAAGTTGCTTTGGATCTTTTTCTTCTCCACTTTTGGATATAGCCAATAATGTCTCTTCAACTAGCTACTCATCTCATATTATCTCCAACTCCTTTATTTTTGAAAAAACTCTTGTCTCCATTATGTTGCTGTCCAAACTTTTTTCAAATTCACATCTACAAAATATACCTCTTAGTATACTTAATTTTATTTTCTTTTAATCGGTTATGATTTTGTGGGCTATGTAGATGACACTATCACTTGCCTTACACAAACGATTAGAGAGAATAGTCTTGAAGTTGTTAATCCTAAATATACTTTTTGGATCCATTAAGATTTTCTTAGAAGTGCTATCATTGCCTCTCTCTCTCCTCAAATCATTCCTTATGTAGCCTCTATAAAATCTTCTTATGAAGTATGGTCTAAGCTTGTAATACTATATGCTAACCAAATTCGTGGTTGCCTCATACAACTTCGAGAAACTCTCTTTAAACTTTCTGAAGGTACAAAATTTATTTTTAAACTACATGTAGGTAATCAAAACTCAAGCTGATGCACTTGCTATGGTTGATGCACCTCTTGATGATAAAGAGATCATTTTTTATGTATTAAATGGTCTTGGCTTAGATTACAAGGAGATGTTAGTTGCGATTTGTGCTCATGATAGTTTTATATTTTTTGAAGAATTTCATGATAAGCTTTTTGACTCTGAAGCTTATCTTAAGCGAGAGTTACTACCTTTTGATGCTGTTTCCATTATCGTCAATTTTGCTAACAAAACTATTCCTGGTAATAAAGGCAAGATCCACAATTAGCAAAACAACTGTCCAAACAATCATTCTGGAGGCAACATACAACAATGTCATCACAAAATTATCAACAAATCTGATTAACAATTCAACAATAAAATCACCTGTCAAATATGTGACTTGCAAGGCCATGTTGTAAAGAAATATCATTACTTACAAATTGCTATTCCATAGATGTTTTAGCCTTCAGTCATTTTATTCTACATATCTTGTTGCACCACCTACTCGATTTTTTATTACCATCATCTCGTGCTAATTTTGTTGCTCAATCTTTTTAGCCTTCATCAAATTGGTTTGTTGATTTTGGGACCTCTCATTATGTCACATTTGACTTGAATAATTTGTTTCTTTATTTATGTTATGATGGTTCAGATTATATCATGATAGGTGATGAAAAAGGTCTCAAAATAACTCATATTTATTCTATAAACTTTTCGTTTTTCTTAAAATCCTTTTTATTTTTTGATGTTCCTTGTGTTTCTTATATGATTAAAAATCTAATATTTGTCTCTAAATTATGTTCTTCTAATAATGTTTCTATTGAATTTTTACCCTCTTCATTTGTTGTGAAGAATCTCAACACGGGGGCACATCTCATAGAGGGGTTGAATAGAGATAAAGTTTATGAGTAGCCAACATTTGTACCATCTAAATCCATCTTTGCTTTGGCTACCATCAAGGCTCTATTTCAAGAATGACACAATCGCCTAGGGCATTTTTCTTTTAAGGTTCTAAATCATATTGTTCATTCTTGCAATTTACCTTTATCATCATTATCTTGGCATCTCTTTTTGTGTAACTCATGTAAATGCAATAAAATGCATAAACTTTCATTTTCTATACCCTCTCTCACAAGCAATTTGCTTTTTGAACTTATATATTTTGATGTTTGGGGTTGGTCCTTCACTAATACAATCTCATGATGGATTTAACTATTATTTTATTTTTGTTGATCATTTCACAAAGTACATATAGTTATTTCCCATGAAACAAAAATTTAAAGTATTCATCATTTTTCAAAGTTTGAACTTATTGTTGAAAATCTCTTTTAACAATCCATTATTTCATTTTACTTTAATAACGGTGGTGAATTTCAAGAGCTTCATAACTTTTTTGAAACCAATAGAATCACTCATTTTCTCATTCCTATGCATACTCTTGAACATAATGGGACCACAAAATGTCGTTATTAGCACATCATCCAAATTGGTCTCACACTCTTTACTTAATAAGCTTTCTTACCTTTTCAATTTTGGTCTCATGTATTTGTCACATCAACTTATCTTATTAATCGCATGCCCACACCAGTTCTAAACATAGTTTTACATGTTTTTGGGTGTCTATATTATCCATGATTAAAGTCGTACACCTATAACAAATTGGAAGCTTGATCAAAGCCATGTGTTTTTCTTAGATATTCTATTAATTTTAAGTGTTTTCAAATGTTTTGATTCATTAACCAAAAGAATTTTCATTTCTCATCATGTTGATTTTGTGGAATTTGTTTTTCCTTATAAATCACTTGACTTTTTTTTATCTAGACTAACTTCTAATAACTCTGTTGATTGGGTTCTCCGAATTCATGAGTCACCTTATATGATCATTCTCATTCAGTTTGAAACATCAAACCCACCCATCAATCCAAATACTTTATCCACTTAGTCCTTCCTCAATGGTGCATGATGAATAATAGATCCATCTAGCTATCTCATGAGTGTCATGTAACAAGAAAATTCATAGCAAGGTTTGATTTTACTATCCTACTTTAAAATTTTCTCATTTAATGCGTCCTAGAGATGTCATTGACCCTACACTAATTCATCCGATGGTTATTGGATCTAAAAATCATGTTTTTAAATTAAATAAATATTCTTTTATTTTCGTAAAATAATCCCAAAATTTATTTTTGAGCCTTCTACTGTTAACTAAGCTTTAAAAATTCTTGAATGACGAGCAACAATGTCTGAAGAATATAATGCTTTATTATAGAATTGTATATGGGACTTAGTCTTATCCTATTCAAATCAAAACTTTGTAGGGTACAAATGACTTTTCATATTAAATGAAATCCTAATGGGTCCATCAATAAGTAAAATGCAAAACTTGTTGCAAAGAGATTTTATTAATGTCCAGGCCTTGTGTACTACACATTTAGTTCGGTTGTGGAGTCAACAATAATTCATATTATTTTATGTCTTGCTTTGTTTAACAATTGGGGACTTCGATAGTTGGACGCGAATAATATATTTCTTTATGGTCATATTTTCGAGGATATATTTATGAGACAACCTTTAGGTTTTATTTATCACAACTTTTCTCAACATGTTTGTAAGTTGTGCAAGGCTCTTTATAGTCTTAAGCAGACCCCTCGTGCTTCGTATCATGAACTTCGAACACATCTAGTTTAAGTTGGATTTCATAATTCTCAATGTGATAATTTGTTATTCATTTATTCTCATGAAGGCAGAATCATGTTTTTACTAGTTTATGTAAATGACTTAATTATTATTGGTAATAAACCAATAATAATTAATTAGTTTATTTAGCAATTTGGAAATAAGTTTTCTATTAAAGATCTTGGGTCCTTTAGCTATTTTCTTGGTGTTCAAGTAATCTGTATTGTCATGAACGGTCGTCGCACACTCGCAGCAACTTCGTTCAACGTTTCGTTCGTCGCTTGCCTATGCTTGTACATATCCTTGGCAGCTTGTTTTGCTATGTTTTGGTGTGTTTTCCCTGTAAAAATGTAAGAAATAACAGCTGCAGCGCTGCAGAACAATCGCTCGTTGCATCTGCCTAAAAACCTCCAAAACAACTCCTTTTTTGTGTGCCGCAGGCTGATTTCTGTAGCCCACAGCCACCCAAATTTTGTCAGGCATCTCAGCACCCTGGAACCCCTCGGGTGGCACATGGTTGGATGGGTCTTCGATATAGTATCGGGCATTGAACACTTTCACAAGTTTGTACGTCAACTTGATGGAAACTTGCCTTCACACCTGGCACTTGGGGAGTAGTTATTTGCGGACTTGTGTCAAGAATCGCCTTTGCGCCCCTTGGTCGGACTTAGCTTGGATTGCCTAAGTCTTGGCGCCCTTGCGACATACTGCGTCCATGAAAGGGTCAGCCAGCTGCAACCTCGTCTGCAGTCCGTAGGACTGTAAAAGAAAGTTGATTAGTTGTTGGAGCGAGCGACGGACAAGTCCCGCGTCTCGCGAAGAGGAAGCTTTACAAGCAATTGAGCGAGCACTTGGAGTGCAAGAAAGCGAGAAAGAGAGAGGAAAAACAAGGACTTTAGAGGGGTGAATGAGCAGCTGCAAGTCCGCAAACAACTACTCCCCAAGTGCTTGGCGCGCGAGGCAAGTTTCCGTCAAGTTGGCGTGCAAACTTGTGAAAGTGTTCAACGCCCGACACTATCTTGAAGCCCCATCCACCATGTGCCACCGGGTGGTTCGAGTCTTGAGATGGTGACAAAAATTTCATGGCGCGGCTGCGAAAATCAGCCAGCGGCACCGCAGCGGAGCTGTTTTTGGATTTACGGCGGATCGGGCGACGATCGTTACTCTTGCTGCTGCATTGCTTTGTTTTCTGCTGTTTTACAAGGAAAAACACACCAAAACATGGCAAAACAGGCTGCCAAAGATATGTACAAGCATGGGCAAGCGGCGAGCGGAGCGTTGGCGAAGTTGCTTTGCGAGTGTCGACGGCCGTTCGTGACATTCTCCCCCACTTAAAATTATCGGCGCCCTCGTTGGCGCTCTTTGGTAGGCTTTGATAGTTGCTTCTTCATGTCGGAGGGTGTCTTACGGCTCCCAAGCGGCCGGTTTTGGGAAGTTTACGCCACTTCACCAAGTATTCAATCTGTTCGACTCCATTGGGTAGCGTTGTCTGCGATCTGCTAAAATGGTTTCAACTCGCTTCTCGTAGGAAGCTCGGTGGGAGGTTGGCGAGTTGAAAGCGCCTCGAGAAGCATCTTGCGGATCGGAGTGGTAGGCTTTCAAGTTCTTTGGCATGGAAAACATTATGCATCTTGAGCCACGCCGTGATTGCAACTTGTAGGAAACATTGCCCACCCTCTTGACAATTGGGAAGGGCCATCATCTTGCGCACCAATCCTTTATGCACTTTGTTTCTAAAGAATTGGAGTGATCTTTGGTTGGAGCTTCACCAACACCAAATCGCCGACTTTGTATTCTGGGTCGCCTTCCCAAGTCTGCCCACTTCTTCATCTTCTTTACGGCGCCTTCTCCAGTAGGCCCGCGCAATATCTGCATTTCGATGCCATTCTTTACGCCAAGTGATACGCGGACGGACTACTCCTGTATATCCAATAGCCAAAGTGTGAGAGTCGATGGTTGTTGTCGATGATGATCTCAAAGGGGCTCTTGTTGGATCTGAGCTCATTGCGAGTTGTAGGAGAATTGGGCTATGTCCAACAACTTCACCCAATCTCGTTGATTGGCACTCACGTAGTCTGAAGATATTGCTCTAGGAGCGAGTTTATTCTTTCGGTTTGGCCATCCGTGCAGGGGTGGAGGCTTGTGGAGAAGTATAGCTTGATCCCAACAATTTGAACAACTTCGGTCGAATCGTCCCGAAACCGAGCATCTCGATCACTTATAATATTGTGCGGGACTCCCAATACTTCACCACATTCTTCATCATTAACCGCGCTTCCTCTGCTTGAGCGATTGTAGAGTGCGGCAATGAAGGTTGCATACTTGAAAATCGGTCGACTACCACAAGTATCGATCCGAGTCCCCCTCTTGTCGGCAAGCTAGATATGAAGTCGAGAAATGCTCTCCCGGCCGGCCTTTACGAGTGCAGAGCAGCGGCTCTAAAAGTCCCACCGGCTTCCGTTGCTCCACTTTGTCTTGTTGACAAGTTAGGCACGTCGAACATATTCCTCCACATCCATCCCCATTTTTGGCCAATAGAAGGCCCTCTCCATGAGAGCCAATGTTCGATGAATACCGGATGTCACGCCCCGAAGGAATCATGACACTCCTTCAAAAGCTCACGCCTCAGTTATCCACCGAGGGACATAAACTCTATTCCCTTTGGTGTAGAGCGAGTCCCTCTGGACCCAAAATCGTCGTGCCTTGCCTTCTTGGATCAATTGCATCAAGGTTCTTTGCTTGGGATCACTGCACGATCCATCCTTGATTCGGGAAAGAAAGTTGGATTACAGCCCGCTTGTTTGGCCTCTGCCCTCTAGTTGCATAGCATTCACGGCCTCCACTTTTCGACTCAAGGCATCGGCTACGACATTTGCTCTTAGGGCTTGTACTCCATTGCCATGTCAAATTCCGCCGGGAAGTCACGCCATCGTGCTGCTTTGGGAGAGTTTCTTTTGAGTCTGAAAGTAACTCAAGCGATGTTGTCGATCCTCGGTACAAATCGCGATCCGAGAAGGTAGTGTCGCCACACTCGTAGCGATGGATCACCGCTGTCATCTCCTTCTCGTGCCGAGGATACCGCCGCTCGGTCTCATTGAGCTTCACGGCTTTCATAGGCCACCGGATGGCCCTCTGCATATAAGTACTCCCCGATAGCGAAGTCTGAAGCATCTGTATGGACTTGAAGGGCTTCCCATAGTCGGCAAATTTGAGCCTTTGGTTCTTCGAGCAGCAGCCTTTAGGTCTTGGAATGCCGCTTCACATTTGTCGGACCATCTCCAAGGCTGCTCTTTCTTGACAACTCTCTGTTAGTGGAGTTGCGGCGCTTGAATACCCGATATGAGCGTCGATAGTAGTTCACAAAAACCCAAGGAAGGATCTCGATTCGGGCACCTTCTTTGGAGTTTGCGATCCTAGCTTGCTTGCACCTTTGCTTTATCCATCTGAATGGAACCGTCGCCGATCCGATGCCCCAAGAATAAGATCTCTTTACGAGCAAAGTAGCACTTCTCTCTTTTTCGAACAATGAATTCTCCTGAGAACTTTGAAGATTGTTCGGAGGTGTTCAATATGCTCCTCAAGTGTTCGGCTATAGGCGGCGATATCGTCCAAGTAGACAACCACAAACTTGTCGAGATACTCCTTGAATAGCTGGTTCATAAGAGTGCGAGAATGTGGTGGAGCGTTGGTTAACCGAAAGGCATCACCGGGAACTCAAGCGCTCCATACACTGTCACCGCAGGTAGTCTTAAGCTTCATCACCTTGACAAATACGCTTTGCCAATACCCGGCCAGAAGGTCGAGTTTGAAAATACTTTGCTTTGCCCGGTTGGTCGAACAAGTCCGCAATGAGAGGGATGGGATACTTGTTCTTCACGATCACCTTGTTAAGGGCTCGATAATCGGCGCATAGTCGGAGACTCCCATCTTGTTTCTTACGAAGAAGCTGGAGCTCGAATGGTGCTTTGGAGCTGCGGATGAGACCACCGCTTAGCGTTCATCTAAGCGCTTTACGAGCTCTGCCAACTCGGGAGGGGCATGCGGTATGGTGGTCTCGTTGGAGGCTTCACTCCTGGCTCCAGGCTCATAAGATGATCCACGCCTCTCGTGGTGGCGAGAATTTTACCGGCAACTTTCGGGTGGCATAACATCTTGAACTCCTTGAGGACATTTGCCACCGCGGCGGGTTCTTTACGGGCCTCCCCATCGAGTGCTTCTAGCTTCATCGCAGCCACAAAGGTTAACTCTCCTTTGCGTACACCCTTCTTTATTTACCAGCCCGATAGGCTGCTTTGGGGATCTGGGTTCCTCTTGGTGGCGAAACCACCACGAGGGTTGTCACCTCCCATTAGACATATGGAGTCTAGGAGCGGCATCGGCACCAACTTTGCGGCATGCATGAACTCCATTCAAGAATCACTTGAAAGTCATCCAAGGGCACCGCCATCATGTTTGTCGCCCGCTCCACGATCCGATCTTGATGGAGACTCCCTTAGCTAGCCAGAGAGATTAAGCTTAGCCTCAGAGTTAACCGCCTTCATCCGACTTGGGTTCTTCTCTAAGATTAACCCAAGCCGCTTTGCTTCTCGATCGGCGATGAAGTTGTGAGTAGCACCGTGTCCACCATTGCTCGGGTGGTTTGGCCATTGAGTCGATGTTTACGTACATCGACTCACTTTTTCTGCTTTTTGTTGCCCGGCCAGGTTCTCCCCACTTGACCCATGAATGCATTCAACAAGCGCATCGCCCCCATTCGGGGTCCTTGCGACTTCTCATCGTCGCTGCCCGACTCGAGCTACTCGAGCGAGGGCAAGCGCCTTACCCTTATGCGGCTTAGGGGTTTGATGGAAGCCGACAAGGCATTGAGTGCTGTTTTTGCGGGCGATCCCATACAACTTGTGTGGTCCTCCGCACAAGAAACATGTCCTAGGTTTTGAGGTCCTGCCGTTTGAGTTTGGCCCCTTATGGAAACTCTTCTTCCTTTGGTCACCCCTAGATTCCTTCCCGGAGGGGTGCCTTGGTTGTTGATTTCTGTGGTGCTTCTTCTTCTTCTCGGGTCCTCTGAAGAAGCAAAGTCGGTAAGCCTTTACTGCGGCTGCAATTGCTCCGACCAAATCGGTGACATTCCGTCGATGAAGTTCTGTTGAGCCCATGGCCAGGCCATCAAGAAAGCTGAGCGACTTATCTTTTGAGACATATCTTGAATGTCAACATTAGTGCAGAAAATTGCTTCACATAGTCCCGAATGGAAGTCGTTTGGTGGAGTTGTCTCAACTTCCTCCTTGCGATGAACTCGGTGTTCTCGGGTAGGAATTGAGTTCTCAACTCACGCTTCAAGTCGTCCCATGTGTCCACTCGGCACCGACCTTGCTTTGAATCTCTTCCCAGCGGGTTCTCCACCAAAGTTTTGCATCACCGTTCGGATACATAGTCGCTATCGAAACTTTGGTGTCCTCGAGTCGGCCTTGTAGCTCGAAAAATCTTGTTCCATATCAAGCAGGAAGTTCTCGAGCTCCTTTGCATCTCTAGCACCCCCATAACAATGTGGGTGGGCGCCTGAAGCTTTGTGTTGGCGCCAGCGTGTTTGCTTCCCCGCATTCAACGCCCTTGTGAGCATTGCCACTTTGGAAGTGAGTTCCGTCACCATTTCTTGCAAATGTTGCACGGAGTCCTTTGTGTCATCCGTCGATCGGTCGACTAAGGCTTAACCTTGTCGATCCGGGATTCAGACTTCTTCTTGCGAGCTCTCTCGCCAAGAAGCCTACTTTGGCCTTGGTAGAGTTCATCAAGCTCGCTTCAAGAACATCAGCGGGTTTCCACCGTTGTGACCCTCTCTCTATGGGTCTTTCTTCGGTTGGCGCTCAGTTGCGCCTCCTCCGCTCGTGGAGAGTAGCCCACTTCTCGCTCCTCATGCTCCTTTGCCCGTTCCTCACGAGCGGCTCTGCGGCGGCGGCGAGTTTGCACATGCAGCCCTCCTGCGGCTGCTTGCAGGGCAACATTCCGGCTTGCCCCATCTTGCTTGATTCACCACGTTGTTTCGCCATGGTGAGATTGCGAAGTTTCTTCGCTTGCTTGCTCAAATTGCTTGCACTGCTCACGATACCACAATGTCACGCACTTAGCAAGAATTGCCTAAGTGGTGAGGCACCCTGCGGCAAGCCACCAGACTTAGTGAAGTTGCCTAAGTCAAGAATCGCCTTTGCGCCCACTTGGTCGGACTTAGCTTGGATTGCCTAAGTCTTGGCGCCCTTGCGACATCTGCGTCCATGCAAAGGTCGGTCAGAGCTGCAACCTCGTCAGGTCCGTAGGACTGTAAAAGAAAGTTGATTAGTTGTTGGAGCGAGCGACGGACAAGTCCCGGCGTCTCGCGAAGAGGAAGCTTTACAAGCAATTGGCGAGCACTTGGAGTGCAAGAAAGCGAGAAAGAGAGAGAGGAGGAAACAAGGACTTTAGAGGGTGAATGAGCAGCTGCAAGTCCGCAAACAACTACTCCCCAAGTGCTTGGGCGCGAGGCAAGTTTCCGTCAAGTTGGCGTGCAAACTTGTGAAAGTGTTCAACGCCCGACACTATCTTGAAGCCCCATCCACCATGTGCCACCGGGTGGTTCGAGTCTTGAGATGGTGACAAAATTTCATGGCGCGGCTGCAGAAATCAGCCAGCGGCACCGCAGCGGAGCTGTTTTTGGATTTACGGCGAGATACGTGGCGATCGTTACTGCTGCTTGCTTTTGCATTTCTTTGTTTTCTGCTGTTTTACAAGGAAAAACACACCAAAACATGGCAAAACAGGCTGCCAAAGATATGTATGGGGTATTAGAGATGCGAAGGAGCTCGAGAATTTCCTGTTTGATATGGAACAGTACTTCCGAGCTACGAGGCCAGACTCTGAGGACACCAAAGTTTCGATAGCGATCATGTATCTGAATGGAGATGTAAAGCTTTAGTGGAGAACTCGTTGGGAAGAGATCCAACAAGGTCGATGCCGAGTGGACACATGGGATGACTTGAAGCGTGAGTTGCGAACTCAATTCCTGCCCATGAACACTGAGTTCGTCGTAAGGAGGAAGTTGAGACAACTCCACCAAATAACTTCTATTCGGGACTATGTGAAGCAATTTTCTACATTGATGCTGGACATTCAGGACATGTATGAAAAAGATAAGCTGTTTAGCTTTCTTGACGGCCTGAAGCCATGGGCTCAACAGGAACTTCATCGATGGAATGTCACTGATCTGGTCGGAGCAATTGCAGTCGTAGAAAGGCTCACCGACTTCGTTTCTTCAGAGGACTCGAGGAAGAAGAAATAGTCCACAGGAAATTACCATCTAAAGCATCCTCTTGGGAAGGAACCTAGGGGCGAGCAAAGGAAGAAGAGTTTCTATAAGAGGTCGAACTCAAACTGTAGGGCCTCAAGACCTAGTGGATGTTTCTTGTGCGGAGGGCCACACAGAGTGTGGAAGTGCCCACAAAAGCAGACACTCAATGCCTTGTCGGCTTTCATCAATCCCCCAAGCCAGACAAGGGCAAGGCAGTTGCTCTCAGTTTGAGTAGTTCCGAATCGGGTAGCGACGATGAGAAGTTGCAAGGACCCCGAATGGGTGCGATGCGCTTGTTGAATGCATTGCGGGGTCAAATAGGGGAGAACCTGAAGCTGAATCAACAAAAAGCAAGAAGCAATGAGCTGATGTACGTAAACATCAGACTCAACGGCCAAACCACCCGAGCAATGATGGGCATGTGTGCTACCCACAACTTCATCGCCGACCGAGAAGCAAAGCGGCTTGGGCTAATCTTGGGGAAGAACTCAAGTCGGATGAAGGCGGTGAACTCGGAGGCTAAGCGAATCTCTGGGCTAGCAAAGAGAGTCTCTATCAAGATCGGATCATTGAGCGAGCGCACAAACATGATGGCGGTGCCATTGGATGACTTTCAAGTGATTCTCGAAATGGAGTTCATGCACGTAGCAAAGTTGGTGTCGATGCCGTTCCTAGACTCCTTATGTCTGATGGGAGGTGACAACCCTTGTGTGGTTCCCGTCTCTTGGAGAGGAACTTAGGATCCCCAACAACTATCGGCGGTGCAATTAAAGAAAGGTATACGCAAAGGAGAGTTAACCTTTGTGGCAGTTGTAAAGCTGGAAACACTCGATGAGGAGGCCATTAAAGAACCTGCTGCGGTGGCAAACATTTTGAAGGAGTTCGCAGATGTTATGCCACTTGAGTTGTCGAAAACTCTGCCACCACGCAGAGGCGTGGATCATCTTATTGAGCTAGAGCCGGGAGTGAAGCCTCCAGCGAGACCACTATACTGCATGCCCCTTCCTGAGTTGGCAGAGCTCAGAAAGTAGTTAGATGAATTGCTAAGCGGTGGTCTCATTCGCAGTTCCAAAGCACCATTCGGAGCTCTAGTTCTCTTCCAAAAGAAACAAGATGGTAGTCTCCGACTATGCGTCGATTATTGAGCCCTTAATAAGGTGATCGTGAAGAACAAATACCCCATCCCGCTCATTGCGGACTTATTCGACCAACTGGGCAAAGCAAAGTATTTCTCCAAACTCGACCTTCGATCAGGGTATTGGCAGGTGCGTATTGTTGAAGGTGATGAAGCGAAGAATACCTGTGTGACTAGGTATGGAGCGTTTGAGTTCTTGGTGATGCCTTTCGGCTTAACCAACGCTCCAGCCACATTCTGCACTCTTATGAACCAGCTGTTCAAGGAGTATTTGGACAAGTTTGTAGTCGTCTACTTGGACGATATCGTCGTCTACAGTCGAACACTTGAGGAGCATATTGAGCACCTTCGAATAATCTTCAAAGTTCTCAGGGAGAATACCTTGTTCGTGAAAAGAGAGAAGTGCTACTTTGCTCAGACGGAGATCTTATTCTTGGAGCATTGAATCGGCAATGGTTCCATTCGAATGGACAAGTCGAAGGTGCAAGCTGTGGTAGAATGGAGTACTCCAAGGAAGGTGCTAGAGCTGAGATCCTTTCTTGGTTTTGTGAACTACTATCGACGCTTCATAATGGGGTATTCGAAGTGTGCCGCTCCACTGACGGAGTTGCTAAAAAAGGAGCAACATTGGAGATAGTCCGACAAATGTGAAATGACATTCCAAGACCTAAAGGTTGTCGTCTTGAAAGAACCGGTGCTCAAATTACCAGATTACGGGAAGCCCTTCGAAGTCCATACAGATGCTTCCGACTTCATTATTGGGGGGAGTACTTATGCAGGAGGGCTACCCAGTGGCCTATGAAAGTCGTAAGCTTAACGAGACCGAGCGGTGGTATCCAGTGCACGAGAAGGAGATGATAGCGGTGATTCACTGTTTACGAGTGTGGCGACACTACCTTCTCGGATCGCGATTTGTGCTGAGGATAGACAACATCGCTTTGAGTTACTTCCAGACTCAAAAGAAACACTCTCCAAAGCGGGTATGATGGCAGGACTTCCTGGCGGAATTTGACATGGCAATGGAGTATAAATCCGGAAAAGCAAATGTTGTAGCCGATGTCTTAAGTCGGAAAGTGGAGGCCATGAATGCTATGCAACTGGAGGGCAGAGGCCAAGCAAGTCAGTTGCACTCTAACTTCCTTTCTCGGATCAAGGATGGACTATACAGTGATTCCCATGCAGTAACCTTGATGCAATTGATCCAAGAAGGCAAGGCACGACGATTTTGGGTCCAGAAGGGACTCGTCTACACTAAAGGGAATAGAGTTTATGTCCCTCGAGTGGATAATTTGAGGCGTGAACTCTTAAAGGAGTGTCACGATTCTCTTTAGGTAGGATATCTGGGCATTCACCGAACATTGGCTCTCGTGGAGAGGGCCTTTTATTGGCCGAAGATGGGGACGGACGTGGAGGAATATGTTCGAACGTGCATAACTTGTCAACAAGATAAGGTGGAGCAGCGGAAGTCGGTGGGACTTTTAGAGCCATTGCCCGTACCAGAAAGGCCGTGGGAGAGTATTTCTCTGGATTTCATATCAAGCATGCCAGCTGTAGGGGGACTCGGATCGATACTTGTGGTGGTCGACCGATTTTCGAAGTATGCAATCTTTATTGTTGCACCCCTACACTGTTCAACAGAGGAAACAGCGAAGCTAATGATGAAGAATGTGGTGAAGTATTAGGAAGTCTCACACAATATCATAAGTGATCGAGACGCTCGGTTTTTGGGATGGTTCTGGACCGAGCTATTCAAATTGTTAGGGTCAAAGCTATACTTCTCCACAAGTCTCCACCCCCAGACGGATGGCCAAACTAAGAGAATAAACTCGCTCCTGGAGCAATATCTTCGGCATTACGTGAGTGCCAACTAATGAGATTGGGTGAAGTTGTTGGACATAGCCTAATTCTCCTACAACTTGTATCGGAGCTCTGTGTCCAACAAGAGTCCCTTTGAGATCATCACAGGACAACAACCGTCGACTCCTCACACTTTGGCTATTGGATATACAGGGAGTAGTCCGTCCGCATATCACTTGGCACAAGAATGGCATCGAAATGCAGATGTTGCGCGGGCCTACTTGGAGAAGGTGGCCAAAAAGATGAAGAAGTGGGCAGACTTGGGAAGGCGATCACAGGAATTTAAAGTTGGCGATTTGGTGTTGGTGAAGCTCCAACCAGCATCACTCCAATTCTTTAGAAACAAGGTGCACAAAGGATTGGTGCGCAAGTATGATGACCCCTTCCCAATTATCAGTAAGGTGGGCAACGTCTCCTACAAGTTGCAGCTGCTGACGTGACTCAAGATTCATAATGTTTTCCATGCCAGCAACTTGAAAGCCTACCACTTCGATCCGCAAGATGCTTCTCGAGGAGTTTCAACTCGTCAACCTCCTACCAGAGCTTCCTACGAGAAGCAAGTTGAGACCATTTTAACAGATTGCAGGACAAAGCTATCCAACGAAGCTGAGCAGATGGAATACTTGATGAAGTGGCGGAAACTTCCCAAAACCGAAGTAAGTTGAGAGCCAGAAGATACTCTCGGACATGAAGAAACAGCTATCAAAGCCTACCAAAGAGTGTCAACGAGGGCGTCGACAGCTTAAGTGGGGGAGAATGTCACGAACGGTTGTCGCACACTCGCAGCAACTTCGTTCAATGTTTTGTTCGTCGCTTGTCCATACCTGTACATATCCTTGGCAGCCTGTTTTGCCATGTTTTGGTGTGTTTTTCCCTGTAAAAATGTAAGAAATAGCAGTTGCAGTGCTGCAGAATGATCGTTCGCTGCATCTGCCTAAAAACCCCTAAAACAACTCCGTTTTTGTGTGCCGCAGGTTGATTTTTGCAGCTCGCAGCCACCCAAATTTTGTCAGCCATCTCAGCACCCTAGAACCCCCCGGGTGGCACATGACTGAATGGGTCTTCAATATAGTGTCGGGCGTTGAACACTTTCATAAGTTTATACGTCAACTCGACAGAAACTTGCCTTCGCGCCCGGCACTTGGGGAGTAGTTGTTTGCGGACTTGCAGCTGCTCATTTACCCTTCTAAAGTCTTTGTTTTCCTCCTCTCTTTCTTTGCTTTCCTATACTCTAAGTGCTCGCTCAATTACTTGTAAAGCTTCCCTCTTCGCGAGACGTCGGGACTTGTCCGCCGTTCATTTTCAGAACTAATCAACTTCTCTTTTTACAGGTCCTACGAGATCTGCACGAGGTTGTAACTCGGCTGACCCTTTGCGGACACGTATGTCGCAAGGGCGTCTCAAGGCTTAGGCAATTCCAGCTAAGTCTGACCGAAGTGGGCACAAGGGTGCTTCTCGACTTAGACAACTCCAACTAAGTTCGTGTTTGCCGCAAGGGTGCCTCACCACTTAGGCAATTCCAGCTAAGTGTGTGGCAATATGGCAAATGGTCTATTTCTTTCTTAACAAAAGTATATTCATGACCTTCTTGATCACTCCAAAATGCTTGAAGCCAATACTATTACTACGCAAATCTCTATAAGTGTTTCTTTTACCCCATCTGATAGTGCTAATCTCAACGACACCACTGAGTATTGTCAAGTTGTTGGTAGTCTACAGTATTTGTTATTTACTTGTTTGGATATTGCATATGTAGTGAATAAATTATCTTAATTTATGCACAAGCCTACTTCTAATCATTGGACAGTTGTTAAATGTCTTCTTCGATACTTAAAGGGCACTATAGATCATGGCTTATTTCTTCGAAAGGACTCTCCTCTATTGCTTTATGTATTTTCGGATATTAATTTAATAAGTAATAAAGATGATAGGACATCTACTAGTGCTTATATTGTATTTATTGGTCATAATCCAATCTCTTGGAGTTGCAAGAAACAATGTTCTATTGCAAAATCTTCTTCAAAGGTTGAATATCAAACAGGTTGCTTCTATAATTGCTGAACGTTGTTGGATTCAATCATTAATATATGAATTATTTATCATAATCTTTGATCCTCCATCTATATATTGTGATAATATCAGGATAACATATCTATGTGTTAATCTTGTTTTCACTCTCGAAGAAGCACATAGTTATTGGCTTTTACTTTGTTTGTGATAAAGTTCAAAATGGTGAGTTACGTCTCTCATGTCTCATCTTTTGATCAACTTGCAAATGCACTTACCAGGCTTTTGTTTCGTCAACAATTTCTTCTACTTCGGTCCAAGATTGGTGTCTCCGAATGGAGTATCATCTTGCAAGGGCCTAGTAGGAAAGAGATTATTAAGAAAAATAAATTATGATAAGATTATTATGTTATTCTCAATATTTGGATACTACATTATCAAGATTTGAAATCATAGAAATTATGATAGCATATTATCATGATTCTATCAATAATGAAAATAATGATGTCAACATGATTTCTTACATTATGAAATGATTTCGTGAATATTTTATATTTATTATTGATTATGAAAATTATGTAATTATCATATTTTGTAATCTCTTTTTGTGTATATAAATTCATATTTACTATCAATAAAATTTCAGCTAGTCATTTCTTCTCAGGTGACTCCCAAAAGAAGTCGAGATAAGGAGAAAGACCATGATGAGCATGAGCAGAAGGATGTACAGTGTTTTGTTAGCGTTGATGATGAGAAAGATGAAGTACCTGCAAAAAAACAAAAGAAAAGAAGACTGAAGAAGCTGAGAAGTTTGAATGAGAGTGATGGTGGGAATGTTATCGAGCTCTGCAATGGAAATGCAAGACTGAAGAATGCAAATGCACGAACAAAGGGTGCAAAGAAAGTATCTGCAATATCCAGCAAAATAGAGATGCAGCTAACCATTGATGAGCATGTCCCTAATAATTGTGGCAATAATGAACATGAGGATTTGCAACATGTGGCAATGATTTTTAAGCAATTACATGATGACATGAATAATTGTACTACCAAAGATGAGATAAAAGTATCCGACAAAGGAAAAAAGAACAATGTCCACAATAAAACACTGTGCAAAGGACAAAGGTTCCAGAAACATGGTATTAAAAACTCAAATGGTGATGAAGCAGAAGTCTTAGTTGGCATGCGAAACAGGAATGTCAAAGCCAAACTGCTACCAGAAAAGCACAAGTCCAGGAAACCTGGTGCCAAAGGCCCCTTTGAACATGATAACATATCAATAGTTGTTCCTCAGGGCTTACCGTTAATAGAGGTTGCAGGGTATGACTGGGCAGCTGAGGATGTTGGAGCAGCTTTGCAGTTTCTGGAATTTTGCAATGCATTTTCAGAGGTATGATGTCACATAGCTCAATACGATTACAATGTACTGTTATGTTGAATGAGGAAGGGAAGCAAGTGTTTGTAGTGTCTGCATTATGTGCCTTAGGTTGCTCACAGTATCATTGTGCTGACATGGCTCATATGCAGATTATGAGTCTTTTTGTAGTGGATATTGTGTGATTCTAGTGGAGTTGCTCATTCGCAGAACAAAGATAAAGGCCCTTTTGTTAGTGAACCAAGTCTTGTCTTTTAAGCTTTTAAATACTGGTTTTCTGAAAGTCTTGATCATTGTAATTATAGTATGTTGATTGCATATTATGTCATGTAATTTAGTGGTTAAGAAAATGATGTTTTTGATCGATGCTTTCAATTTGTTTGTATGAAACATGGACGTGACACAACATGGATATAGTAATATGTGAAATCCTGAAAAGATAAGATATGATATAATATGTGTAGGGTAAAAGACAATTTTTAATTATGTACTATTTATATGTCAAAGCTTCACTTTCTGAGCTAATTTGGCAATGGGATCATTTTTGCATACACAGGAAAATTCAGTATGGTCTAGAACATAAACTGAAGTTTAGCATTCTGTTTTTCTTCCCATTCCATTTGACAGTTTCTCCTCCTTTTTCCTGGGAGAAGTGGATAGAAGACTCTCTCCAAGGGGATCCACATACTAAAAGGCTTACTGCTGAAATCCTTTGTGATCATGTACTCTGCTCTATGTGATCTGGAACTAAGTTCGTGATGTGGCAGGAAAAAGTCCATGTCCAGAGATAAGTGTCTTGAGAAAGTAATTAGGAATCTAGAATTGTTAGTTTTGCCTCCATATTCATTGTCACTACGTGCCATGTCTTGAAGTTGGTACTGAATGTTCCCTTATCTGATATTCTGGTTAACAGTGCTCCAGATATGAGTCACATTATATGAAAAACTTGAGAACTATTGAAAAGAAGAAAATGAAAATGCAGGAAATATTGAGAAAGACAAGATGATTGTAAATTATAAGCTTTCAGGTAATCATGGGCTTTATCTAGAGCTAGAATCTTCATTATGAGAAGTGTAATAGTTATGTAACAAAAACACTAATTGACATAGAAGGCAGATTTGATTAAAAAAAAAATATTAGATGGGCATTTTGTTATTTGACTAATTGCAGAGAGATGATTTAGTGAAATCTTCTGTTGCCACCATATGACATGTCCCTTATAATAATATCAGTTCATATTGCAAATGCAAGTGTCAATTTTGGTTTGTCAGATTAGGTGGTTTCATAAGATTCATTTTGAAGTTTTACCTTAATTTTGTTTGCTTATCATCTCATATTATCCTTTTTGCTGTCATATCTCAATTCTTGCCTTTGTATGTCATCTTATGGAAGGCCAATGAAATGTAGTTTGCATACTTTTGTTAGTTCAATATAGGAGTTTGAAATCAACTTGTGAATTAATTGATAGATCCAAACTATAATTTTTTTAGATCTTTGAGAAGTGTTTTAAACTTTTATAAGTGGTTTTGTGAACTGCAGAGTAAGGTAATCATGAATCCATGATTTAAAAGAAAACAACAAGATCTCAAAGCTGAATCACATATGGTCTAACCATACCCTTTTCTTTTTGTTTGTCTGGAAGCTGGGTCTTTGTGTTATAGAAGCATATAAACTGAGTTTGATAACAGGATGCATAATTGATTGCCTCAAGCTTCAGATCTTTGTTCACTGCAAGCATAAAAATTAGTAATTGTGCTGTGTTCTATTCATGTTATGTCAAAATGCCACAAGAAATATTCTCATTATCATATCACTTCATTATAAGGAAAAGCAAAATGATAAATTACATCCAAGTACTAAAAGAACCAAGAAAACCACAAAATTGAAGTCAATGTGTTTGGAAGTGAAATTAAATAACATTAAAGAAACATAAATTCACTCATTCTTCATGTACAACATAGATTTATTAGGAGAAACTTTAAGGATGGTTCAGTTTAGGAGACTCCTAGAAATATTAGGTTTGAGGTGTGTCAGTATATCTAGTCTTACTCTTTAAGTAGATTTTTTTTTTCTTTTTAACATTGGTAGAACCTCATCAGAAAGGAGTAACCCTAACCGTGATATCAAAGCTAATCCTATTATTAAGGGAAACTAAGTTCAAGCTGTCATATCTGAGGATCTTATTTTGATCTTTCAAAGTTTCTCCTTGCAATCAATGTCAGCAACAAATTAAAGTGCTATGTCCTCTTATAATGGTTAGTTTGCATCTTATACTTCTGCTACTTGTCATACCAAATTGATTGCCTTGTATTTAATTTATATATGAATTTTTGGTTCAAATTAAATATATTCTCATCTTAAGGACACTTGAGGACCATTTTGGTTGCTGAATTCTTTTTTTAATGAACTTGCCATTCTTTTTAGGTCCTTGATATAAAGAAAGGAGAACCCGAATGTGTTCTCAGAGAACTAGCAAGAGGGCGTGTTGGTCGTCGAGGAGTGTATTCTTCGATCCTTCAGTTCCATATCAAATTACTATCATTTATTCAAAAGGACTTGGGTGACGGGTACCATCCTTACTTTTATGCATAAGATTTCATGTTGCTTTTACTTTTATTTGGTATTCAGCCCAGTCAACTGTTTTATTATTTTGATCTGGAAGGTCTATCTCATACTCAACTAGTGGAGAAAAATGGTTGCAGTCTCTTATTGAATGCCTAAATGAATCTGAATGCGCCTTAGAGATTCCTTCAAAGTGCTTGAACAAAGGTCCTCTGACACATAATAGTTTGGATCTATCAGAGAAGCTCAGATTGCTGAATCTTCTTTGTGATAGGACTCTTGGAACCGAGTGAGTGACATAATATCTTTTTGGTTATTATATTCCAATTTAATTACTTAGACTGTCACCTATTACCCCTTTCCAGAGAAGTGAGGAACTGGATTGATGAAGAAAATAAAAAGTACATTGAAAGAAACAAGGAGGTGAAAGAAACAATCATTGCTGCTAACAGAAAGGTTTGGAGTCCAAAAAGTTTGTTGATGGTTTGTTGTGCTAGTTATTGAACTTATAGATTTTGTGCAGGGAAAGGATCTAAAGAAAAAGCTTAAGGATGATGTGGCAAAAGCTATGCTTTTTTTGAGAGAAGGACCACCTCTCTCTGTTGCTGAACATGATAATCTTGTCTCACAAATAAGAGCTGAAACAGAGAAAGCTCATGCAGAGATGCTAGAGATAATGGAGCTATTGCCAAAAAGTAAGTTTTAGATTGGATGCTACTGATTCTTTCAGTCTGCAATGTTTCTCTCTGGTCTTGCTTTATGGCATATTGATGTTGATTGTACGATTCACAATTAAGATTGGGTTGTTTCTTCATCAGTTATTGTGACTGGTGCTCTACATCTGTTCAGTAATCATCCTAACTAGTTTTACCCTTACTGTATGAGGTGAACCTTATTTCCCAGCTTGCATTTGCATTGTAATGAAGTAAACTGTGTCTTAGCAAAGCCCCTGATTAGACGACTTTGAGCTTGATGTATCTTAACAATGATGTTTCACATGTGTGGTTTCCTTGAATGATTCCTTGTTTCTGGTTATTATTGTTTGTAATAGTTAGATATTCTCATTGAATGTACATTCACTAAGGCCACACAGGTTCATGGTCAACTTTTCCTTGTTTCTTTGTTACCACATGTGCCATGAGATTGACGGGAACATGCCATCCCATTTGAACCATTGTGCATCAATCATTCTCTTCCTCCATTTACCCTTAGCTATATTGACCTTATTGGGATATTTGACAACACCAATGGTTGTTATTAATGAACTTATGTTTGAAGCATTGTTATGAATAACAAAATTCTAAATAGAGTCTCATCACTCAAACACGCTTCATAATGGTTGATATATCATTTATCACTCCTCATTGAAGTGAGTGAAGCACTAAAACCAAGGCTGTAAACTTGGATTTCTATAAATCAACCAGGATTTTTCTCCGTTGCCCATAATTTTCTCAAATTGACTAAAGTCAGGTGATTTTATAGTGGTTTTAGCAAAAAAATGAAAGAATTTGTTTTTGACATTTTCAAGAGCATATTTGAGTTGCCTGCAATAGATGATGTGAATGAACATTAGACTTGATGTCTACTGTGTGCACCTGTCCAGGTTCAGCTTTAAAGTGCAAAACACAGCAAATTCACTAACTTAAGGTACTGTTATCATCATATGCTTTATATGGTATACCATATGATTGTGCTGTTTGTTGATGTCTGGAGCCAGTACTGTATACTTAGTTATTCTTATTTGATCAAGTTCATTGATGACTGGGACTGGAAATTTAGAGGTAAAGTTCTAATTTATCAAATAATTTTTGTTGTATATCTGTACTGCTTCTTTCTCCCTTTTGACTTTAATCTTCACAATGGGATCTGTATATTTGTATATCAAATAACTTTAATCTTCACAATGTGAAATCATCATTATGGTAGAGATTTCTAACTAGAACTATTTTTTCTGTGCTGCTGTGAACATATTCATTTTTCTCTTCATGAGTACAGAGTCAGATAACATGAGATGCGATGCTGTTCGAACTCAACCTGTATTTTTGGAAGGAAAAGGATATGTGTATTGGAAACTTGCGGGCAGTTGCAGTAATCCAAAAATCATCCTTCAAGGTTTATCTTCTTGGAAGCAATATGCTTTCTTCTGTTTTATCACTGCATAACTGAGTATCAATAGATAGCCCTTACTTTTTGCAGATATTGGGAGCTGGGACTCGGTGATACTTGAGGATAAGTGGTTTGCATATGATGAAAAGGAAGAAAAAGCAATTGATAGACATATATCATCTTTCCGGTATGAAATTCTAGTCTTGAACTAATGCCTAGTTTCTTTAAACTCTCTTGGTTTTTAGGACAAGCTTACCTTTCAAGGGAGATAACTATTGAACTTTAAATAGTGTATCTCCTGTCCCACAATCGATAGAAAAGAAGGGTCTGAAGGAGATATTCGATATGTGGGCTTCACCGTAAGCTAAATAACAGTAGAATGACTTTTGTTCAAGTCAGCCAGCTAGCCATCATCTTTCTCTCCCGATCCCTTTTTTCTTGATGATGGAAATGACTCCACCAGAGGCGATGATCCAAATCGTATGAGATTGTATGCCTAGTACATGCCACGATAATTTGTAATCCTCATATTTCTACTAGATATTATTTTTTTCTTGAACCTCAAATCACTTATTACTTGGCTATAAAAATTGGTTCATTTTTGCTCTTGATGAACTAGATGTGTTACGGAGTTCATATCGGTGACCTGACTCTGTCAAATATAGCTTTTGTTATTGGGCAGTTTTTAAATGGTTTCACAAATTTCTAAACATGCCCAGTGTCGCAACACATTTAAGCTTTATAGAGCATATACATTTCTGCAGTGAGTACTAATAACTTCGGTCTGATTCTTCTGAAAAACTTGTGCTGTTGCCTTTCTAGGCCCCTTGATGATCTCAATTGCTAGTTGGACTTTGCACTAGCTGTTTGGATTTTTGTGCTATCTTTATTTACCTTCTTTGCCATTCATGTACAGGATAAATATTTTAGCTTCTTTGATTTAATTTTAAAGTCACTAGTGTGGATAATTAGGAATATACAATATTGTCAGGAACCTGAGCTGAAGAATTCATGGGAGGTTTTTGAAACAAGAATCTCATTTTGGACATGGTGTCGGCTGTGACTTTGGTGAGGAATTGACATCTTCAAATTGCTCGGCTTAAGGTACTACAAGTATAATTTTTTTTCAAGATTAACATACAGCTGGTCATTATTTTGATACTTAGAAGCTTGTTTGAGCTTTTTTTCCCCTGAAAATGAATCATCTGCATTCCTGTAATTAAAGTGCATAAATAATGCCTTTACAAGTCATAATGTCTTATTCTCAATAGGATTGATATGGTACTTCCAATTGATTGAAGGGAACTATATGAGACAAATAGTCCTATGTTCATAAAAAGCATGATCTCAGCTGTTCTTTTGTGACAGTTCATATGAAACACCATCTAGCGTGTGAAATCAAAGTTAGATGTTAGATCGAGTTCATCAAAGCTAAAGATCATCTTTCCCATTAAATAATATGCTTTTATTTGCTAGCAAATGTTAATTGTAATTGTTACTGTTTTGGATTAACTAGCTAAAGATTAGCTTGTGCTGTTAATTCTGAGAAGATGAGCCTCGAATTGGGAACTCAGCAATCGAGCAAGAGATGCAGCAAAGTTTGGTTTTTTTTTTACTGTTGGATAATTGCTTCAAGTGACCTGTTGCAATACGAGCAGAAACGGCATCCTGTAGAGGCTGGTCAATCTGATATCTGGATCTCAATCAGTGCCCTAAGAGGCTGTAGTGAATGATAGATGGTCTTCTCATTATGAGCATCTCAAGGTTATCGCCTGTATGCTGATGATAATTGCTGCATTAATTGCCTCAACAATGCTTATATTGGCTAATATAAAGTTATATATATTTTAAATTGTGTTCCACCATTAGATCAGTAATGTTATTACGACTAATAATATAAAGTTATCATCTAATAATAAATTGCAGCGGTAGATCTGATTCTAGGGAAAATTAATTTAAAAGATAGATGCATAAAGAAATTGTTATTATTATTTTTAAATAATAAATGATAAAAATGAGTGATATTTTGAAGAGGTTTTGAACTCTTCAACTTTGATCGACATGAATTTAATATGCCATTGTTAGATCAGTGTTGAATTTGGTACACAATTAACATAATGAATAAAGAATGTATAGAGAAATTATTGCATAATAGTTCTTTTTTTTATAAAGACAATGTGATGTAACGTATCGAATACTTTACATTCTTCATGTAATTGAAATGTTATGTGTGATTGATATGGATTAAAAAGTTTAATCATAAGTGTCTTTTTTTTTAAAATTATCCATTCTTTGTGCTTTATTGAAGTTTCTTTTAGCAAAAAGAGACACTTGTGTTGCCACCAAAATAGAAGACACGGCAATTTTCCAATATGCAATAAATCCCGAGAATTTGATATCGAAGGAATTAGCGATTAGCGCTGTCAACCTATCGTTTCCAGAATATTCCGATTCTGGGTGCGCACCAAGTGGAGATGTTACGGGCAGATGTCATCATTAGATTCCATTGTAAGAGGCGTGTATGTTGGAATATTCTGCAGGTATCCAAAGCAGACTTCGTCTTGAACGATCGAATATTTGTCCGGTTCATGAATCTACTCGATGCTTGCGGAGTGAGTTGTCAGTCGGTGAGTAGTGACATGTATGAGATTATTTTACCGAAAAAGAAGATTCCATGAGAATCAACAGCGGTTGGCTTACGTGGTGACATGTGGCATGGTTGTTTTAGATCAAGACCTACCATTGTGTTGTTTCAACTCAACTTGGTAAGCTTGCTTTTTAGTCTCGGTAAACGATGTGATGAAAATCATCAACTTAGCAATCATACATCTCGATAACTAAAGAGCTATGATACATATGAAATGTAAATTAACACCCTCCAACGAATTAAAATAAGGCGGATCGTTCAAGAATGAAGTAAGAAAAATTATTTTAATCACTTATCAATAGAAAATTGATAAAATAATTAAAATAGCATTTTGAATTCTCTTAAGATGTCATAAACTAACAAGTCTGATAAGTCAAAGAAAAATCAAAGATTTGGTTTGAACTCCACAAGCAGAAAAGCCTGATAAGTTCTAAAGTTTATGTAAGAACTTAAAAACAAAACATTCACCGGTGTTGAAGAATTATTATACTTCCCAAATTGTATGTCTTACATTGAGAGTCAGCCTTATTTATATAGTATGAGGTTTAGTACAAAGGGAATGAATGCATTAAATAATATTCATATTCTAAATTCATGATTTTTGGTAAACATGGCTGAATGGACTTTTATTCTTTAAGATGAGGTCTTTAAATTTGTTCTTCTCTCTTCATGATCATGTTGATCATTTTAGGCTCTTCTTCCAACCATAGAATCTTGACTGAGTTTTAACTAGCTTGATCTTTCCAAATGTTTTCCAATAAACAAGTTAAAGCTTCTTTCATCCTCTTAGCTTTAGCTCTTGTCATTGGTCCTTCATGAATAGTTAAAGGGTCTTTAATAGAATTATGATCAACTTGCTGGTTCATATCATTCCCCCTTTCCTGGAAAGGATTCGTCCTCGAATCATAGCCTCCATCACCGTGATTTTGTTGATGACTCTGTAATCAACATACATTCTCCAAGATCCATCCTTTTTAGGCACCAAAAGTACAGGAATTGCACATGGACTCATGCTTTCTCGCACATACCCCTTTTCCATAAGCTCACTGACTTGCTTTTGGATTTCCTTGGTCTCTTCTAGGTTGCATCTATATGTTGGCCTATTTGGTATGCTTGCACCTGGAATGAAATCAATTTGATGCTCAATTCCTCTAATTGATGGCAAACCATTGGGAACTTCTTCGGGAAAGATATCCTCATTTTCCTGCAAAAGATCAACAATAACACTAGGCAAACTTTTGTCAATTTTATTAAAAGAAATCAAAATGTCCTTGTACATAAGTACAAGTAAGGGCTGTCTCATGGTTAAGGCCTTTTTTACATCACTCATTTTGGCATAACCACTCATTTTTCTTTCACTCAAGCCTTCCTTGTTTTCTCTCCCCTTGTGTTTCCCAATACTCTTATTTTTATCACTCATCTTATCTTTTTCTTTTTTCTCTCTTTTTTGCTCCCTCCCAAAAGTTTTGGTTAATGAAGACTCAAGCTCCTCATATTGTTGTTTTATGCATATCTGGTCTTCAAGAATTGTCTTCGGAGGCAACGGTCCAAGCTGATATTTCTGTCCATCCATGATCAAGGAATAACGGTTCTTGAACCCATCATGTGTTACCTTACGATCATAATACCATTGTCTCCCCAACAACATGTGACCAGCATACATAGGTACCATATCACACTAAACTTCATCCTTATATCTACCAATTGAAAAATGAACTAACACTTGCTGATTTACCTTTACTACACCACTATCATTCAACCATTGCAACTTGTAAGGTTTTGGATGTTTGATAGTAGGTAATTTCAGTTTCTCCACGAGCAATGTATTTACCACATTGGTACAACTTTCGCTATCAACAATCACATTGCATAACTTATTAGTAATCAAACAATGAGTATGAAACAGATTTTCACGTTGTTCACCATGTTCATTTTTACTTTGCAAACTAAGTGTGCGTTGAATAACCAAAATTTCACCTTTAGCATACTCTACGTCACTAGTATCCTCTGGAATGTCATCATCATTCTCTCTTTCACTTTCAGATTCTATATTCCCATCTCTTATAATCATAACTCTCTTATTAGGATATTCATGTGCTATATGTCCATGCCCAAGGCACTTAAAACACTTAATACATCTACTTTGATTAGCTTGATTCTCACCTTTACCCTTACTGCCAAATTCATTTTTGCTTTTAATTCCATCAATTTTAGGTTTAACAATGGGTTTATCATCCTTTTTACTATAATTCAGTTTCCAAGATAAAGAAGAACCCAAATAAGGTTTTGAATCATATCTTGTGCCTTTTCTTTTGAGTTCTCTCAATCTTCATAGCCATATTCACCATATCCTCAATCTCCACATAATGTTGCAATTCCACAAGATCAGCAATGTTCTTGTTTAATCCACTAAGGAATCGAGCCATTGTAGCCCCACGATCTTCCTCCACATTAGCCCTTATCATGGCTATCTCCATCTCCTTGTGATATTCATCAACACTTATGGAACCTTGTGTCAAAGTTTACAGTCGTTGATGCAAATCCCGATAGTAATGACTTGGGATGAATCTCCTCCTCATGATTTGTTTCATCTCTAACCAAGTCTCTATGGGCCTTTCACCATTTCTATGCCTGTCTTTACATAATTGATCCCACCAAATTATAGCATTATCACAAAATTCAACAGCAGCTAATTTTATCTTTTTCTCTTCGGAGTAATTATGACATTCAAAGATTAGCTCCACTTTTTGTTCCCACTCCAAATAAGTATCTGGATTATTCTTTCCATGAAAAGAAGGAATTTTCATTTTGATGCTGCCTATGTTTTTGTCTACACCATCAAAACATTCTCTTAGTTTGTCTCGTAGGATTAACATCTTGACCAATTAGAGTGATTTGGTCATTGTCGAGGTTATCTCCACTATTATATTCATCGTGGACGAATGCTGGTTGTCTCCTACGTCGTGGTTCACATTCTAATCTATTAATTACATCATCATACCTTTCTAGATGATCTCTTATATCTCCTATCACTTTGAACATACGTTCAAATTGTTGTTGCATTGCTTGAAGCAAAATATCATTTGATAAAGAACTCACGTCTTTTTCTTTAGACATGTTTGCAACCCGAAAAACAAAGTTAGAATAGCCTCACCAACACTCTCTCACGTGTTTCACTCAAGATTTGATTCACTCCACTCGTGTTTTCACATAATGTTTGGCTTTTCTCGATATTGATCTCACCACTCTTGCCTTTTACCTCTTGTTTTGTTCTTTGAGTTTTTAGATTAACTAAAAAACTTAAAGAAACAATTCAGATTGTGGCAATTCAAGGGTATTGAAATTGGACATAAAAGCAAAAAAATATAAGCCAAATTTGGCCTTTAAAATGTAAGCTAATTTAAAGGTGTGTGTAATACACTTCAATAATCAGTAAAGATTAGAATTCAAGTATCAAATGAATAAAGAAAATTTTCTAGAATGAGAAAAAAAATTTCCAAACCTGAAACAAGAATTCAAAATTATGAAGATAGAATTCTGTAATTTTCAAGAAGTCCCTGAATTCACAATTTTTTTTTTATAATTTTGATCTCTTTCTTTCTTTCTTTCTTTCTTTTTTTTTACCTCTTCTCCTCTCTCTTTTTTTTCTTTGATCTTGATTTCCTCTCCTTTTTTTTACTTTTGATTTTCTCTCTCTTTTTTTTTTAACTTTTTGCTCTCTTTTTTTTTATAATAAAGTGAGGGAAAAAAAAAATAAAGAACAAACAGCAATAGCACAAGAAACACAACAATAAGAAGAAATGAAGAATAGTAATTATGGATATCATGATAAAAGAATAGGGAAAAGTTAAAAGATAACAAATAAATGGATAAGTAAACCTCAAACTTGAGCCGTGCTCTGATACCAAATGATGAAAATCATTAACTTAGCAACCATACACCCCGATAGCTAAAGAGCTATGATATATATGGAATGCAAATTGACACCCTCCAACGAATTGAAATAAGGCAGATCGTTCAAGAATGAAGTAAGGGTAACTATTCTAATCACTTATCAATAGAAAATTGATAAAATAACTAGAATAGCACTTTGAATTCCCTTAAGATGCCACAAACTAATAAGTCTGATAAGTCAAAGGAAAAACAAAGATTTGGTTTAAACGTCACAAGCAGAAAAGCCTGATAAGTTCTAAAGTTCATGCAAGAACTTAAAAACAAAACACTCACCGGTGTTGAAGAATTGTTATACTTCCCAAATTGTCTGTCTTACACTGGGAGTCAGTCTCATTTATATAGTATGACGCTTAGTACAAAGGGAATGAATGCATTAAATAATATTTATATTCTAAATTTATGATTTTTGGTAAACATGGCTGAATGGATTTTTATTCTTTAAGATGAGGTCTTCAAATTTGTCCTTCTCTCTTCATGATCATATTGACCATTTTAGGCTCTTCTTCCAACCATAGAATCTTGACTGAGTCTTGACTAGCTTGATCTTTCCAAATGTTTTCCAATAAACAAGTTAAAACTTCTTTCATCCTCTTAGCTTTAGCTCTTGTCATTGGTCCTCCTATTCGCTGATTCATATCAGGATGCCACTTCTTATGCTTTACACACCTAAAATATCAAATGTGATGATGATATATACAATTCACTTATTATAGGTTGAGTGATCATTCAATTTTAAGGATGTAGATTAATTGAGCTAATAAAGATCTTAATTATTGTTACAAATGTCCTTGATCTATTTTTACTTTTACCTTTGCAATTGATAGGAAATGATACGGTGGTTATTGTTAGAATGTTTAACTACTTCGATTTGGTCCTGACCTAACTTAGGTTATGAACCATTTAGTTTGCTTGATGTGTTGCTTGATGTTTGACGTGGGATTGATTTACACTAGCTTCTTTGATATGCTTTTTGATATTCATTATGGGTTGATCTGTACTGATTTATGTTGGGTGGGGTTTTGGAGGTAGTCTCTCTAATGATAGCAAGAAAAATTAGATCTTAATAACTTAATAACTTACTCTAATTTACCTTTTATAGTTGATCTCCCCTTAGCGGTTAGTGATTTGGAAAAATATTTTGTATAACAAAAAATATTCTATGAATATTTCTATTGAAGGGATGCTAACATAACTAATTTGATAGTTGAAGTCTTTTATTTTATTCTATTGGTTAGAATGCCATGCGTCAGAGTTTTGATTAGACGTAAATATTTTTTTATCAATGATAAAAAAAATCTGATAAGAAAAACTCAGAAAAATACTTAGCATGTCATATAATTTGTTGTCAATTGTTGGTTTGCAAGATAATTTAATTGGCAAAGATATAAATATTTATCTTACCTATTGATAGATGATTAGTTGTGAAGAAAATGCTCCACAAAAGTCGGTCAGATGATTAGGTGGTAACAAAAAAAAAAAGTAATAACTTGTAGAAAAATGCTAGTGCACATCTTAAAGTCATCAAAGAGATCTTGGTTGAGATCCCAAGAGTTAATATACCCATGGAGATCTGACGTGTGCCTCCGTTGGTAATGAAATCCACTTGAAGCTCAAACTTTGCCTCTTCATTGATGGGTATGGAAACTCCGATAGCATTAAAAGTCAAACAGCGCTATAAGGGCCTACAAAGTCACAATGGAAACAAGAAAGCACATTAAAGAACACCAATGGTTAGTTGGATCTGCCATGCTGTTGAACAAAATATTGCTTACTAAATTGCAACGATGCTAAGGTTTATTCGTCTCAAATGGCAAGAGCTGTGTAGGAATGCCCGGAGCCATGGTGTTATGGGAATATATTATTGACGTCCTGTTCAGCTCGGTTTTATCTGGCTCAATATATATAGGATTATCTAAGATGTTTTTAAGGTATAAATGACAAACTCTTGAGATATTATTAGCATGAAAATCGAGGACATTGAGGATTTTTTGATTTAGTTTTTCTGACACCTAAAATAGTAACTCGAGGTAAATAAGTATGAACGCAAGTAATCATAAAGTTATTCTTT
Source organism: Musa beccarii (assembly GCA_024322285.1). NCBI lineage: Eukaryota > Viridiplantae > Streptophyta > Magnoliopsida > Zingiberales > Musaceae > Musa > Musa beccarii. Next base: position 34,728,679 of record CM044401.1, on the reverse strand, counting down.
TTTTCATTATACTGAAGATGATTTCTTATACTTGATCATAAATAAAAAAATATTTCATGAAGTATTCTATGGGAAGATAACCTCTGATCAAATATTATATTTAATGGAATATGAGCTTTTATACTTGGCCATTGCAGGTTTCTTCTTCCAATCTCGTACCTTAATAGGTTAAGATCTCATTTTGGATATAGAGGCTCGATCGAGTTAGGATAGTCTTTTTTAGTAATAAAACTTTCTTTTCTCTATTGAGAATCGTCTGGAGAGTGACATTTCATGCACAGCGAAAGATCAGAAAACAAAACACCCTAGATTTTTCGTAGAAAGGTTTTGTTGTCGTGCAAAGATTGGTGTATCAAAACAAATCCGTAAAAACTGCATGTGTAAAAGAAAATACCTAGGGAGATCGTATGTCCCTGAATCCCTATAGATCTGCAAGAGAGGATGAAGGAGGTCAAGCGTCCTCCTCTCTAGCGGTATCCACATGGCAGGGACTACGACGATGCACCTCTCTGGGGAGAGGAGAACAGAAAGCGGCTACCAAAAGAAACCCTCAACCTATAGAGCTTTGATTTCCTCTTATTTATAGAGGCCCCCTATAAACCCTAATGGATCTTATCCTGTTGGGTATTGGATCTCCATCCAATTACCCAAGCCTCTTGAATTAGTGAGTCTCTACCCAATAATCTCTTATTAGTAATTATTGGATCTCATCTTAGGATCTAATAATTCAGGGGTATATTGGATATCCAATAAGATAAGGGGTTCAGTAGATATCTCATATTCGAACCTCTACTCATCGCAACACCTACCATATGTGTGTGACCCACTAGGCTCAATATCGAGCTGGCCGTGAGTCATACTTATCAGAACTCTTTCTGACTTAGTGAATTATTATCTCTATAATAATTCACCCAACTCATCGACTGCGGACGTATCAGACCACTATGCTGTAGCCCCCAGACGATACAGGGGAATCCAATCCTTTGAACCTATCTGTCCTTAGTTACCATGTATCTATAGTCCCTTATCCATCTAATATCCCAGAGATCCTATACCGGGCATGGTACTGTCAGGCCCATACGGTCTCTTCTCGAGTCTTGCTCTTGTCAGATTCTCCTGGAGAACTCTTTCTCTCTCAATCCGAATAACCTTGGCCAAGGATTTGTTCGAGCAAGAATATATGGGATATTCCTCTCATGATACCGAGAGTGGATGATCCTCTATTGACACTTAATAGCCCTCGTAAGGTTGGCTACCACTCCCAATAATCAGTTGTATTAGATCTGAAACTTTCCAAACCTATAAGTCCGGTATCAAAGAGTGGAGTACTTATATAGGACATCTTTGGTGTCTCAAGTCTAAGGACTAGATACACTACTGGGACTATGGAATCGCTGTTTGACGTGAGGTATCAATAACCATCCAGCATTTCATAGGCGGATCAATCAGTGAACTCATTCCCCAATGAGCACCTGCACTGTACCCTTAGTGTCCCCACACGAGTAGCTATGAGACCAGCCACCTCCATCATATGGACGGGTATACAGCATACTAGTCTATCCAGTTATCTCGATGTCCTCACGTAACCTATAACCAGGATAATTTAGGGTATGTGTTTAAAGGTGAATTGGTCTCATTATCGTGATTACGATCCGATTCCCATTGTACAGATCCAAGGACATCACAATATATGCAACACACAAGATAAAGTATGATAAAATGCCTAATAATATGCAAAGAGAAAAAAATGCATATCAAGTCACAAGTGCCATCACTCATGTGATTGGCTTACAGGGCACATATGACTAGCAATCTCCCACTTGACCTTAAGCCAATCACCAATATGTCTGATCTCCATCAGACCTCTGTGTCGCTCAAAGACAATCTGAGTCAATGGCTTTGTCGGTGGATCTGCAATGTTATCTTCGGATGGAACTCTTTTCAATTACTACAATTTTTCGGGCCACGATCTCTCTAATAAGTTGGAACCTCTTCAGAACACTTCTGATGAGATCCGGGTCTCCTTATTTGAGCAATTGCCCCGTATTTATTGTAATTTAAGAGAATCGACTCCTTGCTACTCGGGACGACTCCTAGATCTGTGATGAACTTCATCCAGACTCCCTCCTTTGCTGCCTCTATCGTAACAATGTATTTCGCCTTTGTGGTCGAGTCAGCAATAGTGTCTTACTTAGAACTCTTCCAGCATACTGCTCCTCCATTCAGGGTAAACATATACCTTGAATTAGACTTGCTATCATCGACATCGGACTGGAAGCTTGAGTCCGTGTAGCCCTCAACCCTAAGGCTACTACCTTTATATACCAGTAAAAGATCCTTAGTCCTTCTCAAGTACTTAAGGATATATTTTACTGCTTTCCAGTGCTCCAAGCTTGGATCTGCTTGATATCTGCTCGTGACACTCAGAGCATATGTTATATGAGGCCTGATACATAGCATAGCATACATGATAGATCCTATCGCTGAGGAATATGGTATCATATCCATATGTGCCCTTTTTTTAGAAGTCTTTGGGGACATACTCATAGAAAGTGATATTCCATGTCTCATTGGTATGAGACCTCTCTTCGAATTTTTCATGCCAAACCTTTTGACAATGATGTCTACGTACCTGGACTAGGATAAACCAAACATCCTCTTAGATCTATCTCTATAGATCCGTATCCCCAATATGCAGGATGCTTCCCTTAAGTCCTTCATGGAGAAGTGCCTAGATAACTAAGCCTTTACTATGAAGAGCATTCCTACATCATTTCTAATGATCAGGATGTCATCCATATATAATACCAAAAAGGTGATAGTGCTCCCACTTACTTTTCAGTATACACAAGACTCATCTTCGTTCTTAACGAAGTCATAAGATCTGATCACCTTATCAAATCTTATATTCCAACTACGGGAAGCTTGCTTTAGTCCATAAATGGACCTAAGCAACTTGCATACCTTATCTGGGTTATTCCTGGACACGAATCCCTCAGGTTGTGTCATATACACCTCCTCCTCAAGGTTGCCATTGATGAACACGGTTTTGACGTCCATCTACCAGATCTTATAATTATAGTGTGCTGCAATAGCCAATAGAATTCAAATGGATTTTAGCATGGATACAGGTGAGAAAGTTTCATCATAGTTAACACCTTGCCTTTGACGATATCCTTTAGCCACTAGCCTTGCTTTATAGGTCTCTATCTTTCCATCTACTCCAATCTTCTTTTTGAAGATCCACTTGCAGCCAATGGGTACAATACCCTCGGGTGCATCAACTAGGTTTCAAACTTTGTTGGAGTACATGGAATCCATTTCTGAATTCATGGCTTCTTGTCATTTCCCGGAGTTTATGCTCATAATAGCCTCCTCGTAAGTCTGAGGATCAATATCCTCAACATTTTTTCCTTTGATATGTCCCACATATCTCTCAGGAGGATGGATACTTTATCGGACCTACGTAAAGTTGGAACTTGTGTGTTAGGTATCTGAACAGATTCTAGATGTGGAATGGTGCATGAGCTAGGTTCTCCAACCTCGCTCAACTCTATTGTGCTCTCACTGTCTCCACCAAGAATGTGTTCCTTCTCAAGGAACACTACTCTCTTGGCTATAAAGATCTTTTGGTCTTCAAGGTGATAGAAATAATACCCATAAGTTTCCTTGGGGTATCCCACGAACTTGCACCATTCCATCCTGGATTCCAACTTGTCGGGGTTGTGTTTCTTGACGTGGGCAGGGCAGCCCCAAATCTTAATAATCTTAAGATCGGGCTTCTTTTCATTCCATATCTCATATGGAGTAGATATCACTGACTTAATTAAAATTCTGTTCAGTAGGTAAGCTGCGGTCTCTAGGGCATATTCCCAAAATGAGATGGGTAGGTCGGCGAAACACATCATTGAACGCACCATGTCTAACAGTGTGCGATTTCTCCTTTCTGATACACCATTAAGCTGTGGTGTATAAGGAGGTGTCCATTGGGATAAGATCCCATAGTCTTTGAGGAACTGGATGAACTCTGTACTCAAGTACTCACCTCCTCGATCTGATCGAAGGGTTTTAATACTCTTTCCTATTTGGTTCTCCACTTCATTTATATATTTCCTGAATTTCTCAAAAGCTTCAGATTTGTACTTCGTCAAGTACATATGTCCGTATCTTGAGAAATCATCAGTGAAAGTAATGAAGTAGGAGTAACCACCTATGACATGAGTCGACATGGGACCGCATACATCACTATGTATGAGTTCTAGTAACTCAGTGGCTCTCTCTCTCCAGTTCTACTAAATGGAGAGTTGGTCATCTTTCCCCGAAGGCAAGGTTTACATGTCATATATGACTCATAGTTGAATGGATCTACATATCCATTCTTCAGTAATTTTTGAATCCTTCCCTCGTGGATGTGACATAGCCTACAATGTCAAAGATATATATTGTTCACCTCTTCTCGTTTCCTCTTAGACTCACTTATACTCATGATATGTGGAGCTGTATCTATCATAAATAAACCATTATGCAATGTTTCTCTCGTGATGATCTCATTATCTAATATTATTGAACAACCATTATTCTCAAAAACTAATTTATATCCAATAACTGTCAAACATAAAATAGAAATAATATTTCTGATAATAGAAGGAACATAATAGCATACATCCAATACAATAATAGCTCCACCAGGCAGATGTAAAGTGATCTTGCCAACAGCCACTGTAGCGACCTTTGCTCCACTGCCCATCTTAAGGTCCATCTCGCCTTTGTTCAATCTCCTAGGTCCTGTCAGAACCTGTAATAAATTATAGATATGATAAGCACTCCCGGTATCCAATACCCATGTGTTATCATAAGATTCTAGCAAATGGAGTCTGATCATGAATGTACCTGAAGCTTCTCCAAGCTTTTGTTTTGCCCTCTCTGCAAGGTACTCTTTGCAGTTCCTCTTCCAGTGCCCATCTTTGCCGTAGTGGAAGCACTAGCCTTTATCCTTTGTTGGATCTTTCTTGGCAACCTTTGTCTTACCTATTTTGCCCTTGCCCTTGTTAAGGGTCTTCTCAGCCTTCCTTTTCTTTCTAGTCTCACCAGCATAGAGAGTCGGCTTCTCTTTCTTGATGGTGCTCTCTGCTTCTCTTAACATATTGAGGAGCTCTAGGAGGGTCACCTCAAGTTTGATCATATTAAAATTCATTATGAACTGAGAAAAGGAATCTGATAAGGACTGAAGCACAAGATCCACACACAGGTTATCCTCTAGGACCATTCCTAGACTTATGAGTTTCTCGATCCACTCAATCATCTTAAGGACATGGTTCTGAACCAGTGTCCCCTTAGCCATCCTAGCACGGAAAAGACTCTTTGATATCTCATATCGTTGAGTTCTTCCCTGTTCCTCAAACAGTTTGCAGAAATGTAGGAGTATAGAATTAGCATCCATATTTTGATGCTATCTCTGTAACTTAGTAGCCATAGAGGCCAACATATAACACTGAGCAAGAGTGGAATTATCTATGTACTTTACATAACGAGCGATCTCATCCTCGCTTGCCCCTTCGTCGGGCGTAGGAATCACTATATTAAAGACATATGCGATTTTCTCCGCCGTGAGAATGATTCTCAGATTGCGAAGCCAATCCATATAATTTAGACCAGTGAGGCGGTTGGCATCAAGTATGCCATGTAAAGGATTTGAAAGCGATATTTTTCTGAAATTAAAGATGTAGAAGAAATAAATAACATGCAGACTTTGCAAAAATTAAATAATTAAGATAAGGACTTCTATCTTAATGCATTCCCACTAATTTTTCATGAGACACAGAACACCCTCCGGTATGTGAATCGGAGACCCTCGACAGATCTCTAGTGGGGATCGGGATCCAATCGGCATCTTAACATAAACTCGAGGGCTCGACCAATCACGTTAAGCTCGTAAAAGTAGGCAACTCTTGCCAATTATAACTCCTTGTGATTCCTGTCCTGTTCGGCCTCCGAACCATCATGGCCTCGAGGGACTTGACTAACCATGATATTCAGTTAAGTCATCACCATCGTTACAAGATGAGTCTGATTTGGTGATATACTCTCGAGGAACTTGAACAAGCATACAATGTCCTTAGGTCACTGGTGACATCTTTATGTCATAGATAAGATAGCGAAACGTGATATAGGTGAGTCTCGAGGGACTCGACTAACTCAACCTACACCGGGAATCGGTTCCTACCTATAACGATGGAAGGCCACGTGGGTCAATCTAATTGCCTCGCCTTTACCGACTTAATATTATTAATAGAGGAGATTTTTGATTTGGTCTCCTAACATAATGTGTCACACACATATATATTTAATATATATATATCTACATCGTATGCACACACACACATATATATATATAAATAAAGGCTCGCAATCCCCGATAATAATAATCACATGTGCACACATCACATTATAGGCCCATGATCATCTGTCCACATTATACATCACATGTATATGTTATTTTATAGGACAACTAGATAAAAAATAATAGTTAATTAAAATATTTAATTAATATATTTATTTTTATGAAATCAGGGATAATTTTTTTTTGAATTCTCAAGGGTATTTTTGTCATTCGACCAAGAGAATAAAATTTGTATTTTTAAATTATGAGGGGGTATTTTGATAATTCTATCAAAGGGGATAGAAATCGAAATTTTTAAAATTTCGAGGGGCAAAACCATCTTTTGTCCTACCGTCGGGAGGGGGGCGGCGCGGCGCCTGCCGTGCCTGCGGGCGGCACCATCGGTGCATGCGGGCGTAGTGCCCGCAGGCACTACCCTGCGGGCACACCGTCGGCGCCACGGTGGCGCTGCCCGCAGGCGTTGCTCGTGTGGGGCAACCGCTCGCGGGTGGTGCCAGCCATGCGGCGCTTCTGCCCGCGAGCGCAGCGCCTGCAGGCGGCGCCGAACCCTGCGGATAGGTTGCCGGCGCAGGCAACTTGCTTGCGGCCCGCAGCCCGCCGGCCGGCTGCCCCCTGCACGCAGGGCACCGGTCGTCGCCGTTGCAGGCAGCAAAGCTGCAAGCAGCCTTGCGACCGCTGCACGAGCGCAGCGGGTAGCAACAGTTTTTGCCCTTCCTCACTCGCGCCAACGATTTTGTTGTCAAAAGCAGATTCAAAACATAATACATATAGTTTAAGATCCGATCTTCACACGAACAACCTAACTCTGATATCACTGTTGGGAAATCCGTTTGGGGAGCGACATCTCATGCGCAGCGGAAGAACAGAAAACAAAACACCCCAGATTTCCCGTAGAAAGGTTCTATCGTCGTGCGAAGATCGGTGCGTTAAAACAAATCCACGAAAACTGCATATGTAAAAGAAAATACCTAAGGAGATCGTATATCCCTGAATCATTGCAGATCTGTAGGAGAGGATGAAGGAGGTCAAGCGTCCTCCTCTCTAGTGGTATCCATACGACAAGGACTACGACGATGCACCTCTCTAGGGAGAGGAGAACAGAAGGTGGCTGCCAAAAAAAACCCTCAGCCTATAGAACTTTAGTTCCCTCATATTTATAGAGGCCCCCTGTAAACCCTAATGGATCTTGCCCTGTTGGGTATTGGATCTCCATCCAATTACCCAAGCCTCTTGGATTAGTTGGTCTCTACCTAATAATCTCTTATTAGCAATTATTGGATCTTATCTTAGGATCCAATAATTCAGGGGTTTATTGGATATCCAATAAGATAGGGGGTTTAGTGGATATCTCATATCTAAACTTCTACTCATCGCAATACCTCCCATATATGTGTGATCCTCTAGGCCCAATATCGAGTTGGCCGTGAGTCATATTTGTCAGAACTCTTTCTGACTTAGTAAATTATTATCTCTATAATAATTCACCAACTCACTAAGTGCGGACGTACCAGGCCACTACGCCGCAGCCCCCAGATGATATAGGGAAATCCAATCCTTTGGACCTATCTGTCCTCAGTTACCATGTATCTATAGTCCCTCATCCATCTAATATCCCAGAGACCTTATACCGGGTATAGTACTGTCAGGCCCATATGGTCTCTCCTCGAGTCTTGCTCTTGTCGGATTCTCCCGGAGAACTCTTTCTCTCTCAATCCGAATAACCTTAGCCAAGGATTTGTTCAAATAAGAATATATGGGATATTCCTCTCATGATACCGAGAGCGGATGATCCTCTATTGACACTCAATAGTCTTCGTAAGGTTGGCTATCACTCCCAATAACTGGCTGTACTAGATCTGGAACTTTCCAAACCTATAATTCCGATATCAAAGAGTGGAGTACTCATATAGGACATCCTTGGTGTCTCAAGTCTAAGGACCAGATACACTACTAGGACTATGGAATCGTTGTCTGACGTGAGGTATCAATAACCATCCAGCATTCCGTAGGCGGATCAATCAGTGAACTCATTCCCCAATGAGCACTTGCACTGTGCCCTTAGTATCCCCACACGAGTAGCTATGAGACTAGCCACCTCTATCATATGGATGGGTATACAGCACACCAGTCTATCCAGTTATCTCGATGTCCTTCTCAAGTAACCTATGACTAGGATAATTTAGGGTCTGTATTTAAATGTGAATTGGTCTCATTATCGTGATCACGATCCGATTCTCATTGCACAGATCCAAGGACATCACAATATATGCAATGCGCAAGATAAAGTGATAAAACGCCTAATAACACACAAAGAGAAAAAAATGCATATCAAGTCACAAGTGCCATCACTCATGTGATTGGCTTGCAGGGCACATATGACTAGCATTCTCCAGTTGTGATATATACACTTTGAATATATTCTTTCTTTTTTTTTTAAAACTAGTATCAAAGACATTGAATATATTATTTCTCTTTTTTTAGACTAGTGCCAAAGACATAGTAGACCAAGGCTTGACGCTTGGGGCATAGTCACTCTAACCTGACCTTGAGGGATGCATTAAGAGTAAAGCTTTTTTAAGTTTATAATGTGTCATGTCTTTGACATTCTCACTCCTTTTATTATCCTGACGCAATAGGTTCCATCTTAGTCGATCTCGATGACTCGATATAATCTTTCTTAGTTTGGTATTAGCCTATCTTTCTGACTTCAACTTTTTGAAGCACCAGATCCTCTAGTCCAACTCCCAGAAGGCGAATAATTTGGTTGTCAGGTTTGACTATCGTTTTCTTGTATCTCAGTGTCGTTAGGTGTGTTTTTTCTTTGACCTTACTAAGTAGACTGAGTCTGGCCAAAAGTCATTCTTCAAAGGTTTTCTCATCAAAATTCTTAACCCAAGGTGTTGGAAATACTATCTCGGGTAGCAGGATAACCTCAATGCTAAAAGCTAAGCTGAATAACGATTCTCTTGACTTGATCTTAGGTGTTATCGAAGGGGCTCACAAGATGCTCAATAGTTTGTATTGTTGAGAAATCCTTCAGGGGAGTGACATCACATGCGCAGCGGAAGAACAGAAAACAAAACCCTAGATTTCTCATAGAAAGTTTCCATCGTTGTGCGAAGATCGGTGCGTTAAAAACAAATTCGCAAAACTGCACGTGTAAAAGAAGATACCTAGGGAGATCGTATATACTTGAATTCCTACAGATCTATGGGAGAGGATGAAGGAGGTCAAATGTCCTTCTCTCTAGCAGTATCCACACGACAGGGATTGCGACGATGCACCTCTCTCTCTAGGGAGAAGAGAACAGGAGGTGGCTACCAAAAGAAACCCTCAGCTTATAGAGCATTGGTTTCCTCCTATTTATAGAGGCCCCCTGAAAACCCTAATGGATCTTTTGCCCTATTGGGTATTGGATCTCTATCCAATTACCCAAGCCTCTTGGATTAGTAGGTCTCTACCTAATAATCTCTTATTAGCAATTATTGGATCTCATCTCAAGATCCAATAATTCAGGGGCTTAATGGATATCCAATAAAATAGGGGGTTCAGTGGATATTTCATATCCGAACCTCTATTCGTTGCAACACCTACCATATGTGTGTGACCCTCTAGGCCCAATATCGAGCTGACCGTGAGTCATACTTGTCAGAACTCCTTCTGACTTAGTGAATTATTATCTCTATAATAATTCACCCAACTCATCGATTGCGGACGTACTAGGCCACTACGCTGCGGCCCCCAGACGATACAGGGGAATCTAATCCTTTGGACATATTTGTCCTCAGTTACTATGTATCTATAGTTCCTCATCTATCTAATATCCTATAGACTCTATACCGGGTATGGTGCTGTCAGGCCTATACGGTCTCTCCTCGAGTCTTGCTCTTGTCAGATTCTCCCGGAGAACTCTTTCTCTCTCAATCCGAATAATCTTGGCCAAGGATTTGTTCGAGCAAGAACACATGGAATATTCCTCTCATGATACCGAGAGCGGATGATCCTCTATTGACACTCAATAGCCCTCGTAAGGTTGGCTATCACTCCCAATAACCGATTGTACTAGATCTGAAACTTTCTAAACCTATAAGTCCGGTATCAAAGAGTGGAGTACTCATACAGGACATCCTTGGTGTCTCACGTCTAAGGACCAGATACACTATTAGGACTACAGAATCGCTATCTGACATGAGGTATCAATAACCATCCAGCATTCCGTAGACGGATCAATCAGTGAACTCATTCCCCAATGAGCTCCTGCACTGTACCCTTAGTGTCTCCATACGAGTAGCTATGAGACCAACTACCTCCATTATATGGATGGGTTTATAGCACACTAGTCTATCCGGTTATCTCGATGTTCTTCTCGAGTAACCTATGACCAGGATAATTCAGGGTTTGTGTTTAAAGGTGAATCAGTCTTATTATCATGATCTCATCACGATCCGATTCCCATTGCACAGATCTAAGGACATCACAGTATATGCAACATGCAAGATAAAGTGATAAAATACCTAATAATAAGCAAAGAGATAAAGTGCATTTAAGTCACAAGTGCCATTACTCATGTGATTGGCTTGCAGGGCACATATGATTAGCAATCTCCCACTTGACCTAAAGCCAATAACCAACATGTTTGATCCCCATCAAACCTCTGTGATGCTCAAAGATAATCTAAGTCAATGGCTTTGGCAATGGATCTACAATGTTATCTTCGGATGGAACTCTTTCCACTACTATATCTTTTCGGGCCACAATCTCTTTAATAAGTTAGAACCTCCTCAGAACACTTCTGATGAGACCCGGGTTCTCTTATTTGAGTAATCTCCCTGTAGTTGTCGTAATATAAGGGAATTGGCTCCTCGTTGCTCGGGACGACTCCCAGATCTGTGATGAACTTCTTCATCCAGACACCCTTCTTTGTTGCCTCTGTCGCAACAATGTATTCCGCCTCTGTGGTCGAGTCAGTAGTAGTGTCTTGCTTGGAACTCTTCCAGCATACTGCTCCTCCATTCAGGGTGAACACATACCATGAATTAGACTTACTATCATCGACATCGGACTAGAAGCTCGAGTCCGTGTAGCCCTCAACCTTGAGGCTACTACCTCTATATACCAATAAAAGATCCTTAGTCCTTCTCAAATACTTAAGGATATATTTTGCTGCTTTCCAGTGCTCCAAGCTTGGATCTGCCTGATATCTGCTCGTGACACTCAGAGCATGCACTATATCAGGCCTGGTACATAGCATAGCATACATGATAGATCCTATCGCTGATGCATATGATATCATATCCATGTATATCCTTTCTTTAGGAGTTTTTGGGGACATACTCTTAGAAAGTGATATTCTATGTCTCATTGGTATGAGACCTCTCTTCGAATTTTCTATGCCAAATCTTTTGATAATGGTGCCTATATATCTGGACTGAGACAAGCCAAGCATCCTCTTGGATCTATTTCTATAGATTCGTATCCCCAATATACAAGATGCTTCCTCTAAGTCCTTCATGGAGAAGTGCTTAGATAACTAAGTCTTTACTGTGGAGAGCATTCCTACATCATTCTCAATGATTAGGATGTCGTCCGTATATAATACCAAAAAGGTGATAGTGCTCCCACTTACTTTCCTGTACACACAAGCCTCATCTTCATTCTTAATGAAGTCATAAGATCTGATCGCCTCATCGAATCTTATGTTCCAACTCCAGAAAGCTTGCTTTAATCCATAAATGGATCTAAGCAATCTGCACACCTTATCTGGGTTATCCTTGGACACGAATCCCTCAGGCTATATTATATACACATTCCTCCTTGAGGTTACCATTGAGGAATGCGATTTTGACATCCAACTGTCAGATCTCATAATCACAGTGTGATGTAATAGCCAATAGAATTCGAATGGATTTTAGCATGGCTACAAGTGAGAAAGTTTTGTCATAGTCAATACCTTACCTTTGACGATATCCCTTAGCCACTAGCCTTGCTTTATTGGTCACTACCTTTCCATCTACTCCAATCTTCTTTTTGAAGATCCACTTGCAGCCAATGGGTACAATACCCTCGGGTGCATCAACTAGGTTCCAAACTTTGTTGGAGTACATGGAATTCATTTCTGGATTCATGGCTTCTTGCCATTTCCCAGAGTCTATACTCATAATAGCCTCCTCGTAGGTCTGAGGATCAATATCCTTAACATCATCTCTTTTGATATGTCTCACATATCTCTCAGGAGGATGGGATATTCTATCGAACCTACGTAAAGTTGAAACTTGTGTGTTAGGTATCTGAACAGATTCTGGAATGGTGCTTGAGCTAGGTTCTCCAACCTCGCTCAACTCTATCATGCTCCCATTGTCTTCACCAAGAATGTGTTCCCTCTCAAGGAACACTGCTCTTTTGGCTACAAAGACCTTTTGGTCCTTAGGGTGATAGAAATAATACCCACAAGTTTCCTTGGGGTATCTGACGAACATGCACCGTTCCATTCTGGATTCTAACTTGTCAGGGTTGTATCTCTTAACGTGGGTAGGGCAGCCCTAAATATTAACAATATTAAGATCAGACATTTTTCCATTCCATATCTCATATGGAGTAGACATCACTGACTTGATTGGAATTCTGTTCAGAAGGTAAGCTGCGGTCTCTAGGGCATATCCCCAGAATAAGATGGGTAGGTTAACGAAACACATCATGGAATGCATTATGTCTAACAATGTGCGATTCCTCCTTTCTGATACACCATTAAGCTGTGGTGTATAAGGAGGTGTCCATTGGGATAAGATCCCATAGTCTTTGAGGAACTGGATGAACTCTGTACTCAAGTACTCACCTCCTTGATCTGATCGAAGGGTTTTAATACTCTTTCATATTTGTTTCTCCACTTTATTTTTATATTTCCTGAATTTCTCAAAAGCTTCAGACTTGTACTTTGTCAAGTACATATATCCGTATCTTGAGAAATCATCAGTGAAAGTAATGAAGTAGGAGTAACCACCTATGGCATGAGTCGACATGGGACCACATACATCACTATGTATGAGTTCTAGTATCTCAGTGGCTCTCTCTCTCCAGTTCTACTAAATGGAGAGTTGATCATCTTTCCCCATAAGCAAGGTTCACATGTCGCATATGACTCATAGTCAAATGGATCTAGATATCCATCGTTTAGCAACTTTTGAATCTTTCTCTCGTGGATGTGACCTAGCCTACAATGTTAAAGATATGCATTGTTCACCTCTTCTCGTTTCCTCTTAGACTCACTTACACTCATGATATGTGGAGCTATATCTAGCATAAATAAACTATTATGCAATGTTCCTCTCATGATGATCTAATCATTTATTATTATTGAATAACCATTATTCTCAAAAACTAATTTATATCTACTAACTGTCAAACATGAAATGAAAATAATATTTTTGATAATAGAAGGAACATAATAGCATATATCCAATACAATAATAGCTCCACCAGGCAGATGTAAAGTGACCTTGCCAACAGTCACTTTAGCGACCTTTGCTCCACTGCTCATCTTAAGATCCATCTCGCATTTGTTCAATCTCCTAGGTCCTGCCAGAACCTGCAACAAATTACAAATATGATAAGCACTCCTGGTATCCAATACCCATGTGTTATCATAAGATTCTAACAAATGGAGTCTGATCATGAATGTACCTGAAGCTTCTCCAAGCTTTTGTTTCGCCCTCTCTGCAATGTACTCTTTGCAGTTCCTCTTCTGATGCCTATCTTTGCCGTAGTGGAAGCACTGGCCTTTATCCTTTGTTGGATCTTTCTTGGCAACCTTTGTCTTACCTATTTTGCCCTTGCCCTTATTAAGGGTTTTCTCAGCCTTCCTTTTCTTTCTAGTCTCACCAGCATAGAGAGTCGGCTTCTCTTTCTTGATGGTGCTCTCTACTTCTCTCAACATATTGAGGAGCTCTGGGAGGGTCACCTAAAGTTTGTTCATATTAAAATTCATTATGAACTGAGAAAAGGAATCTGATAAGGACTGAAGCACAAGATCCACACACAGGTTATCCTCTAGGACCATTCCTAGACCTGTGAGTTTCTCGATCCACTCAATCATCTCAACGACATGGTTCTGAACTGGTGTCCCCTTAGTCATCCTAGCACGGAAAAGATTTTTTGATATCTCATATCACTGAGTTCTTCCCTGTTCCTCAAACAATTTGCGGAGATGTAGGAGTATGGAATTAGCATCCATATTTTCATGCTATCTCTGTAACTCAGTAGTCATAGAGGCCAACATATAACAACACCAAGCAAGAGTGGAATCATCTAAGTACTTCACATAACGAGCGATCTCATCCTTGCTTGCCCCTTCGTTGGGTGTAGTGATCACTGTATCAAGGAAATATGCGATTTTCTCCACCATGAGAATGATTCTCAGATTGCGAAGCCAATCCGTATAATTTGGACCAATGAGATGGTTGGCATCAAGTATACCACGTAAAGGATTTAAAAGAGATATTTTCTGAAATTAAAGATGTAGCAAAAATAAATAACATATAGACTTTGCAAAAATTAAGCAGTTAAGATAAGGACTTCTATCTTAATGTACTCCCACTAATTTTTTGCGAGACACACAACACCCTCCGGTATGTGAATCGGAGACCCCTAACGGATCTCTAGTGGGGATCAGGATCTAATCGGCGTCTTAACGTAACCTCGAGGGACTCGACCAATCACGTTAAGCCCGTAAAGGTAAGCAACTCTTGCCAATCACAACTCCTTATGATTTCCGTCCTGTTCGGCTTCTGAACCGCTATGGCCTCGAGGGACTCGACCAACCATGATGTTCGATTAAGTCATCACCATTGTTATAAGATGAGTCTGATTCGGTAATATACTCTCGAGGGACTCGACCAAGCATACCATATCCTCAGGTCAGTGGTGACATCTCTATGTCGTAGATAAGAAAGTGAGATGCGATATAGGTGAGTCTCAAGGGACTCGACTAACTCAACCTACACCGGGAATCGGTTCCTAGCTATAACGATGGAAGGCCATGTGGGTCAATCTAATTGCCTCACATTTACTGACTTAATATTATTAATGGAGAGGATTTTTGATTTGGTCTCCTAACATAATGTGTCACACACATACGTATTTACTATATATATCTACATCGCATGCAAATATATATATATATATATACATATTTAGTAGGTGTATATCTAATCACACATCACATGAGCAATCACACCAGATGATTATGGACCACATCGTAATATGATCAGGCCTGAGCCAATGGGTCCAATCACTCACATCAAGATCTGTGTACTTCGGCGCATCTCTATGCCCTGTGATCGTTCATCTCGCTTCGTCGGATCCATCGACATCTCAACGCATCTCCATGCGTCAGATCATCCGTCTCGGCCTTGTGAGTCACGTTGCCGTTGCGCCTCCTCATGTAATTACAATATAATTATAGGAACACCGGCTCGACAATAAATGAGAAAAGAATAGTGGCTCGTAGGCCCCAATAATAATAATCACATGTACACACATCACATGTCCATGATCATCTGTCCACATCATACATCACATATATATGTTATTTTATAGGACTATTGGACAAAAATAATAGTTAATTAAACTATTTAATTAACATATTTAATTTTCTAAAATCAGGGACATAAAGGGAATTTTTGAATTCCTAGGGGCATTTCAGTAATTTATCCAAAAGGAATTCAAAAGGGATAGAATCTAGAATTTTTGAAATTTTGAGGGGTATTTTAGTAATTCTATCAAAAGGATAGAATTTAGAATTTCTAAAATTTTGAGGGGCAAAACCATCTTTTGCCCTAAAACCCTAATCCCTCACCCTTCTTGTACTGCTGCGGCCGCTTTGCCACCCTACTGGCGGTGCCCTTCTTGTGGGGAGGGCAGCGGTCTTTGCGCCGCCTTACTGGGCGGGCATGAGGTTGCCAGGCCAGAGCAGCAAGGCTGCAAGCAGCCTTCTTGGTTCTTTGCCACGAGTGCGGCAAGGGCAGCAACAGTTGTTGCCCTTCCTGGCCCTTTTGCGCTAATGATTTTGGCGTCAAAAGTAGATCCAAAACACAACACACGCAGTTTAAGATCCGATCTTCGCACGAACAACCTGGCTCTGATACCACTATTGGGAAATCTTTCAGGGGAGCGATATCACATGCGTAGCGGAAGAACAGAAAACAAAACCCCAGATTTTCTGTAGAAAGTTTCCATCGTCGTGCGAAGATCAGTGCATCAAAAATAAATCCGCAAAACTGCACATATAAAAGAAGATACCTAGGGCGGTCGTATATCTCTAAATTCCTATAGATCTGTGGGAGAGGATGAAGGAGGTCAAGCGTCCTCCTCTCTAGCGGTATCCACACGACACAGATTGCAACGATGCACCTCTCTCTCTAGGGAGAGGAGAACAGGAGGTGGCTATCAAAAGAAACCCTCAGCCTATAGAGCTTTGGTTCCCTCCTATTTACAGAGGCCCCCTTAAAACCCTAATGGATCTTTTACCCTATTGGGTATGGGATCTCCATCCAATTATCTAAGCCTCTTGGATTAGTTGGTCTCTACCCAATAATCTCTTATTAGCAATTATTAGATCTCATCTCAGGATCCAATAATTCAGGGGCTTAATGTATATCCAATAAGATAGGGTGTTCAACGGATATCTCATATCCGAACCTCTACTCGTCGCAATACCGACCATATGTGTGTGACCCTCTAAGCCCAATATCGAGCTGGCCATGAGTCATACTTGTCAGAACTCCTCTGTTTATAATAATTCACCCAACTCATCGACTACGGACGTACCAGACCACTACACCGCGGCCCCTAGATGATGCAGGGGATTCCAATCCTTTGGACCTATTTGTCCTCAGTTACCATGTATCTATAGTCCCTCATCCATCCAATATCCTAGAGACCCTATACCGGGCATGGTGCTATTAGGCCAATACGGTTTCTCCTCGAGTCTTGCTCTTGTTGGATTCTCCCAGAGAACTCTTTCTCTCTCAATCCGAATAACCTTGGCTAAGGATTTGTTCGAGCAAAAACACATGGGATATTCCTTTCATGATACCGAGAGCGGATGATCCTCTATTGACACTCAATAGCCCTCGTAAGGTTGGCTACCACTCCCAATAACTGGTTGTACTAGATCTAGAACTTTCTAAACCTATAAGTCCAGTATCAAAGAGTGGAGTACTCATACAGGACATCCTTGGTATCTCAAGTCTAAGGACCAGATATACTATTGGGACTACGGAATCGCTGTCTGACGTGAGGTATCAATAACCATCCAGCATTCCATAGGTGGATCAATCATTAAACTTATTCCCCAATGAGCACTTGCATTGTACCCTTAGTGTCCCCACGCGAGTAGCTATGAGACCAGCTACCTCCATCATATGGATGAGTATATAGCACACCAATCTATCCGGTTATCTCGATGTCCTTCTCGAGTAACCTATGACCAGGATAATTCAGGGTCTGTGTTTAAAGGTGAATCGGTCTCATTATCGTGATCTCATCACGATCCGATTCCCATTGTACAGATCCAAGGACATCATAGTATATGCAACACGTAAGATAAAGTGATAAAATGCCTAATAATAAGCAAAGAGTTAAAGTGTATATTAAGTCACAAGTGCTATCACTCATGTGATTGGCCTGTAGGGGACATATGACTAGCATGTCCACCCAAGCACTTTTTGCTCTTAGAATTTCAAAGTGGGTGATGATATTTTTCTATACGAATCTCTTAACGTACTTCTCAGTGATTAATGCTAATGACATAAAATAGTCAACTTCAATAATGAGAAACTTTTGCTGGCCTGAGGCTAGTGGAAAGGATCCGAGGATGTCCATACCCCACTGGGTGAAGGACCATCTATAATCAATCAAACTCAAAGAGACTATCAGTTGATGTTATATCTGTGTAAAACTTTGACACTTATTATATTTTTAGGCATAGGCTATTATGTTCTTGTATAGTGTCAATCAATTGGACCCTTATCGAAGTACTACGAAGCAAGGATTTGTCCATAAATGTGCTCACCATAGATACTTCATGCACCTCGGCCAGTACTCTCTCGACTTCTTGGGGTATTAGGCATCTGAGAGATGGTTGACTAAAAGACTTATGATACAAATAATAATTAATTATGTAATACTATGCTTATTAATACTTAACTCTCTGAGCCGATGTGGGGTCCATCAGAAGTATTTTATCTTTTTTTATTGCAATATCACATCTATCTAGCTTGACTCTTCACTATATGTAGCCATGTCATGCTTGTCTATGGTCCACTCTAGTAGACTCTCAATTGACAATCGACCATCGTTCGTGGCCCTGGTCGATGCTAATCTAGTAAGCACATCAATTTGGATATTCTCTTCATGAGGAACCTGCAACACATTAAGTTGGGAGAAGTTATGGTTTAATTTCTAAACCTTAATGAGATGCTTTACTATAGTTGCATCTCAGGCCTCATAGTTCCCTTTCACTTGGTTTATAACTAGCTATATATAAGTCACTAAACATTTTTAGGTCTTGGTATTAAAGTTCTCGAGTGAGCTGAAGCTCCGAGAGAAGTATCTCATACTCAACTTTAGTGTTAGAGATTTTAAACTTGAACTAGAGAACTTGCTCGTATACTTGTTTGTTCAGGCATTTCAGGATGAGTTCGTTGCCACCTCCATCTGAGGTGGAAGAATAACCATCTATGAATAGTGTCCATATAAGTGGGGTGTTCTTGTCGACCTTTGGCAAAGGAGTTAGTTCTAAGATAAAGTCTACCAATGCTTGACCTTTATGACAATCATTGGAATGTACTGGATGTCAAACTCATTTAGCTCTACTGGCTACCTTAATAGCTGACCCAAGATGTCAAACCAAAAGAGAAAATGTTTGAGTGGTTGGTTGGTGATCACATATACAACATGTACTTAAAAATAGGGGTAGAGCTTCCTTGTCATTAAGACTAACATAAATGCGAGCCTCTCGATAGGGGGTAATCACTCCTCGAGTCCGCTCAGAATTTACTGATATAGTAAATGGGATTTTACACTCTTGTGTTGTCCCATACTAATACCAAGCTAATAGCTAGGTCGGTGGCAACCAGGTAGAAGCTTAAAGTTTTCACTCGAGGTAGAGGAAGTGAGCTTTGGAAATTGAGCAAGGTGATCCTTTAATTTTTTGAAGGCCTTCTAGCACTCCTCGATCCATAAGATCCTAGTCATAGGTGCCTTGCAAGCCAATCACACAAGTGATGGCACATGTGACATGATATGCACTCCTTTTTGCTTATTATTTATTTGGTTTATTTTATTTTATATTACTTGTTGCATGTATTGTAATGTTCATAGATTTGTACAATGAAAATCGGATCATGATAAGATCGCGATAATTAGATCGATTTACCTTTAAACACATACTATAAATAATTTCGGTCATAGGTTACTCGAGAAAGATATTGAGATAATCAAATAGACTAGTGTGCTGTATAGCTATCCATATGATAGAGGCGGTTGGTCTCATAGCTGCTCATGTGGGGACCTTAGGGATATAGTGTAGGTACTTATTGAAGAATGAGTTTACTAATTGATCTGCTCATGGAATGCTAGATGGCTGATGGTACCTCATTATCATACAATAATTTCGTCGTCTCAGTTGTGTATTTGGTCCTTAGGCTTGAGACACCAAGAATGTCCTGTATGAGTATTCTACTCTTTGATACTGGACTTATAGGTTTAGAAGTTTTAGATCTAACATAGCTAGTTATCGGGAGTGCTAGCCAACTTATGAGGAAAATTGAGTCTCGATAGAGGATCATCCGCTCTCAATATTATAAGAGAAATATCTCATGTATTCATACTTAGGCAAATCCATAACTAGAGTTATTCAGATTAAGAGAGAAAGAGTTCTCCATGAGAATTCAATTAGAGCAAGACTCGAGTAGAAACCATATGGGCTTGATAGTACTATGCCCGGTATATGGTCTCTGAGATATTAGATGAATGAGAGATTATAGATATATGATAACTAAGGTAAGATAGATTCACTGGATTGGATTTTTTTGTATCGTATGAGGACAATGACATAGTGACATAGTATGCACGTGGTTGATGAGTCGAGTGAATCATTATGGAGATAATAATTCACTGAGCTAGAAGAAGTTTTGATAGGTATGACTCATGGCTAGCTTGATATTGGGCCTAGAGGGTCACACACATATGGTATGTGTTGCGACGAGTAGAGGTTCAGATATGAGAAATTCGTTGAAGCTCCTATCTTATTGGATACCTAATAAGCTTCTAAATTATTGGATCCTATGGATGAGATCCAATAAATATCTATGAGAGATTATTAGAAAGAGATTTACTAATCTAAGAGGCTTCGGTAATTGGATGGAGATCTAGTATCCAATAAGGCAGGATCCATTAAGGTTAAGTTGATAAGGGACCTCTATAAATAGGAGGGAACCAAAGGGCCATAGGCTAAGCCTCTTTTGGCTGCCACATCCTATTCTCCTCTCCCTCTCTTCTTCTCAGCCATCAGCCCCTATTTGGGGTGTGTGGATCGCAAGAAGGACCGACTCCTTCTTGATTGCATGGTGCGCGTAATGAGGAGATTTGTGTAGTGATTTGAGGAGCGTTTTCATAGCCCTTGCCATGTAGATTACCACTAAAGAGGAGGACACTTAACCTATTTCATCCTCTCCCATAGATCTGTAAGATATCAGAGATATACGATCTCCCTAGGTAACACATCTTTCTTATACGTGTAGTTTTTTTGGTTTTGCGGATTTTTGCGCACCAATCTTTGCACGACAACAAGAACTTATTTTTCTATAAAAATATAAGATTTTTATTTTCTATTCTTCTATTATGCATATAATGTCATTGTAGATTTACCAGCAGTGGTATTAGAGCCATGTTGTTTATGCGAAAGATTGGCTTTTAAACTGCGTGTGTTATGTTCAATTGCATAGAAATATTTTTACATGATTTCTATGATTTTTTGTTGTAGTTTATAGATCTGGACTATACCTTTTTTTTCTACTAAAAGGTGCTTGAGAGAGGGCTTTTGACATCAAAATTATTGATGCAAAAGTGACAAAAGGACAGTAATAGTTGCTGCCCTATAGGATGGCCAAAGGTTGCTTGTGGCCTTGGTCAAGAGCTCTCAAAGAAACTCTTGGCCTGGCCACCTATAGTAGACCGAGAGCAGCCATGCTACTCCTAGCCAGAGTAGGGAAAAGCCCATGTAGCCAGGGAT
The DNA here is from genome assembly GCA_024322285.1 of Musa beccarii. Taxonomy (NCBI): domain Eukaryota; kingdom Viridiplantae; phylum Streptophyta; class Magnoliopsida; order Zingiberales; family Musaceae; genus Musa; species Musa beccarii. Next base: position 34,706,990 of record CM044401.1, on the reverse strand, counting down.
TCTTACTATAAGGGGTACCTTGTTAGGATCACAGTGGCATTAGGGGGGGGGGTGAATCAGCACTTTCAAAAAGTTAAATCATTTAAAATTTTTTTATTTGATTAAACCTGTATCGAAAATATATTTAACTTAGAATGAGAGTAAAAGTAAGGATCAACTAAATCAGTAAGCAATAAGAATGAAAAGCACTAAGGAAAAGTATACCAGATTTATAGTGGTTCGATTGTTGCGACCTACATCCACTCTCGATTCCTTCCCCATCGAAGCAGTTGAATCTTAAATTTTGATGATGAAGTCAATTGATAGGTTATATGATCTAATCTATATTATTGAGATAAGTGTGCAGGATTAACTACGATAGTAATGAAGACATAAAGCAAATTACCGGAGTCGAAAGTTCACCGAAAGGTTCGTCGGAGGTTCGCAGAGCTCACCGAGATAGTCGGAAGCATGCCAAAAGATTCGTCGGAACTCGCCATAAAGTCCAGGAGCTTATTAGAAGTCTGTCGAAAGATATCCGAGGGTGTGTCGGAAGTTCACTAGAAAAAGATCTGATGTGTCGGTTTAAGTTTTTACTTAGAATATATTTTTAATTTCGTAGTCAGAACGTAATTTGGATTACGATTAGGTGATAATCATAATTAATCATAGTAGGGGCCAACTGGACCTTAATTAGACTGAATTGGGTCGGATTTAAGGCCCATTCAGTAGTGCTGGACCATGTCTGGTGGTGGCACCGCCAGACTAGGGCGGTAGCACTGCTAGACTGGGGCAGTAGCTATTAGGATCTGAGCAGCACTAAGGAGAGGGGGGGGGATGAATTAGTGTAGCGGATTAAAACTCGTAAACTGGAAATCGATTTCGGAGATAGTTGATTCGTATGGAAATTTCGATCTGACGAAAAAAGGATTTAGCTAAAATAGTTTGAGTGAATGCAATTGAGAGTAGAGAGAAGAAAACTGAGCGATTTGCAGCTAAGTAAAGATAAGATACAAAATATTTAAAAAAAAACTTACAACCAAAGTACGTAGCGATGTATAGTGGTTCAATCGAAAGACCTACATCCACTTCCGAAGCCTTCTCCGATGAGGCTCCCAACTTCAACTATCAAATCTCGTGAAGGGGAAAGACCAAATACCCCTCTTATAAACTTTTACAAGTGGTTCACTCTCTTACAGATTTTTCACAAAGAAAGAGGGAGGTGAACACTTAAGCTATTGAAACAAGATTTTGCTATAGCTTTGACTTAGTTTTCAACTTCTCAAAAAGGTGCTTTCTTAGCTGAGAAAAGAGGGGTATTTATAAACTCAATTGATTTTCAAAAATGGAGCCAAGAAGAGTCCCATCCCGAGTTTATCGGGTACTGGTGGTACCACCGCCTGGCATTGATAGTACCATCGCCTGACAGAGTCCTCGGGCTCTATGATTTGGCAGTACCATCGCTTGCTAAGTGGTACCACCGCTGGCAAGTAATAACTGCCAACGGTACTATCGCTGACCAAGGGCAGTACCATCACTTACCAAGTATTTAAGTTAGCGGTACCATTGTTGACCTGGGGTAGTACCACCACCCAGAACGCTTGGGAGTTTGTTCCCGGGGCGGTGCCACTGCCTGGGTCTGGCGGTGCCACTACTAGACTATTCTAGCATAGCTAAATGGGCCCTGACTCCGACTCAATTCAGCCCAATTAAGGCCCAATTGGCCCCTAACAGGATTAAACAGGATTATTACCTAATCCTTATCCTAATTACATACTAACTACGAAATTTAGACATAATTTTAAGCAAAGACTAAATCGGCAATATTGAGTTTTCTTCTGGCGAGCTTCTGGCAATCTTCTGGCGGACTTCCGATGCACCCTCGGATTTCTTCCGACGGACTCCCAGCAGGATCCCGGACTTTTGGCGAGTTTGATGAATCTTAGGCAAGCTTCCGAAACCTTCGGTAAGTCCCCGATTCTTTCTCAGTTGGTTCCGACAGCACTTCCGATGATCCCTCGGACTTCCGGTGGACTCTCGAACTCCCAACAACTTGACTCCGGTAATTTACTTTATGTCCTCAAGCTATCGTAGTTAATCCTACACACTTATCTTAATAATATGAATTAGATCAAATAACCCATCAATTGACTTTATCATCAAAATCCGAGAGTCAACAATCTCTCCCTTTTTGATGATGACAATCAATTGATGATGGAGTTAATCTTAACTCCCCCTATCTATATGCCATATTATGAGAAGGAAAACACTTGAATTCAATCTCTTTGAATTCAAATCGAAACCGATAAGTTTCATCCGTTGAACTTATCATCATGCTTAACAAGTATGTTCTTTTATCCATAAATATGAAACTTCATATTTTTCATAATGTCATAACACCTATTTTTAAGTCGAATGATAGACATTCGTCATTTCGACAAGAGATACCAATTATAGTTTGAAATACAATATGTATCAAATGATATTGATATAAAACTATAAATACAAGGCATGATATCATTAAGCGATACATTATCAAATGATAACTTATCATATCAATGAAAGATACCAATTATTAAACATGATATGATAGCAATTTTTTTAAGGAAGCATTTGTAATACATGTGATACATTACGATACTATACAAATTTTATTTTGATGCTTTTAAAGATATCAACCAATTTTCAATTATAAAGCATGACAAAAGTAATTAAATTAAAAAATAGAACATATAAGATATTTTCATTCCATCATATTGCAATACACAACATATAAGTCATTTGTTAATTTATTTGTCATATTCTTCTCAATACGATGCATGCAAGACATTTTATATATGACATATGCAAGACGTTTTATCAAGTCATTTGCACATGTCATCAATTTATTTACACATTCTTCTCTCCCTTTGTCATTAACAAAAAGGAGGTGAATTTGATAAAAATGATCATCATAAGATATCATTATGCATATCATTTATCAAACATATCATATCAAACACACATGATATGTCATCCTTAACGGATAAATCCAAAAAATGTTTTGATCATTTTTGTTCATGTTTATGAAATCCAGAAAAAGATAAATCATAAAAAAAAGAGGATGTAAGGCTTAAGATGTGATTTTGAAAATTTAAGAATAAAATAATAAAGTGGAAGGATAAATCATTCATCAAACATCTCATATCAATTTTAAGGTAAAATCCGTGAGAAAGAGATGTCAAAATTCATAAAGCTTCAACATGGCATTTACGAATCAACATCAAAAATTTCATAGAAAGATTCAACATGACATTCTTATAATGATTCATGAGGGAGAAGTCATTAAGTTTTAAAGCTTCGAATTGTAAAAATTTGAAATGAACATTTAAGAGCTTGATTTTTGTTAAAGCAAAATCCATGATATTAAATATCTTTAGTCATGCTTAAAGGTGGTGGAGGGAGCATAAAATCAATTTTACTATATCATTAAGATCCATCATTCAAAGAAGGAGGAAAGCAACATCATGATACCAAATCATCCAAAACTTTTACAACATCATGAAGGCTTTAAAAATATTACAATCGAAAATGATGGCATCATTAAAATATTACAAAATAATATCAAGGTTGAGATTTATCAAAACCGATTTTACCATTTCATCAAAAGGTATGACATAACTCAAAAATTCATCAATCGAAGAGTAGAATCAAAATATTACGATCGAAGGACAAAAATGAGAACTCCGCTCAAAAAATGATATTGTAAAGATGTCATCCGAAAACAAAAAGATAATATCAAGATGAGACGATGAAAGCCAAAGTTGAGAAATTTCGGAAAAGAAACATACAACTTCATGTATTAGAACAATTTAGCATGCCTAACTCTCTTCTAATAAAGTCAAATTATTCTTCATTTAGAGATTTTATAAAGATGTCCGCTAATTGGTATTTTGTATTAATAAATTCTAGAGTGACATCATTATTATTGACATGATCTCGTATAAAATAATGTCTAATGTCAATGTGCTTAGTTCTAGAGTATTGAATGAGATTCTTAGTTAAACAAATAGCACTTGTATTATCAAATTTTATGAGAATATTCTTTAAATGAATTCTATAGTCTTCTAAAGTATTTTTCATCCAAACAACTTGTGCACAACATGCACTAGCGACTATGTATTCGGCTTCCGCCTTGGACAGTGCAACCGAAATTTATTTCTTAGAAGTCCAAGAAATAAGTGCATGTCTTAAAAATTGGCATGTTCCGGATGTGCTTTTTCTATCTATTCTACATCCGCCAAAATCCGCATCCGTATAGGTTTTTAAATCAAAATCATTGGATTTTGGATACTATAATCCTAGGTTAGGAGTTCCTTTAAGATATCTAAGGATTCTTTTAACGGCTTTAAGGTGAGATAACTTAGGATTAGCTTGGAATCTTACACATAGACCTACACTAAACATGATCTCCGGTCTAGTTGCGGTGAGGTAAAGTAAGCTACCTATCATTTCCCTATATGTTTTTTGATAAAAAATTTCTCCACTTTCATCCAAATCTAATTTAGTGGAAGTACAATGCTTATAGCTTTTGAATCATCCATGTTAAATTATTTAATAATTCTAATGTATACTTTGTTTGATTAAGAAATATACCATCACTAAGTTGTTTAATTTACAATCCTAAAAGAAGGTTAATTCACCCATTAAACTAATTTTAAATTCATGACACATACACTTGGCAAATGATTTACATAGTGATTCATTCGAAGAACAAAAAATAATATCATCAATATAGATTTGAACAATAAGAAAATTATTTTTAAAATATTTAAAAAATAATATAGTATCAACCTTGCCTTTAGTAAAATTATTTGAAATAAGAAAGGAACTAAGCCTCTTATACCAAGCTCTAGTGGTTTGTTTTAATCCATAGAGAGCCTTAGTTAATTTAAACACATGATTAGGAAGAAGAGAGTTTTCAAATCTGGGTGGTTGTTCAACATATACTTCTTCAGAAATAAAGCTATTAAAGAAAGCACTTTTGACATCCATTTGAAAAAGCTTAAAGTTATTACTACTAGCACAAAAAAGGAGTATCCTAATGATTTCTAATCTTACCATAAGAGCGAAGGTTTCTTTGTAATTGATACATTCTTCTTGGTTGAAACCTTTGACTACTAATCTAGCCTTGTTTCTAACCATGATACCACATTCATCTTGCTTGTTTCTAAAGACCTATTTAGTACCAATAACTAAATGGTCACTAGGTCTAGGAACAAGCTTCCATACCTCATTCCTTTCAAATTGATTCAATTCTTCTTGCATTGCGATAATCCAAGAATTATCTTTTAAGGTATCATCAATGCATTTAGGTTCAATTTAAGAGAGAAAAGCGGCATGGGCACAAAAATTCTTAAAAGAAGAACGAGTTTAAACCCCTTTTGATGTGTCTCCTATAATTAGCTCATTTGGATGAGCATCTATATATCTCCATTCCTTAGGTAAGGAAATTTGGAAAGAAGATGTATCCAAGTTGCCATTTTGAGGAGAGGGTTCATTCAAATTTAAACCATCAAAACTAAGATTATCATCAAAATCATTTTTCTTAAATTTGAAAACTTCATTAAAAACTACATGAATAGACTCTTCTATAATTAAAGTTATTTTATTAAAAATATGAAAAGCTTTAGAAATGGAAGAGTAACAAAAAAAGATGCCTTCATCAGATTTGGCATCGAATTTTCCTAAGGCATCCTTTTCATTAAAGATAAAGCATTTACAACCGAAAACTTTAAAGTAAGAAACATTAGGTCTTTTGTTATTCCACAATTCATATGGAGTCTTGGATAGAGATGGTCTTACTAGAACCCTATTCATAACATAGCAAGTCGTATTAATGGCTTCGGCCCAAAAGTATTTGGGTAAAATATGTTCATTTAATATGGTTCTTACCATTTCTTGTAAATTTCTATTTTTTTCATTCCACTACTCCATTTTGTTAAGGATTCCTCGAAGTAGAGAAGTTGTGGTTATGTCCATTAGATTCACAAAAATTCTGGAAGTCATGATTTTGGAATTCACTATCGTGATCACTCCGAATTGATGAAATCATGAAACCCTTTTTGTTTGAGTAAGTTTACAAAATTTAGAGAAATATTTGAAATAATTACTTTTGTGAGCCAAGAAATAGGTCTAAGTGTATCTACTTTAGTCATCTACAATTACAAAGGCATATTTGCTACCTCCTAGGCTCGTTGTGTCAATTGGTCTAAATAAGTCCATATGGATCAATTGCAATGGTCTAGAGGTGATAATTTGATTTTTTGGTTTGAAACTACTTTTTATTTATTTTCTTAGTTGATAAGTATCACACACTTTGTCCTTGACAAACTTGATATTAGGAATTCCTCGTACTAGTTCTCTAGATGAAATTTTAGATATTAGTTTCATGCTTACATGGCCTAATCTCCTATGCCAAAGCCAAGCATCATCATTTAAAATAGAAAAGTACATATCATTACTAAGTTCATCAATATTAATGGTGTAGACATTATTTTATTTTAATGCAATCATGGATATATTGTTGTTTAGTTTTTTAATGATGTAAGTATTAGATTCAAATCTAGCGATGTAACCTTTATTGCATAATTGACTAATGCTCAAAAGATTATGTTTTAATCCTTTAACTAGTAACACATCATCAATTGAAAAACTTGATTTGTTACCTATGGTTCCCTTGCCAATGATTTTACCCTTGTTGTTGTCTCTAAAGGTGACATACCCTTCTTCTTTGCTAGTGAGCATAGAGAATTGAGATAGATCTCCGGTCATATGCCTTGAGCATCCACTATCAAGATACCATCTCTTGCTCCTAGCTTGTGTTGGTGAGTGTGTCTACAAAAAAGGGTGGTTTTTAGGTACCCATTTGATTTTGGGTGTCTTAAAAATTAATCTACTAACTTTGTCATTTATCATTGAATTATTTATGGTACATTTAGGAACCCATATCAATTTATATGGACTAATTTTCTTAAACGGACATTTGTAAACAACATGTCTGGATTTACAACAAAAATTATATTTCAAATGAGGTGATACATGTAATGTGAGTCCTTTAATGAAGGTGGTGGGATTTTGGTGAGATCCACTCACAAATCCAATTCCACTTCTATTTGCGACATGACCCTTGTTTGCAAGGATTATGTCCAAACCCTTGCTACCAACCTTAAACTTATTTAGGGTTTCTTTAAGTAGCAAGTTCTCATTTTTTATTGCTTCTAAGTGTTCACACTTAGAGCATGGAGGTGAAGAGGGAGTTTGAAGACTATCAAGCTTATCCAGTAATAAAGCATGCTCCTTTAATAAATTGAACTTCTTACTAATAGTTCTATACTCATCAAATAATTCATGAAAAGCTATTGAAAGTTCATCAAAAGATAAATTTTCATTAATAAACTCATATACCTCATCTCCTAAAGCCATTAGCATGAAGTTGGCCTCCTCTTTATTGCTTGCTTCTTCGTCTTTAGAGCCACTTGAGTCATCCCATGTCACCTTTAGAGCTTTCTTCCTCTTTTTGGTTACTTCTTCTTGTCTTGGGAGCATTCATTTTTTAAGTGCCTCAACTTCTTGCATTCGTAACATATGACTTGATTCTTTTTTGATTCAAGTTTGTTTTTAGTGCTATTTTTAAATTTATTCCTTCTTATGAATTTTTTAAAATTTTTAGTCAAGAGTACAATGTCATTGTCATTGTCCTCATCACTTGATGTTCCTTTCAAGTAGTCTTCTTGTTTTCTTGATGTCATATTCTTCCTGTTCTTTGGAAGGAGGTTCTCGAGCTTTTCATGAGCATGACATGTCATTTCGTAGGTCATTAGAGACCCAATGAGTTTTTCGAGTGAAAAAGTTTTAAGGTCCTTGGCCTCTTGTATGGCCATAACTTTTTGATCCTAACTCTTTAGAAATGATCTTAAAATTTTAGTTACAAGTTTAAAATTAGAAAAACCTTTACCAAGTGCTTTGAGTCCATTAACGATATCCGTGAAATGGGTGTACATGTCTTCAATGGACTCACTTGGTTTCATCTGAAAAAATTCATAAGAATGCACGAGAATATTGATTTTGGACTCTTTCACTCAACTAGCACCTTCATGAGTGATTTCAAGAGTATGCTAAATATCGAAAGTCGATTCACAAATCGAAATATGGTTAAACTCATTTTTATCAAGTGCATAAAACAAGGCATTTATAGCCTTTGCATTTAAAGCAAAAACCTTCTTCTCTGATTCATTTCATTTGCTCAACGGAAGAGAAGATTTTTGAAACCCATTTTCAATAATATTCTAAAGCTCAAAATCCATGAAAATAAAAAAAATCCTCATATGAGTCTTCCAATAAGTATAATCCGACCCATTAAACATAGGTGGATGTGTAATAGAATGACCCTCTTGCGTGTCAGAATAAGCCATCTCTCTTAGGTTTTAAACCAGATGAGAGCGACCAAGCTTTGATACTAATTGTTAGGATCTAAGCGACACTAAGAGGGGGGGGGGGGAGGATGAATTAGTATAGCGGATTAAAACTCATAAACTTGAAACCGATTTCAGAGATAGTTGATTCGTATAGAAATTTCGATCCGACAAAAAAAGGATATAGCTAAAATAGTTCGAGTGAATGCAATTGAGAGTAGGGAAAAGAAAACCAAGCAATTTATAGCTAAGTAAAGATAAGATGCAGAATATTTTAAAAAAAACTTATAACAAAAGTACACAGCAATATATAGTGGTTCGGTCGAAAGACCTACGTCCACTTCCGAAGCCTCCTCCGATGAGGCTCCTAACTTCCAGTATCAAATTTCTTGAAGGGGGAAGGACCAAATACCCCTCTTACAAACTTGTACAAGTGGTTCACTCTATTACAAATTTTTCACAAAGAAAGAGGGAGGTGAACACTTAAGCTATTGAAATAGGATTTTGCTATAGCTTTGATTTAGTTTTGAACTTCTCAAAAAGGTGCTTTCTCAGTTGAGAAAAGAGGGGTATTTATAGACTCAATTGACTTTCAAAAATGGAGCCAAGAAGAGTCCCATCCTGGGTTTACTGGGTATTGGCGGTACCACCGCTTGGCACTGGCGGTACCACCGCCTACCAGGTGGTACCATCGTTGATAGGTAATAACTACCACTAGTACTACTACTGACCTGGGGCGGTACCACCGCCTGCCAAGTATTTAAGTTAGCGGTACCATCGCCCAGAATACTTGGGAGTTTATTCCCGGGGTGGTGCCACTACCTGGGTCTAGCAGTGCCACCACTAGACTATTCCAGCATAGTTGAATGGCCTAGATTTCAACCCAATTCAGCCTAATTAAGGCCTAGTTGGCCCCTAACAGGATTAAATAGGATTATTACTTAATAATTATCTTAATTATGTGCTAACTATAAAATTTAGATATAATTCTAAGCAAAGACTAAACCGGTAGCATCGAGTTTTCTTCCGGTGATCTTTTGATAGACTTCCGATGCACCCGCGGATTTCTTCTGGCAGACTCCCAATAGGCTTCCGGACTTGTTGTGAGTTTGATGAATCTTGGGCAAGCTTCTGAACCTTCTCGGTGATCTCCATGAACCTCCGACAATCTTTCCAGTGAACTTCCGAAACCTTCGATAAGTCCTTGATTCTTTCTCGGTTGGTTCCAACAATACTTCCAATGATCCTTCGGACTTTCGGTGGACTCTCGAACTCCCAACAACTTGACTTTGGTAATATGTTTTATGTCTTCAAGCTACCATAGTTAATCCTGCACACTTATCTCAATAATATGGATTAGATCAAATAACCCATCAATTGACTTTATCATAAAAATTCGAGATTCAACAGTAGCACTACCTCGAGAACAGGTTCCTAGGTGGTTTGGATGGTGGTATCATTGGCAATTATTACCTGATAATTATTACCTGTCAGTGGTAGTACTGCTTGATAAGCGATGGTACCGCCCCTCCATAAAGCTCAAGGACCCTATCAGGCGGTAGTATCGCTAGACTGAGTAGTGGTACCGCCTAGTACACTAACAGATAGCAAGGTCAACTAGTAGTGGTACCACCAGTGCCAGGTGGTGGTACTGCTATTATCCAAAAATCCAAGATGTGACTCTTATTAGCTCTAATTCTAAAGCTAATTGAGCCTATAAATATCCATTACTTCTCAACTGGCTAAGCACATTGAGAAGTGATAAAAATTGAGTCAACTCTAGCAAAATTTACATTCGAAAGCTTAAGTGTTCACCTCCCAAAGCCTCACTTGTAAAGTTATGTCAGAGAGTATGAACCACTTGTAAAAGTTTGTAAGAGAGGTGTTTGGTCCTTTCCCTTCAAGAAGGATTGATAGTGGAAGTCAAAAATCTCATTAAAGGAGGTTTCGAAAGTGGACATAGGTCACTTGACCGAACCACTATAAATTGCTACGTACTTCTCTTGATGTGTGAGTTTTAAATTGCTGCATTTCAATCTTTAAATTGCTACAATCTCTTGATCTCCTCCTCTCTACTTTCCTTTGTATTCACTCTAAACACTCACTTTGCCGTAATCATTTTCGTCGGACCTTAACTTCTCAACACATAACTCTTTTCAGAATTGATTTAAAGTTACAGTTTTTATCCACCGTACTAATTCACCCCCCCTCTTAGTGCTGCTTTAGATCCTAACAGTTGGTATTAAAGTGAGGTCACTCTCATTTGGTTTAAAACCCAAGAAAGATGACATTTTTGGGCATACAAGAGGGTCATTCAATTACACGTCCGCCTATGTTTAATGGATCGGATTACACCTATTGGAAGACTCACATGAAGATTTTTCTTATTTCCATAGATTTTGAACTTTGGAATATTATTGAAAACGACTTTTAAAAATCTTCTCTTCCGATGAACGAATGGAATGAATTAGAGAAGAAGGTTTTCGCTGTTAATGTAAAGGCTATGAGTGCCTTGTTTTGCGCTTTTGATAAAAATGAATTTAATCGTGTCTCAATTTATGAATCAGCTTTTGATATTTGGCATACTCTTGAAATCACTCATGAAGGCACTAGCCGAGTGAAAGAGTCTAAACTCAACATTTTGGTGCATTCTTACGAATTATTTCGGATGAAACCAAGTGAGTCCATCAGAGACATGTACACCTGTTTTATGGATGTCGTCAATGGACTCAAAGCATTTGAAAAATATTTTTTTTAATTTTAAACTTGTAACTAAAATCTTAAGATCCCTCCCAAAAAGTTGGGATCCAAAAGTTACAGCCATTCAAGAGGACAAGGACCTAAAGAATTTTTCTCTTGAAGAACTCATTGGATCATTGATGGCTTACGAAATGACATGCTATGCTCATGATGAGCTCGAGAACCCCCTTCTAAAGAACAGAAAGGATATGTCATTGAGAACATAAAAAGACCACTTGAAAGAATCTTCAAGTGATGAGGACCTTAATGATGAACTTGCACTCTTGACTCAGAAATTCAAAAAATTTATAGGAAGGAATAAATTTAAAAATAACACTAAAAATAAACTTGAACCCAAAAAGGAACAAGTGATATGTTATGAATGTAAGAAGTCGGGACACTTCAAAAGTGAACGCCCCCCAAGCCAAGAAGAAGCAACCAAAGAAGAAGAAGGCTCTAAAAGCAACATGGGATGACTCAAGTGGCTCCAAAGACGAAGAAGTAAGCAACAAGGAGGTGGCTAACTTCACTTTAATGACTTTCAGAGAAGAGGTATGTGATTTAGTTAATGAAAATTTAACATTTGATAAGCTTTCAAATGTCTTTTATGAATTATTTGATGAGTGTAGAGTTCTTAGTAAAAAGTTTAATTTACTAAAAAAGGAGCATGCTCTCTCAGTTGATAAACTTAATAATCTTAAACTTGATACTCCCTCTTTACCTCCATGCTCTATGTGTGAACACTTGAAGATAATTAAGAAAGAGAACTTGCTACTCAAAGAGACCTTAGATAAGTTTAAGGTAGGTAGCAAGGGCTTGGACATGATTTTTATAAACAAGAGTCATGTTGGAAAAAAGAGTGGAATTGGATTTGTGAGTGGATCTCACCGAAATCCAACTACTTTCATTAAAGGACATACACTACATGTATCATCTTACTCAAGATGCAACTTTTTTTGCAAACCCGAACATATTATTTATAAATATCCATTTAAGAAACATAGCCTAAATAAGTTGATATGGATTCCTAAAGGGACCATATATAATTCAATGAAATATGACAAAATGAGTAGATCAATTTGTGAGACACCCAAGGTCAAATGAGTATCGAAAAATCTTTTTATGTAGGAATCATAACCATCGCAAGCTAAGAACGGGTATCGATACCTCTATGATACATGACTAAGCTCACTAGCTGGGATCCTTGAGAATCATACATTAATGGTTTATACACCATAATTATTAAGGCTAAAACATACTAGCACTAACTCTCTTGAAAAATTATTTTGATAAATACGTTTGTATCATGTTTGATTTTATTATGTTTTTGAAATGATATGGTCTTAATGGCTTTGACGAAACCTTGTTTCAGAACTATACGATGATACTAGGCTTTTACATAAAAAATATATATCTTCTTTGAACATTCCTATGGGATGTCAAAAGTGCTTTCTTAAATGGTTTAATTTTCGAAGAAGTATTTGTTGAACAACCACCCGATTTTGAAAACTCTCTTTTTCCTAATCATATATTTAAATTGACTAAAGCTCTCTATGGGTTAAACCAAGCCCTAAGGGCTTGGTACGAGAGACTTAGCGCTTTTATTATTTCAAATAATTTTACTAAAGGCAAGGTCAATACTAAATTATTTATTAAATATTTTAAAAATAATTTTCTTATTGTTCAAATTTATGTTGATGATATTATCTTTGGTTTTACAAATGAATCATTATGTGAATCATTTGCCAAGTGTATGAGTCATGAGTTTGAAATGAGTTAAATGGGTGAACTAACCTTCTTTTTAGGATTACAGATTAAACAACTTAGTGATGGTATATTTCTTAATCAAACTAAATACAAATTAGAATTATTAAAATGATTTAACATGGATGGTTCAAAAGCCATAAACACTCCTATGAGTACCTCCACTAAGTTAGACATGGATGCAAGTGGAGAAAATTTTGATCAAAAGACATATAGGGGAATGATATGTAGTTTACTTTACCTCACCACAACTAGACTGGATATCATGTTTAGTGTAGGACTTTATACTAGATTTCAAGCTAATCCTAAGTTATCTTATCTTAAAGCCATTAAAAGAATCCTTAGATATCTTAAAGGAACTTATAACCTAGGATTATGGTATCTAAAATCCGATGACTTTGATTTAATAGCCTATGCGAATGCGAATTTTGACGAATGTAGAATAGATAGAAAAAGCACATCCGGAACATGCTAATTTTTAGGATATGTACTTGTTTCTTGGACTTCCAAGAAATAAAACTCGGTTGCACTATCTACGGTCGAAGCTGAATACATAGCCGCAAGTACATGTTGTGCACAAGTTGTTTGGATGAATAATATATTAGAAGACTATAAAATTCATTTAAAGAATATTCCTATAAAATATGATAATACAAGTTCTATTTGTTTAACCAAAAATCTCATTCAACACTCTAGAACTAAGCATATTAACATTAGGCATCACTTTATACGAGATCATATCAATAATAATGATGTTACTCTAGAATTTATTGATACAAAATACCAATTTACGGACATCTTCACAAAACCTTTAAATGAAGAACAATATGACTTCATTAGAAGAAAATTAGGCATGCTAAATTGTCCTAATACATAAGGTTGTTGTATGTTTCTTTTCCGATTTTTTTTTCAACTTCATCTTTTCGGTTTTCATGGACTTGACATCATCTTTTCGGATTTCATACTATCTTATGACATCATTTTGATTTCGTATTTCCAAAGACAGAGCTTCCATTTTATCTTGATTTGATTCTCTTATTTCATCTATTAATGTTTTTTAGCATCATATACATGACTCTTTGATTTTTAATTAATATCATGCCCTTTTAATGACTTAGTAAAATTGATTCTATCAATTTTATACTCCTACTTTCGTTGGCATGAATAAATGGATTTCATGATTTTTCACACTTTCGTATCATTTGAAGTTTGATGATTTTGTCTTCATGACATATGCAACTATACATATATTTATGTCATGAACTTTACAAGAAAAGGAGAAGCTCTCATTTTTTTAAAAAATACTCTTTTCGGACTTCATTCATGTGAATTTGATGAATTCTTAACTCTTGTGCTAATTTCTACGTCTTGAGCTGTTATGACTTGTTTGGTTATTTTGCACCTCATGAATTCTTATGAGAATGCCAAGTTAGCCCTTTATGAAATTTTCGATGATGATGTGTTCGACTTCATAAATTTGTCATGGAAATGCCAAGTTGAACTTTTATGTATGAAAACATCATCATGACTCTTTTCATGAGTTTTGAGCTTAAATGATCTCTCTTTTCTTCCTCACGAATTTTTCTTGAATGAATGTCATGAGCACTTGATGAAATTTTTGATGAATAGCTTCAATGATCTATCTTTTCCACTTTACGATTTTATGGCTTGAATTTTTAATCAAATTACCTCTTGAACATTTCATCTCAATCCTTCTTGAATGAACATTCATAATTCTTATCATGAGTTTTATAAATTTTATGTTCAAATGATCTCTCTTCTACCTCACTAATTTTATTTGGTAGAAACGATTCTTATAAGCTTTTTACTAACTTGAATGATTCACTCTTATGATTCAAGAATTATTATGTAGAATTAACTCTTAATGCTGAATTTTTCATGTATGAATCTTTCATGAGCTCTTAGAAATTCTTATGAATTTTGGCCTCAATGATCTATCCTAAGATTTTATAGACATAAATTTTCAATAAGAATGAATGAATCACTTTTCGTTATTCTTCTTGATGGATTTATCCTTCTTTTTTTTTATAAAAATTCCAATCATAATATTTGGCATCAAGGCCCATTTCCTTTTTGTTGATGACAAAGGGGGAGAAAAATATGGTAAGTTGACTTGATGGAATGATAAATACTTTATATGTATCATATTCTAATGTATCACAATTGCGATGCTTTGTATCGTAAAATACTTACTATCATTAAAAGCATCGCAATGTATTGTAATTATATGTGGTGTATCGCAAATGACTATAGCGTATCACAATTGCATGGAATGTATCTCATGCATCGCAAATGGCTCATATATGCTTAAAATGTTAATTTTTGTAAGATCGTTATCATATCATGTTTAAATTTGGTATCTTTCATTGATATGATAAGTTATCATTTTGTTTGAATGATGTATCGTAAAATGATATCATGCTTTGGATTTGTACATTTTATTTTGATATCATTTGATCCTTGCTACATTTCAAAATTATAATTGGTATCATGTATCAAAATGATGATTGTCCATTATCATTCGACATTGAACTTGAAAACGGGTGTCATGACTTAACATCATTTTCGGATTATGAAAAATATGAAGTTTCATATTTATGGATGAAAGTTCATGCTTGTTGAGCATGACGATAAGTTCAACGAATGCAACTTATCGGTTTCGGCTTGAATTCAAGGAGATTTAATTCAAGTGTTTCCTTTCTCAAAACATGACATATAGATAGGGGGAGTTAAGGTTAACTCCGTCATCAATTGATTGTCATCATCAAAAAGGGAGAGATTATTGAATCTCAGATTTTGATGATAAAGTCAATTGATAAGTTATTTAAACCAATCCATATTATTGAGATAAGTGTACAGTATTAACTACGATAGTAATGAAGATATAAAGCAAATTACTAGAGTCAAGTATGTTGGGAGTCCGAGAGTTCGTCGAAAGTCCGAAGGTTTGTCGAAAGTGCTACCGGAACTGGCCGAGAATGTATCAGGGACTTGCCGAAGGAATGTTAAAAGTTCGCTGAAAGGTTCGTCGGAGGTTCACGGAGCTCATCAAGATAGTTGGAAGCTTGCTAAAAGATTCATCGGAACTCATCATAAAGTCCGAGAGCTTGTTGGAAGTCCACTGGAAGATATCCAAGGGTATGTCGGAAGTCTACCGGAAGTTCATCGAAAGCTCACCGGAAGAAGCCTGATGTGCCAGTTTATATTTTTACTTAGAATATATTTTTAATTTCATAGTTAGCACATAATTAAGGTTAGGATTAGGTGATAATCCTAATTAACCCTAGTAGGGGTCAATTGAGCCTTAATTTGATTGAATTGGGCCGGATTCAAGGCCCATTTAGTAGTATTGGACCATGTCTGGTGGTGACACTACTAGACTGGGATAGTGGCACCACCTCGGGAATAGGTTCCTAAGTGGTTTAGGAGGTGGTACGATCCCAGGTCAGTGGTGGTACCACTGACAATTATTACTTGTCAATGGTGGTATCGCTTGACAAGTGGTGGTATCACTTCTTCACAGAGCCCGAGGACCCTGTCAGGTGGTAGTACCGTCAGATTGGGCAATGGTACTACTCAGTACACTGACAGAGCAAGGTCAACTAGCGGTGGTACCGCCAATGCCAAGCGGTGATACTGATAGTACTTGAAAATCGAGGATGTGACCCTTTTTGGCTCTAATTCTAAAGCCAATTGAGCCTATAAATACCTCTTACTTCTCAGCTGGCTAAGCACATTGAAAAGTAATAAAAACTGAGTCAAAACTCTAGCAAAATTTACATTCAAAAGCTTGAGTCTTCACCTCCCAGAGCCTCACTTGTAAAAGTTCTGTAAGAGAGTGTGAACCACTTGAAAAAGTCCATAAGAGGGGTGTTTGGTTATTCTCCTTTAAGAAGGATTGATAGTGGAAATCGAAAATCTAAGCGGAGGACATTTCAAAAGTAGACGTAGGTCACTTGACCAATCCACTATAAATTGTTCCGTACTTATCTTGATGTGTGAGTTTTAAATTGCTGTATTTCAATCTTTACTTAGCTACAATCTCTCAATCTCCTCCTCTCTACTTTCTTTCATATTCACTCAAAACACTCACTTTGTTGAAATTATTTTCGTCGGACCGAAACTTCTCAACACATAACTCTTTTCGGAATTGATTTAAAGTTACGATTTTTATCCATCGTACTAATTCAACCCCCCCTCCCAGTACCACTCTAGATCCTAATAGAGGTCACCGGCTTTTACTATCAATTTTTTTTTCAATGGGCAAATATCAACTACCCTTTTTACAACCATTTTTCTTTTTCATAGATTTAGGAGAGAACCTTTTCATAAGTTAACAATTTTTGCTTCTCTTGAAATATACAAAATAGCAATTTTTACTTCTTGAGATGTATAAGCTACCAGTTTTTGCATCTTTTTAAGTGTGCAAGCTAGCAAGCTTTTCTCTTTGAAATGCATAAGCTAGCAATTCTTTCTTCCCCTTTGTCATTATCAAAAAGAAGGGAAGGATATAACGGTGCAATTCTTTTTCCTTTCTATCAATGTCCAAATCATGAAAGATATTAATATTAAAGATAAATTTAAATCATGAGAGATCAATTTGATTTGATGATGGGGGTATACATATTATAAACATAAAGGAGTCATATGAAATAAATAAATTTCAAGTTGTGAATATGGAAAAGACATGATTCTTGTTGACAAATATCTTTTTTTGTAAATAGCAAAAAGAAAGAATCATAGTAAACGATTTTGATTCAAAAGAAAACTCAAGTCAAGAATATCAAAAAATCAAGAGAAGAAAATCATGATTCATTTGAAAAAAAAATCTCCTCTTTAGTAAATAGCAAAAGGAAGAATTATAGGAAACGATCTTGATTCGAAAGAAAACTTAAGCCATGAAAATCGAGAAATCAAAATATATGAGAACAATTCATGGGTTTGGAAGATTCAACATGCCTAACTCTCTTCTTATAAAATCAAATTATTCCTCATTCAATGGTTTAGCAAAAATATATGCTAATTGATGTTTTGTATCAATAAAATATAAAGATATATCATGATTAGTAATATGATCCCTAATAAAATGATGTATCATATCAATATGTTTAGTTCTAGAGTATTGAATGAGATTCGTTATTAAATAAATTATACTATTATTATCATTTTTTTGTTAAACTTTGATAAGTTGGAATTCAGGATGGTACGGTGCAAGTCTGTTGAATACCCGAAGGAAACTTGTGGGTATTATTTCTATTACCCCATAGACCAAAAAGTCTTTGTAGCCAAGAGAGTAGTATTCTTTGAGAAGGAATACATTCTTGGTGGATCAATGAGAGCATAATAAAGTTGAGTGAGGTTAGAGAACCTAGATCAAACACAATTCCATAGTTAGAGTCTGTTCAAGTATCTAACATACAAGTTCTGACTTTACGTAGATCTAGGAGAGTACCTCATCCTCTTGAAAGATATGTGGGACATATCAGAAGAGAGGATACTGAGAATATTGATAGTCAAACCAATGAGGAGATTATTACAAGTATATACTCTAGGAAGTGGTAAGAAGCCATGAATTCTGAGATGATTCCATATACTCCAACAAAATTTGGAACCTAGTTGATGCACTCGAGGGTATCATACCCATTGGTTGAAGTGGATTTTCAAGAAGAAGATCGGAGTACATTGAAAGGTGGAGACCTATAAAGTAAGATTAGTGGCTAAGGGGTATCATCAAAGGCAAGGAGTTGACTATGACAAAACCTTCTCACCCGTAGCCATGCTAAAATCCATATAAATTTTATTGGCTACTATAGAACACTATAATTATGAGATCTAGTAAATGTTCGGATCACAATCAGCACTAAGAGAGGGGTGGGGTGGGGATGGGGGGTGAATTAGTGCAGCGATAAAAAGACGTTTGCGATTTATGAAAACTTTCAACAATTCAAAGATTCATTTCGATTAAAACTTTCCTCCAATGAAAATCGATATTAAGTGTATTTTAACTTGAATTGACTACAAGATCAAGTGAGCAGTAAAGGTAAAGCAGTAAAGAAGAGATCACACAAGAGTTTATAGTGGTTCGGTCATTCGACCTACGTCCACTCCTAATTCCTCTTCACTCGATGCCACCAATGTCCACTAACAGTTTTCATTCAATAGGTAAAAAACCAACCAAACTTACAACTCTATTCTCCTTTTGACAGGCTCAGGAGAGAACCTTTACACCCCCACTAACCCCCTCTCTTAACTAAAATGAACACTAGACTAGAGGAGGAGATTTCTCATAAGATTACAATAGAGTTTTTCCTCTTTTTATTTTTAATTGGTGTGTATACTAACTAGGGATGAGAGGGGTATTTATAGGTCTCAAGTGGATTCAAACTTGGAGCTAAAATTTGAATCACCCCGAGTCTTCAGAGTACTAGCGGTACCACTGCTAATACTAGACAGTACCATCGCTTAGTCTGCCCTGACACTAAGGGATACCATCGCCTAATCTAGTGGTACCATCGCTTGACATTGGGTGATACCATTGCCTGACATAGTTTCGGAGACTGTCTTAGAGATCGAGCCACTAATGGTTCCACCGCTTGTTGGGTCACTATTTGAGCCTTTCACTTGGCCCAACATAGTCCAAACTTGAGCCTAATTTGCTCCTAATTGAGTTGGCCCAATTCTAACCCAATTATAAATTAAACCTACTTCGATCTAGATAATTATTACAAAGCTTGAATCAATTATTGTCTAGCATGTCATTGGTCCATAAGTGCTTTGTTTAATTTTTTTGGCGCATCGTCCTCTCTTGTGGCCCATTACCTAATTAGCTAGTTGTCCTCCGTATCTCTGATATCTTTGGCACAATTATACTCTTCTTGGCTCGATGCTTGAACTTATTGTCTAAAGCCTTCTACCGATATGTCGACCGATCCTTCAGCTCGACATCCAATCTTTCGACATGTTCTCCTCCGACCCAACTTTTGATTCCTTTTGCTTTAATTATCTCTTCCAAATTGAAGCTAGTTCTGCATCACTCAAAATGTAGATCAGATCATAATAACTATCAATTGGTTTCATCATCAAAATTTGAGATTCAACAGTAAATAAACATAAAAATCGCATTCCTCAATGACAACCTTGAGGAGGAGGTGTATATGATATAGCTTGAGGGATTCATGTCCAAAAATAGTTCAGATAAGGTGTGCAAGTTGGTTAAGTTCATATTTGGACTAAAGTAAGTTTTCCAAAGTTAGAACATAAGATTTGATGAGGTGATCAGATAGGAAGGTAAGTGGGAGTGCTATCGCTTTTTTAGTAATTTATGTGGATGACATTCTGATCATTGGGAATGATGTATGGATGCTCTCCATAGTTAAGGCTTGGCTATCTAGATACTTCTCTATGAAGGACCTAGGAGAATCATTCTATATATTGGGGATTCGGATCTATAGCGATAGATCCAAAATGATGCTTGGCTTGTCCCAATCCAGGTACATAAATACTATTGTCAAAAAGTTTGACATGAAAAATTTCAAGAGAGGTCTCATACCGATGAGACATGAAATATCACTTTTTAGGAGTATGTCTCCAAAGACTCAAAAAAAGGATAGATATGAATAGAATATCCTATGCCTTAGTGATAGGATCTATTATATATGCCATGATATGTATCGGACCTGATATAGCACATGCTATGAGTATCACGAGCAGGTATCAGGCAGATCCAGGCTTGGAGCACTAGAAAGTGGTAAAATGTATCCTTAAGTACTTAAGGACTATAGATCTTTTACTGGTATATGAAGGAGATAGTCTCTAGGTTGAGGGCTACATGGACTTGAGTTTTTAGTCCGATGTCGATGATAGCAAGTCTAATTCAAGGTATATATTCACCCTTAATGGAGGAGCAGTATGCTAGAAGAATTCCAAGCAAGACACTACTACTAACTCAACTACAGAGGTAGAGTACATTGCTACGACAGAGGAAGCAAAGGAAGGAGTCTGGATGAAGAAGTTCATTGCAAATCTAGGAGTTATGCCAGGCAATGAGGAGTCGATTCTCTTATATTGCGACAACAATATGACGATTGCTTAAGTGAAAAAACCCAGGTCTTATTAGAAGTCTAAACACATTCTAAGGAGGTTCCACCTGATCAAAGAAATTGTGACCCAATGAGATATAGTAGTGGAACGAGTTCCATTCAAAGATAACATCGCATATCCACTGACGAAGCTATTATCTCAGATTATCTTTGAGCGTCATAGGGGTCTGATAGGGATCAAACATGTAGAAGATTGGCTTTAGGTCGAGTGGAAGATTGCTAGTCATATGTGCCCTATAAGCTAATCATATGAGTGATGGCACGTGTGACATGATATGCACCATTTTTTGTTTATTATTTATTTGATATTTTTCTCATTTTATATTGCCTGTTGTGTGCATTGTGATATTTATAGATCTATGCAATGCGAATCAGATGGTGATGAGATCACGATAATGAGACCAATTCATCTTCAAACACAAACACTAAATAATTTTGGTCATAGGCTACTTAAGAGCGACATCAAGATAATCAGACTGACTAGTATACTATATATCCGTCTATATAATCGAGGTGACTAGTCTCATAGCTGCTCATGTGGGGACACTAGAGATATAGAGCAGGTGCTCATTGGAGAATGAGTTCACTAATTGATTCGTTTACGGAATGCTGGATGGTTGATGATACCTTATTGCTAGATAACGATTCCATTATCCTAGTTGTGTATTTTGTTCTTAGACTTGAGACACCAAGGATATTCTATATGAGTACTCCACTCTTTAATACCCTACTTATAGGTCTTGAAGTTCTAGATCTAGTACAATCGATCATTGGGAGTGATAGCCAACCTTACGAGGATAATTGAATGTTGATAGAAGATCATTCACTCTCAGTGTCATGAGAGGAATATCTCATATATTCTTACTCAGGCAAATCCCTGCTAGGGTTATTTAGATTAAGAGAGAAAGAGTTCTCCAAGAGAATCTGATTAGAGCGAGACTTGAGTAGAAACCATATGAGCCTAACAGCACCATGCCTGATATACGATCTTTAAAATATTAGATGGATGAGAGACTATAGATATATGATAACTAAGGATAGATAGGTACAAAGGATTGGATTCTTTTGTATCGTCTAGGGACTACGGCGTAGTGACCTAGTATATTCGTAGTCGATAAGTCATGTGGATTATTATGTAGATAATAATTCACTGAGTCAGAAGAAGTTTTGATAGATATGACTAATGACCAGCTCGATATTGGGCCTAGAGGCTCGCACACATGTTAGGATCTAGAGCGGTACTAGGGGGGGCAGATAAAAATCATAAATTCAAAATGATTTTGAAAAGAGTTATGAGTTAAGAAGTTTTGGTTCAACGAAAATGATTTCAGTAAAGTAAATCGAGTGAATATGATAGAAGGTAAAGAGGAGGAGATCGAGAGATTACAGCTAAGTATAGATTGAAATGCAGTAATTTAAAACTCATATATCAAGAGAAGTACGTAGTGATGTATAGTAGTTCGGTCAAATGACCTACGTCCACTTCCAAAACCTCCTCCGATGAGGTTCCCGACTTCCACTATCAATTCTTCTTGAAGGAGAAGGACCAAGCACCCCTCTTACAAACTTTTACAAGTAGTTCACACTCTCTTACAGAACTTTTATAAATGAGACTTGGGAGGTGAACACTCAAGCTATCGAATGTAATTTTGTTAGAGTTTTGACTCAGTTTTAATCACTTCTTAATATGCTTAGCCAGCTGAGAAGTAAGGGGTATTTATAGACTCAATTGGTCTCAGAATTAGAGCCAAAAAGAGTCTCATCCCAGATTTCCGGGTACTGGCTGTACCACTACGTAACATTGGTGGTACCATCGCTAGTTGACCCTGCTCGGTCAGTGTACTGGGTGGTACCACCACATAGTCTAGTGGTACCATTGCCTAGTCTAGTAATACTATCGCCTGATAGGGTCCTCGGACTTTGTGGAGGGGTGGTACCATCGCTTGTTAGGTGGTACCATCGCTTGTCAGGCAATACCACCGTTGATTGGTAATAACTGTCAACGGTACTATTGTTGACCTAGGGCGGTACCATCGCCCAGACCACCTAGGAATCACTAGACATGGTCCAACACTACTTAATGGGCCTTGAATCCGGCCCAATTCAGTCCAATTAAGGCCTAGTTGGCCTATACTAGGGTTAATTAGGATTATCACCTAATCATAATACTAATTATATACTAACTACGAAATTGAGATATATTTCTAAGCAAATTATGATTCAGTGACATCAAGTCTTTTTCTAGTGAGCTTCTAGTGAATTTCGACGGACTTTCGTTGGACTTCCGATACACCCTCGGATATCTTTCAGTGGACTCCCAACAGCCTCCTGGACTTTATGGCGTATTTGACGAATCTTTTAGCAAGCTTTCGAACTTTTCTCGATGAGCTCCGCGAACCCATGACGATTTTTTCAGTGAACTTCCGAAACCTTCGGCAAGTCCCCGATTCATTCTCGGCTAGTTCTGGCAACACTTCCGATGATCCTTCCGACTTCTGACGGACTCTCGAACTCCCAACATACTTGACTCCGATAATTTGCTTTATGTCTTCATTGCTATTGTAGTTAATCCTGCACATTTATCTCAATAATATGGATTAGATTAAATAACCTATCAATTGACTTCATCATCAAAATCTGAGATTCAGCAATCTCCCCCATTTTGATGATGACAATCAATTGATGACGGAGTTAATCTTAACTCCCCCAATCTATATGCCATATTTTGAGAAAGGAAACACTTGAATTCAATCTCCTTAAATTCAAGCCGAAACCGATAAGTTACATCCGTTGAACTTATCGTCATGCTCAACAAGCATGATCTTTTCATCCATAAATATGAAACTTCATATTTTTCACGATGTCAAAGCACGACATCCATTTTCAAGTTCAATGTCAAATGATGATGAATAATCATTATTTCGACAAAAGATACCAACTAAAATTTTGAAATGTAATAAGGCTCAAATGATATCAAATAAAATTTACAATTCCAAAGCATGACATCATTTTACGATACATCATCAAATAAAATGATAACTTATCATATCAAGGAAACATATCAAATTTAAACATGATATGGTAATAATTTTACAAAAATTAACAAGCATGAACCATTTGTGATGCATGCGATATGCTTCATATAATTATGATATATTACGATGCTTTTAAAGATAGCAATCAATTTTCAATGCAAAGTATGGCAAGTGCAATACGATACATATAAGGCATTTATCAAGTCATCAATTCATTTTACCACATTCTTCTCCCCCTTTGTCATCGACAAAAAGGAAGTGGCAAAATTCATGTCTTATTGAAAATTCATTCATTCTTATTGAAAAATGACAAAAAAGAAGGATAAATCTATCAAGAAGAATAACGAACATCGATTCGTTCATTCTTATTAAAAATTCATGCCTATAAAATCATAAGATAGATCATCGAGGCCAAAATTCATAAGAATTTCTAAGAGCTCATGAAAGATTCATACATGAAAAAAAAATTCAGCATTTAAGGCATAATTCTTGAAGATAAAAGTGAATCATTCAAGTCATTAAAAGGCTTATAAGAATTGTTTCTTCCAAATGAAATTAGTGAGGTAGAAAAGTGATCATTTGAATTCATCAAACTCATGATAAGAATTATGAGTGTTCATTCAAGAAGGATTGAGATGAAAAGTTCAAGAGGCATTTTGATTGAAAATTCAAGCCATAATCGTTAAGTGAAATGATAGATCATTGAAGTCAAGATGTTCATCTGACATTTCATCAAGAGCTCATGACATTCATTCAAGAAAAAATTCGTGAGGAAGAAAAGAGAGATCATTTAAGCTCAAAACTCATGAAAAACTCATCCAAAAATTTTATAAGGGGCTAACTTGGTATTATCATTCATCAAGTTGAAAATAACCAATCAAGCCATTAAAGCTCAAGACATAGAATTTTGCACAAGAGTTAAAATATTCATTGAATTCGTATGAGTGAAATCCGAAGACAGTATAAAAACTTAAGAGCTTCTTCTTTATGCAAAGTTCATGGCATTAACATATGTATAGTTTCATGTGTCACGAAGAAAAAATCAATAAACTTCAAATGATACAAAAGTGTGAAAAAGCATGAAATCCATTTATTCATGCCAATAGGAGTAGAGAGAGTATCAAATCGATAGAATCAATGTTACCAAGTCATTAAAAGGGCATGATATTAATTTAAAAGATCATCAATGAAGAATCATGTACATGATGCTAAAATTATTAATCGAAGAAGGAGGAGTACCAATGCAAGGTCGGAGAAGGATAAAAATGAGAGCTCCGTTCAAAATACTATATCGAAAAGATGTCATCCGAAGTCCAAAAAGATAATATCAAGATGAGTTTATGAAAACCAAAGTTGAAAAATTTTCTGAAAAGAAACATATAACATCATCATGTATTAGGACAATTTAGCATACCTAATTCTCTTTTAATGAAGTCAAATTGTTCTTCATTTAAAGGTTTTATGAAGATATCTGCTAATTGGTATTTTGTATCAATAAATTCTAAAGTAACATCATTATTATTGACATGATCTCATATAAATGATGCCTAATGTCAATATGCTTAGTTCTAGAGTATTGAGTGAGATTTTTGGTTAAACAAATAGCACTTGTGTTATCACATTTTATGAGAATATTCTTTAAATAAATTTCATAGTCTTCTAATATATTTTTCATCCAAATAACTTGTGCACACAATACACTTGCGGATATATATTCGGCTTCGGCCGTAGATAGTGCAACCGAGTTTTGTTTCTTGGAAGTCCAAGAAACAAGTGCATGTCCTAAAAGTTAACATGTTCCGTATGTGCTTTTTTTATCTATTCTATATTCGACAAAATCCGCCTCTGCATAGGCTATTAAATCAAAGTCATCAGATTTTGGATACCATAATCCTAGGTTAGGAGTTCCTTTAAGATATCTAAGGATTCTTTTAATGGCTTTAAAATGAGATAACTTAGGATTAGCTTGAAATCTAGCATAAAATCCTATACTAAACATGATATTCGGTCTATTAGAGATCGAGCGACACTAAGAAGGGGGGTGAATTAGTGTAGTGGTTAATAACATTAACTTTTTGGCAATTTAAAACAACTTCGGAAACTTTGTGCGACAAAATTACGTTTCGATAAAATTCAGTTTTGATTGCATATAAACTTAAAATGATTCGTAAGAAAGTGAGGAGGAAGAGGAGTAAATAAATGAATAAGTTTGCAAAAATGTAAATAACAATATTGAAATGCAAATCAGAATTTTTATAGTGGTTCGGTCATACGATCTACGTCCACTCCCGATTCCTCTTCTCTTGAGGCCATCGGCTTTCCACTAGGTGTCTTCCTTCCAAGGGCGAAGACCAATTCTCTTTTACAGTGTTTTCTCCTTTTGATGGACTTAGGAGATAACCCTTACAAGCACTCACTCCTTTGTTTTGAATTGAATACAAGCACTCACTCCTTTGTGCTTGCATATTGCAACCCAAGGATGGGAGGGGTTTTTATAGGCTCCAAGAGGATTCAAATTTGGAGCCCAAATTTGAATCTTCTCGGTTTTCCAGGTTACTAGCGGTACCATCGCCTAACACTGGTGATACCATCGCCTGACAGAGTCCTCGGGCTCTGTGGTCTGACGGTACCACTGCCTACCAGGCGGTACCACCGCCTACCAAGCATTAAAGTCGGTGGTACCACCATTGACCTGGGGCGGTGCCACCACCCAGAACACTTGGGACTTCGGTCCCTGGGCGGTGCCACTGCCAGACTATTCCAAGAAGGTTGAAAGGGCCCTGACTTCGGCCCAAATCACCCCAAATAAGGCCCAATTGGCCCCTACAAGGGTTAAACAAGATTCTTACCTAATCCTTACCCTAATTACGTACTAACTATAGAATTGAAACATAATTCTAAATAAATTAACAACCGACAATGTCAAGTCTTCTTCCAGCGAGCTTTCCGACAAACTTTCGACGGACTTTTGACGCACCCTCGGATTTTTTCTAGTGGATTCCTAGCAGGCTCATAGACTCTGTGGCGAGTTCGACGAGTCTTTGGAAAGCTTTCAAATCTTCTTGGCGAGCTCCGCGACCCTCCGATGAAATTTTCGGTGAACTTCTGAAACCTTCGGTAAGTTCCCAATTCTTTCTCGGTTGGTTCTGGCAGCACCTCCGATGATCCTTCGGACTTCCGGTGGACTCTCGAACTCCCAACTACTTGACTCCAGTAATTTGCTTTATGTCTTCAAGCTATCATAGTTAATCCTACACACTTATCTCAATAATATGGATTAGATCAACTAACCCATTAATTGACTTCATCATTAAAATCCGAGATTCAACAATCTCCCCCTTTTTGATGATGACAATCAATTGATAACAGAGCTAATCTTAACTCCCCCTATCTATATGCCATATTATGAGAAAGAAAACACTTGAATTCAACCTTTTTGAATTCAAACTGAAACTGATAAGTTTCATTCGTTGAACTTATCATCATGCTTAAAAGCATGTTTTTTTCATCAATAAATACAAAACTTCATATTTTTCACAATGTCATGGCATGACATGTATTTTCAAGTCGAATGATAGACATTCATCATTTCGACAAGAGATACCAATTATAGTTTGAAATACAATATGTATCAAATGATATCGATATAAAAACCATAAATGTGAGGCATGATATCATTAAGCGATACATTATCAAATGATAACTTATCATATCAATAAAAGATACTAATTATTAAACATGATATGATAGCAAGATTTAAAAAAAATATTTGCGATACATGTGATACATTACTATACGATACACATTTTATTGCAATGCTTTTAAAGATATCAATCAATTTTCAATTATAACGCATGGTAAAAGCAATTAAATTATAATGTAAAACATATAAGACATTTTCATTCCATCATATTGCAATACACAGCATATAAATCATTCCGATACAATACGATATATAAGTCATTTGTTTATTTGTCATATTCTTTTCAATACGATACATGCAAGATATTTTATCAAGTCATTTGCACATGTCATCAATTTATTTGCACATTCTTCTCCTCCTTTGTCATCAACAAAAAAGGAGATGCATTTGATAAAAATGGTCATCATAAGGTATCATCATGCATATCAAACACACATGATGTGTCATCCTCGATGGATAAATTCGAAAGATGTTTTGATCATTTTTGTTCATGCTTATAAAATCCGGAAAAAGATAAATCGTCAAAGATTCATTCATGAAGGAGGATGTAAGGCTTAAGATGTGATTTTGTAAATTCAAGAATAAAATAATAAAGTGAAAAGATAGATCATTCATCAAACATCTCATATCAATTTTAAGGTAAGATCCATAAAGCTTCAACATGGCATTTACGAATCAACATAAAAAATTTCATAGAAGGATTCAACATGGCATTCTTATTTATGAGGGGAAGACATTAAGTTTTAAAGCTTCGAATTGTAAAATTCCAAAATGAACATTTAAGAGCTTAATTTTTTGTTAAAGCAAAATTCATGACATTAATTTATGCATATATCAAACTTTGTATAAAATGTAAGTCATGAAATATCTTTTGTCATGCTTAAAGGGGATGGAGGGAGCATAAAATCAACTTTACTACATCATTAAGATCCATCATTCAAAGAAGGAGGAAAGCAACATCATGATACTAAATCATCCAAAACTTTTACAACATCATGAAGACTTTAAAAATATTATGATCGAAAATGATAGCTTTATTAAAATATTACAATCGAAGAAAAAAAAAGTGAGAGTGTAAAAATATCATCCAAAATAATATCAAGGTTGAGATTTATCAAAACCAATTTTACCATTTCATCAAAAGGCATGACATAACTCAAAAATTCATCAATCGAAGAGGAGAATCAAAATATTATGGTCGAAGGATAAGAATGAGAACTCCGTTCAAAAGATGATATTGTAAAGATGTCATCCGAAAACAAGAAGATAATATCAAGATGAGACAATGAAAGCCAAAGTTAAAAAATTTCAGAAAAAGAATATATAACATATTCATGTATTAGGACAATTTAACATGCTTAATTCTCTTCTAATGAAGTCAAATTGTTCTTCATTTAGGGATTTTATGAAAATATCCGCTAATTGATGTTTTGTATCAATAAATTCTAGAATGACATCATTATTATTGACATGATCTCATATAAAATGATGCCTAATGTTAATGTGCTTAGTTCTAGAGTGTTGAATGAGACTCTTGGTTAAACAAATAGCACTTGTGTTATCAGATTTTATGAAAATATTCTTTAAATGAATTCCATAGTCTTCTAAAGTGTTTTTTATCTAAACAACTTGTGTACAACATGCACTAGTGGCTATGTATTCGGCTTCCACCGTGGATAGTGCAACCGAGTTTTGTTTCTTGGAAGTACGAGAAACAAGTGCATGTCCTAAAAATTGGCATGTTTCGGATGTGCTTTTTCTATCTATTCTACATCCGTCAAAATCCATATCCGCATAGGCTTTTAAATCAAAATCATCGGATTTTGGATACCATAATCCTAAGTTAGGAGTGTCTTTAAGATATCTAAGGATTCTTTTAACAGCTTTAAGATGAGACAACTAAGGATTAGCTTGAAATTTTGCACAAAGTCCTACACCAAACATGATATCCAGTCGAGTTGCGGTGAGGTAAAGTAAACTACCTATCATTCCTCTATATGTTTTTTGATCAAAATTTTCTCCACTTTCATCCATGTCTAACTTAGTGGAGGTACTTATAGGAATGTTTATAGCTTTTGAACCATCCATGTTAAATCATTTTAACAATTCTAATGTATATTTAGATTG
This sequence comes from Musa beccarii, assembly GCA_024322285.1. Lineage (NCBI taxonomy): Eukaryota > Viridiplantae > Streptophyta > Magnoliopsida > Zingiberales > Musaceae > Musa > Musa beccarii. Next base: position 34,677,070 of record CM044401.1, on the reverse strand, counting down.
ATTAAGAAATATACAATTACTAAGTTGTTTAATTTGCAATCCTAGAAAGAAGGTTAGTTCACCCATTAGGCTCATTTCAAATTTATGACTCATACACTTGGCGAATGATTCACATAGTGATTCATTCGAAGAACCAAAAATAATATCATCAATATAAATTTGAACAATAAGAAAATTATTTTTAAAATATTTAATAAATAATGTAGTATTAACCTTACCTTTAGTAAAATTATTTAAAATAAGAAAAGAACTAAGCCTTTCAAACCAAGCTCTAGGAGCTTGTTTTAATCCATAGAGAGCCTTAGTTAGTTTAAACACATGATTGAGAAGAAGAGAGTTTTCAAATCCGAGTGGTTGTTCAACATACACTTCTTCGAAAATAAAACCATTTAAGAAAGCATTTTTGACATCCATTTGAAAAAGCTTAAAGTTATTACTATTAGCATAGGCAAGGAGCATTCTAATGGCTTCTAATCTTGCCACAAGAGTGAAGGTTTCTTCGTAATCGATATCCTCTTATTGGTTGAAATCTTTGATCACTAATCTAGTCTAGTTTCTAACCATGATATCACATTCATCTTGCTTGTTTCTAAAGACCCATTTAGTACTAATAACTAAATGGTCACTAGGTCTAGGAATAAGCTTCCATACCTCATTTCTCTTAAATTGATTCAATTCTTCTTGCATTGTGATAACCCAAGAATCATCTTTTAAGACATCATCAATGTACTTAGGTTCAATTTGAGAAAGAAAAGTGGCATGGGCACAAAAATTTTTAAAGAAAAAACGAGTTTAAACCCCTTTCGATGCGTCTCCTATAATTAACTCCTTTGGATGGGCATCTACATACTTCCATTCCTTGGGTAAGGAAATTTGGGAATAAGATGCATCCAAGTTGCTATTTTGAGGAGAGGGTTCATTTAAATTCAAACCATCAAAACCAAGATCATCATCAAATTCATTTTTCTTAAGTTCAAAAACTTCATTAAAAACTACATGAATAGAGTCTTCTATAACTAATGTTCTTTTGTTAAAAACACGAAAAGCTTTAGAAATAGAAGAGTAACCAAGAAAGATGCCTTCATCGGATTTAGCATTGAATTTTCCTAAGGCATCCTTTTCATTCAAGATAAAGCATTTGCAACCGAAAACTTTAAAATAAGAAACATTTGATTTTTTGTTATTCCATAATTCATAAGGGGTTTTGGATAAAGATGGTCTTACTAGAACCCTATTCATGACATAGCAAGCCGTATTAACGGCTTCGGCCCAAAAGTATTTGGGCAAAATATGTTCATTTAATATGGTTCTTGCCATTTCTTGTAAATTTCTATTCTTTCTTTCTACTACTCCATTTTGTTAAGGATTCCTTGGAGTAGAGAAATTGTGGTTATACTCATTAGGTTCATAAAAATTTTAGAAGTCATGATTTTGGAATTCTCCACCATGATCACTCCGAATCGATAAAATCATGAAACCCTTTTCGTTTTGAGGAAGTTTACAAAATTTAAAAAAATATTTAAAGCAATCACTTTTGTGAGCAAAAAAATAGGTCCAAGTGTATCTACTATAGTCATCTACAATGACAAACACATATTTGCTGCCTCCTAGACTTGTTGTGTCGATTGGTATAAATAAATCCATATGGATCAATTGTAATGGTCTAGAGGTGCTTATTTGATTTTTTGATTTAAAACTAGTTTTTATTTGTTTTCCTAGTTGATATGCATCACATACTGTCCTTGACAAACTTGATATTAGGAATTCCTTGTACTACTTCTCTAGATGAAATTTTAGATATTAGTTTCATACTTACATGGCCTAATCTCCTATGCCAAAGCTAAGTATTATCATTTAAAATGGAAAAGCACATTTCATTACTAAGTTCTTCAATGTTAATGGTGTAGACATTATTTTATTTTAACGCAATCATGGATATATTATTATTTGGTTTTTCGATGATGCAAGCATTAGATTCAAATCTAACGATATAACCTTTATCGCATAATTGACTAATGCTCAAAAGATTATATTTTAATCCATCAACTAGTAACGTATTATTAATTGAAAAACTTGATTTGTTACCTATGGTTCCCTTGCTAATGATTTTACCCTTGTTGTTGTCTCCGAAGGTGACATATCCTTCTTCTTTGCTAGTGAGCATAGAGAATTGAGATGGATCTCCAGTCATATGCCTTGAGTATCTACTATCAAGATACTATCTCTTGCTCCTAGCTTGTGAGTATGTCTACAAAAGAGGATAGTTTTTATGTACCCATTTGATTTTGGGTACCTCAAAAATTGATCTACTAACTTTGTCATTTAGCATTGAATTATTTACGATTCCTTTAGGAACCCATATCAATTAGCGTGGACTATTTTTCTTAAACAGACTTTTATAAATAACATGTCTGGATTTACAACAAAAATTATATTTCAAATGAGGTGATACATGTAGTGTGGGTCCTTTAATGAAGGTGGTAGGATTTTGGTGAGATCCACTCACAAATCCAATTCTACTTCTATTTGCGACGTGACCCTTGTTTGCAAGGATCATGTCCAAGCCCTTGCTATCAATCTTAAACTTGTTTAGGGTCTCTTTAAGTAGCAAGTTCTCATTTTTTATTGCTTCTAAGTGTTCACACTTAGAGCATGGAGGTGAAGGATTTTGAAGACTATCAAGTTTATCTAGTAATAAAGCATGCTCCTTTAATAAATTAAATTTCTTACTAATAATTCTACACTCATCAAATAATTCATGAAAAGCTATTGAAAGTTCATCGAAATATAAATCTTCATTAATTAAACATATACCTCTTCTCCTAAAGCCATTAGCGCGAAGTTGGCCTTCTCTTTGTTGCTTGTTTCTTCATTCTCAGAGTCACTTGAGTCATCCCACATCACCTTTAAAGCTTTCTTTTTCTTCGCTTGCTTCTTCTTGGCTTGGGGGCATTCATTTTTGAAGTGCCCCGGCTTCTTACATTTGTAACATATGACTTGGTCCTTTTTTGGTTCAAGGTTATTTTTAGTGTCATTTTTAAATTTATTCTTTCTTATGAATTTTTTAAATTTTCGAGTTAATAGTGCAATGTCATCGTTATTATCCTCATCACTTGATGTTCCTTTCAAGTGGTCTTCTTGTGTTCTTAATGTTATATCCTTCCTGTTCTTTGGAAGGGGGTTCTCGAGCTCTTCATGAGCATGAGATGTCATTTCGTAGGTCATTAGAGACCCAATAAGTCCTTCAAGAGGAAAAGTTTTAAGGTCCTTGGCCTCTTGAATGGCCGTAACCTTTGGATCCCAACTCTTTGGAAGGGATCTTAAAATTTTAGTTATAAGTTTAAAATTAGAAAAACCTTTACCAAGTGCTTTAAGTCCATTGATGACATCCGTGAAACGGGTGTACATATCTCCAATAGACTCACTTAGTTTCATCCGAAAACGTTCATAAGAATGTATGAGAATGTTGATTTTGGACTCTTTCACTCAGCTAGTGCCTTCATGAGTGATTTCTAGCGTATGCTAAATATCGAAAGCTGATTCACAAATCGAAACACAATTAAACTCATTTTTATCAAGTGCACAAAACAAGGCATCCATAGCCTTTGCATTTAAAGCAAAAACCTTCTTCTTCGATTTGTTTCATTCGCTCATCGGAAGAGAGGATTTTTGAAATCCATTTTCAACGATATTCTAAAGCTCAAAGTCTATGAAAATAATAAAGATCCTTATACGAGTCTTCCAATACGTGTAATTCAACACATTGTACATGGGTGGACATGTAATTGAATGACCCTCTTGCATGCTGGAATAAGCCATCTCTTTTGGGTTTTAAACTAGATGAGAGTGACTAAGCTCTGATACCAATTGTTAGGGATCGAGTAGCACTAAGAATGGGGGGGGGTGAATTAGTGCAGTGGTTAATAATGATAACTTTTCGATGATTTAAAACAACTTCGAAAACTTTGTGCGACAAAATTACATTTCGATGAAATCCGGTTTTGATTGTGTATAAACTTAAAATGATTCATAAAAAAGTGAGGAGGAAGCAGAGAAAGTAAATGAACAAGTTTGTAGAAATATAAATAACAATATTGAAACACAAACCAGAATTTTTATAGTGGTTCGATCATACGACCTACGTCCATTCCCGATTCCACTTCTCTAGAGGCCACCGGCTTTCCACTAGGTATCTTTCTTCCAAGGGCGAAGACCAATTCCCTTTTATAGTGCTTTTTTCCTTTTGATGAGCTTAGGAAACAACCCTTACAAGCATTCACTCTTTTGTTTTGAATCGAATACAAGAGAAAACTTGAGGGATTTCTAGAGATTTGAACAGAGATTTTCTGCTTTCAAAGTGTATGTGCTTGCATACTGCAACCTAGGGATGAGAGGAGTTTTTATAGGCTCCAAGAGGATTAAAATTTGGAGCCCAAATTTGAATCTTCTCGGTTTTCTAGGTTACTGGCAGTACCACCGCCTGACACTAGTGGTACCATCACCTAACAAAGTCCTCGGACTTTATGGTCTGGTAGTACCACCGCCTGCCAGGCATTAAAGTCGATGGTACCACTGTTAACCTGGGGTGGTGCCACCGCCCAGAACACATGGGATTTCAATCCCTGGGTGGTTCCACTGCCTTGGTTTGGTGGTGCCACCGCCAGACTATTCTAGCAAGGCTGAATGGGCCCTAACTTCGGCCCAAATAAGCCCTAGTTGGCCCCTACAAGGGTTAAACAGGATTATTACCTAATCCTTACCCTAATTATATGCAAACTATGGAATTGAAACATAATTCTAAGCAAATTAACAATGACAATATCGAGTCTTATAATGAGCTTTCCGACGAACTTTCGATGGACTTCTGATGCACCCTCGGATTTCTTCCAACGGATTCCCAATAGGCTCCCAGACTCTGTGGCGAGTTCGACTAGTCTTTGGCAAGCTTCTGAACCTTCTCAGTGAGCTCCACGAACCTCCGATGATATTTTCAATGAACTTCTGAAACCTTCGGCAAGTTCCCGATTCTTTCTCGGTTAGTTCCGACAGCACCTCCGACGATCCTTCGGACTTCCGGTGGACTCTCGAACTCCCAACTACTTGACTCTGGTAATTTGCTTTATGTCTTCAAGCTATCGTAGTGAATCCTGCACACTTATCTCAATAATATGGGTTAGATCAAATAACCCATCAATTGACTTCATCATCAAAATTCGAGATTCAACATGGTCTAGTTGAGGTGAGGTAAAGTAAACTACATATCATTTCCCTATATGTCTTTTGATCAAAAAAATTTTCACTTTCATCCATGTCTAGCTTAGTAGAGGTACACATAGGAGTGTTTATGACTTTTGAATCATCCATGTTAAATCATTTCAATAATTCTAATATATATTTAATTTGATTAAAAAATATACCATCACTAAGTTATTTAATTTACAATCCTAAAAAAAAGGTTAGTTCACCCATTAAACACATTTCAAACTCATGACTTATACACTTGACAAATGATTTACATAGTGATTCGTTTATTGAACCAAAGATAATATCATCAACATAAATTTAAATAATAAAAAAATTATTTTTAAAATGTTTAAGAAACAATGTAGTATTGACCTTGTCTTTAGTAAAATTATTTGAAGTAAGAAAAGAGCTAAGTCTCTCATATTAAGCCCTTGGGGCTTGTTTTAACCCATAGAAAGTCTTAGTCAATTTAAACACATGATTAAGAAAAAGAGAGTTTTTAAAGTTGGGTGGTTGTTCAACAAACACTTCTTCGGAAATAAAGCCAAAAGCACTTTTGACATCTATTTGGAACAACTTAAAATTATTACTACTAGCATAGGTATGGAGCATCTTAATGGCTTCTAATCTAGCCACAGGAGCGAAGGTCTCTTCGTAATCGATACATTCTTCTTGATTAAAACCCTTGGCCACTAATCTAGCCTTGTTTCTAGCCATGATACTGAATTCATCTTGTTTGTTTCTAAATACCCATTTAGTACCTTTAACTAAATGGTCACTAGGTCTAGGACCAAGCTTCCACACCTCATTCCTCTCAAATTGGTTCAATTCCTCTTGCATTGTGATAACTCAAGAATCATCTTTTAAGGCTTCTTTAATGCACTTAGGTTCAATCTGAGAAAGAAAAGTAGTGTTAGCACAAAAATTCTTAAAAGAAGAACGAGTTTGAACTTCTTTTGATATATCTCCTATAATTAGCTCCTTGGGATGGGCATTTACATACTTCCATTCCTTAGGTAAGAAAATTTAGGAAGAAGATACGTCCAAGTTACTATTTGGAGGAGAGGTTTTATTCAAATTTAAACCATTAAAATCACGATCATCAAAATTATTTTTCTTAAATTTGGAAACTTTATTAAAAACAACATGAATAGATTCTTCGTTAATCAAGGTTCTTTTATTAAAAACACGAAAAGCTTTATAAATGGAAGAGTAACCAAGAAAGATACCTTCATCGAATTTTGTATCAAACTTCCCTAAGGCATCCTTTTCATTCGAGATAAAGCATTTACAACCGAAAACTTTAAAATAAGAAACGTATAGTTTTTTGTTATTTCACAATTCATAAGGAGTTTTAGAGAGAGATGATCTTATTAGAATCCTATTCATGACATAGCAAGCCGTATTAATGGCTTCGACCCAAAAGTATTTAGGTAAACTATATTCATTCAACATGATTCGTGCCATTTCTTATAAATTCCTATTCTTTCTTTCTACTACTCCATTTTGTTGAGGATTCCTCGGAGTAGAGAAATTATGGTTATATCCATTAGATTCATAAAATTTTTAGAAGTTACGATTTTGAAATTCACTACCATGATCACTCCGAATCGATGAAATCATAAAATCCTTTTCATTTTGAGTAAGTTTACAAAATTTAGAAAAATATTTAAAGTAATCACTTTTGTGAGCCAAAAAATAGATTCAAGTGTATCTATTATAGCCATATACGATTAGAAAGGTATATTTGCTACCTCCTAGACTCGTTGTGTCAATTAGTCCAAATAAATTCATATAGTTCAATTGCAATGGTCTAGATATGATTATTTGATTCTTTGGTTTGAAACTATTTTTTATTTATTTTCCTAGTTGACAAGCATCATACACTTTGTCTTTAATGAACTTAATATTGGGAATGCCTCTTACAAGTTTCTTAGATGTGATTTGAGAGATTAGTTTCATGCTAGCATGACCTAATCTCCTATGCCAAAGCCAAGCATCATCATTCAAAGCTGAAAAGCATATTTCATTGCTAAGATTATCAATGTTTATGGTGTAGATATTATTTTATTTTAATGCAATCATAGATGTATTATTGTGTGATTTTTCAATAATGCAAGTATTAGATTCAAATTTTACGATATATCCTTTATCACATAATAACTAATGCTTAAAAGATTATGCCTTAAGCCATTTACCAATAACACATCATAAATTAAAAAGCTTTATTTGTTACCTATGGTTCCCTTGCCAATAATTTTACCCTTGTTGTTGTCTTCGAATATGATATACTCTTCGTCTTGGCTAGTGAGCTTAGAGAATTGTGATGGATCTTCGGTCATATGCCTTGAGCATCCACTATCAATGTATCATCTCTTGCTCTTAGCTTGTGTGGGTGAATATGTCTATAAAAGAGGATGGTTCTTAGGTATCAATTTGAACTTGAGTACCTCAAAAATTGATCTACTAATCTTGTCATTATGTATTGAATTCCTTATGGTTTCTTTAAGAACCCATATTAATTTATGTGGATTAAATTTCTTAAATAGATATTTATAAACAACATGTTTGGGCTTGCAACAAAAGTTACATTTTGAGTGAGATGATATGTGTAGTGTAGGTCCATTAATGAAGGTGGTTGAATTTCGATGAGATCCACACACAAATCCAATTCCACTTGACTTTTGTTTGCAAGGATCAAGTCCAAGCCCTTGCTACCGACCTTAAACTTATTTAAGGTCTCTTTAAGTAGCTAATTCTCCTTCTTAATTATCTCTAAGTGTTCACACTTAGAGCATGGAGGTAAAGAGGGAGTATCAAGTTTAAGACTATCAAGTTTATCGACTAAGAGAGCATGCTCCTTTTTCAACGAATTAAACACTTTACTAATAGTTCTACATTCATCAAATAATTCATGAAAGGCATTTGAAAGCTCGTCATAAGATAAATTTTCATTAACTAAATCACATATCTCTTCTCTGAAAGCCATTAAAGCGAAGTTAGCCATCTCCTTGTTGCTTGCTTCTTTATCTTCGGAGCCAACTTGAGTCATCCCATGTTATCTTTAGGGCCATCTTCTTCTTTGGTTGCTACTTCTTGGCTTGAGGGCATTCACTTTTGAAGTGCTCCGGCTTTTTGCATTCATAGTATATTACTTATTCCTTTTTTGGTTCAAGTTTGTTTTTAGAATCTTTTTTAAATTTATTTCTTCTTATAAATTTTTTGAATTTCCAAGTTAAGAGTGCAAATTCATCATTAAGTTTATCATCACTTGAAGATTCTTTCAAGTGACTTTCTTGTGTTCTCAATGCCATATCCTTCCTACTCTTTGGAAGGGGGTTCTCGAGCTCATCATGAGCATGACATGTCATTTCATAGGTCATCAATGATCCAATAAGTTCTTCGAAAGGAAAATTTTTTAGGTCCTTGACCTCTTGAATGGCCATAACTTCTGGATCCCAACTTTTTAGGAGGGATCTCAAGATTTTAGTTACAAGTTCAAAATTAGAAAAACATTTTCTAAGTGCTTTGAGTCTATTGATGACATCCGTGAAACGGGTGTACATGTCTCCGATGGACTCACTTGGTTTTATTCGAAATAATTCATAAGAATGGACTAAAAGATTGATATTGGACTCTTTCACTTAGCTAGTGCCTTCATGAGTGATTTCAAGAGTCTGTCAAATATCAAAAGCTGATTCACAAATTAAAATATGATTAAACTTATTTTTATCAAGTGCGTAAAATAAGGCATTCGTAGCCTTTGTATTAAGAGTAAAAACCTTCTTCTTCAATTCATTCCATTCGTTCATCAGAAGAGAAGATTTTTGAAAGCCATTTTCAACAATATTCCAAAGTTCAAAATTCATGGAAATAATAAAAATCTTCATACGAGTCTTCCAATAGGTATAATCCGACCCATTAAATATAGGTGGACGTGTAATTGAATGACCCTCTTGCATGTCGGAATACGCCATCTCTCTTAGGTTTTAAATTAAATGAGAGTGACTATTAGGACTCTAGCTAGGAAAGTCCTAACCTGTTGGGACTTTAGCTAGGAGAGTTCTAATAGAGTTTTATTGACAAGAGCATTCATGTAAATCCTATCTAGCTAACCCTTATTAAAGAGGTGAAGAGGGTGACTAAGATTAGGATTAGTTGAGAGATTGCTTCTTAGAGAAGCATTAATAGTTTATTAGAAGTAGGAGCTTGAGTAGGAGATTTTATTAAAAGTAGGAGTCTTGAGTAGGAGAGTTTATTAAAAGTAGGAGTCTTAAGAGTCTTAATAATAGAGAACTCTAGCTATACTAGGGGTCTTGAGTTGGAGTCCTATATAAGCATGTAGCCTCCACCTCTTTGGAAGAAGAAAAGAAGATTTATCTACAGTTGTAGCTACCAGGCCGACTACTTGGAGGTTGAAACCCCTAAAGCGTTCCAAGGGTTGATCCCCCTCAAAGATCAAATCTACATAAAATTCCTCTGGGGTTCTATTATCTGGTATCAGAGCCAGTATCTTGCTGCTTTTGCTGCCATCCCTATCACCCACCATCAACTAAGCAATTCCCACAATTGCTCTTGATGTCGTCGTCTCCACCGTCATCTTCTACCATAGATCAAATCAATCTACTGTCGCCACCTCCAATTGTATTAGAGATATGGTATTTTTCTATCACCAATACCTTTTGCTGCTACAATTCTCCATCCAAAATACCAAAAAGAAGTATTGTTATCTATCCTTTGTTGCGAATTCTTTTCGTCGCAAAAGTTATTATCTTTGCGAACGAAGGATTGCTGCAGAAAATTTCAGCCGTATATTATTGTTTTGAAACCGATCTATTTGTTATCCTTTTTGAATGAAATTTCTTGAGCACTTCATAAATCATCTTGGCTTTCATCTATGATAAATCTATCATAGAATTCATCTCTGAAACATTCTTGTATTGCTGCAAGTTTTCATCGCATACCGTTGAAATTTTTTGATAAGAATTTTGCTATCGCAAATTGCACCAATTTCTTTACTATTATGCTATCAAAATTTTCTTGATCCAATTTATCATCCTTGTTGTTATCTAAACTAAGATTCTACTATTAAATCCCCTCCTCAAATTTCTGGGTTTTCGTTAGAAATTTCATCGAGAAATCATTGTTTCTTCGACGACAATTCTGCTCTTACGAGACAGCGCATATCGACAGCAACTTCCATCGAATTCTATCAAATCTCTGCCACCATCTACCACAGATCTAAATCCCTCTTCTCTAACCTTCATCCACTACAATCACAGCCCAAAACTCCAATAATCGCACCCCCAAACCGCACCCTAAATAGTCACAAAACAAGCCTAAACCGCAACCTACATCCACTAATCCACCAACCCTTTCGGCCACCACTTCTTTCAACCAATACATGTCTTTAACCTAGCAACAAAAGAAAGATCTTAATATTATAGATATTGAGGCATATACTATAGCATCCGAGGAGGCGATCAATGCTAAATTCGAACTCTTCGAGATGCGAATAGAGGATAAGAGTTGGGCTCTCTTTGTCGAACTCAGTTTGGGTCAATCACCGAACCCAAAGAAATCTCATTATGGAGAGAGCTCTGACTGAAGAGATGACTTCCAGGAAAGGGGAGGCTCTATAATTGATCCTTGTTGAATCTTGAATTTTGATGATGAAATCAATTGGTGAATTATTTGTTCTAATCCATATTATTGAGATAAGTGTGTAGGATTAACTATGATAGGATGAAAACATAAAGCAATTTACTGAGGTCAAGTTTACCAAGAGTTTGAGACTTCACTGAAAGTCCGAAAGATCGTCAGAAATGTTGCCGGAACCAACCGAGATAGAATCAGGGACTTGCCGAAGGTTTCGGAAGATCGTCGGAAAGATCATCGGAGGTTCACAGAGATCATTGAGAATGTTTGAAAGCTTGTTAAAGACTCATTGAACTCGCCATGGAATCCGAGAGCTTGCTGGGAGTCCGTCGAAAGAAATCTGAAGGAGTGTCGAAAGTCCATCAGAATTTCGCCAGAAAGCTCATCGGAAGAAGACTTGAAGAATATCGGTTTAAATCATTTAGAATTATATTTCAATTTTGTAATTAAGCATATAATTTGGGTTAAGATTATGTGTTAATCCTATAACCCAAAGTAGGGGCCCATTGGGCCTTGTCTTGGACCGATTTGGGTTGAGTTTAAGGCCCAAATCGATGTGCTGAAAAATACTAGACGGTGGCACCGCCCAGAACCAGCAAGCTGGGCGGTGGCACCACCCAGTGGCCGAAAGCTGGGCGGTGGCACCGCCCAGCACCCGAGAGACTGGGCGGTGGAACTACCCAGTGCATTGTCAGTCTAACAACTGACAAGCGATGGCACCGCCACTAACAGGCGGTGGCATCGCCAGCATCGGCAAACCCAAAATGAATTCAAATTTAGAGCCCAAATTTGAATCATCTTGGGGTCTATAAATACCCCTCTTTTCTCAACAGAAAAGACACCCTTTTTGAGAGTTAGAAATTGAGCAAAAGCTTTGGCAAAGTCTTATTTTCGATAGCTAGTGTTCACCTCCATCTTTCTCTTTGAAAAATTTATAAGAGTGTGAACCTCTTGTAAAAGGGTTGTAAGAGGGGTATTTGGTCCTTCCCCTTCAAAGTAACTTGCTAGTGGAAGTTAGGAGCCTCATCGAAGAAGGCTTCGGAAGTGGATGTAGGTCACTTGATCGAACCACTATACATCGTGGTGTTCTTGAATGTGTGAGTGTTTAAATTTCTGAATCATTTCTATACTTAGCTGCAAATCATTCGGTTTTTATCTTCTTTACTCAAGCTACTTCAACTAAGTCATCTTCGTCGAATCAAAATCTCAATATGAACTAGCTATTTACGAACTCGGTTTCAAACTTATGAGTTTTAATCAATTGCACTAATTCACCCCCCCTCTTAGTGCCTCTCCGATCCTAACAATTGGTATCAGAGTAAGGTTCACTCTCATATTTGGTTTAAAACCCAAGAGAGATGGCTTATTCTGGCATGCAAGAGGATCACTCCATTACACGTCTACTTATGTTTAATGAGTTGGATTATACATATTGGAAGACTCGTATGAGGATCTTTCTTATTTTCATGGATTTTGAGCTTTGGAGTATTATCGAAAATGGTTTTAAAAAATCTTCTCTTTCGACGAGCGAATGGAATGAATCGGAGAAGTAGACTTTTGCCTTAAACGCAAAGGCTATGAATGTTTTATTTTGCGCTCTCGACAAAAATGAATTTAATCACGTTTCGATTTGTGAATCGACTTTTGATATTTGGCATAATCTTGAGATCACTCATGAAGGTACTGGTCGAGTGAAAAATCCAAAATCAACATTCTTGTGCATTCTTAAGAACTTTTCTGAATGAAACCAAGTGAGTCCATCGGAGACATACACCCGCTTCACGGATGTCATCAATAGACTCAAGGCACTTGGTAAAGGTTTTTCTAATTTTGAACTTGTAACTAAAATTTTAAGATCCTTTCCAAAGAGTTGGGATCCAAAAGTTACGGCCATTCAAGAGGTCAAGGATCTTAAAACTTTTCCTCTCGAAGAACTTATTGGGTCTCTAATGACCTATGAAATGATGTGCCATACTTATGAAAAGCTCGAGAACCCCTTCCAAAGAACAGGAAAGATATGACACTAAGAACATAAGAAGACCATTTGAAAGGAACATCAAGTGAAGAGGACAGTAACAATGACATTGCACTTTTAACTCAAAAATTTAAAAAATTTATAAGAAAGAACAAATTTAAAAATGACAAAAAATAAACTTGAACAAAAAAGGACAAAGTCATATGTTATGAATGCAAGAAGCCGGGACACTTCAAATATGAATGCCCCCAAGCCAAGAAGAAGCAACTCAAGAAGAAAAAGGCATTGAAGGCTACATGGGATACTCAAGTGACTCCGAGGATGAAGAAGCAAGCAACAAAGAGGAGGCCAACTTCGCGCTAATGACTTTAGGAGAAGAGGTTAGTGAGTTATTTAATGAAGAGTTATCTTTGATGAACTTTCTATCGCTTTTCATGAATTATTTGATGAATGTAGAACTATTAGTAAGAAGTTAAATTTATTAAAGAAAGAGCATGCTTTATTACAAGATAAGTTTGATAATCTCAAAACTCTTCTTCACCCCCATGCTCTAAGTGTGAACACTTAGAAGCAATCAAAAATAAGAACTTCCTACCTAAAGAGACCCTAAACAAGTTTAAGGTCGGTAGCAAGGGCTTGGACATGATCCTTGCAAACAAGGGTCACGTTGGAAATAGAAGTGGAATTGGATTTGTGAGTGGATCTCACCGAAATCCTACCACCTTCATTAAAGGACCCACATTACATGTTTCACCTCATTTAAAATGTAATTTTTGTTGTAAATCCGGACATATTGTTTACAAATATCCATTTAGGAAAATTAGTCCACATAAATTGATATGGGTTCCTAAAGGAACCATAAATAATTCAATATTAAATGACAAAGTTAGTAGATCAATATTTGAGACACCCAAAATCAAATGGATACCTAAAAACTATCCTCTTTTGTAGAACCATTCACCATCACAAGCTAAGAGTAAGAGATGGTATCTTGATAGTGGATGCTCAAGGCACATGATTGGAGATCCATATCAATTCTCTATGCTCACTAGCAAAAAAGAAGGGTATGTCACCTTCGGAGACAACAACAAGAGTAAAATCATTGGTAAGGGAACTATAGGTAACAAATCAATTTTTTCAATTGATGATGTATTACTAGTTGATGGATTAAAATATAATCTTTTGAGCATTAGTCAATTATGCGATAAAGGTTATATTATTAGATTTGAATCTAATGCTTGCATCATTAAAAAATCAAACAACAACATATCTATGATTGCGTTAAAACAAAATAATGTTTACACCATTAATATTGAAGAACTTAGTAATGAAATGTGCTTCTTCATTCTAAATGATGATGCTTGGCTTTGGCATAGGAGATTAGGCCATGCAAGCATGAAACTAATATCTAAAATTTCTTTTAAAGAACTAGTACGAGGAATTCCAAATATCAAGTTTGTCAAGGACAAAGTATATGATGCATGTCGGAAAGCAAATAAAAACTAGCTTCAAATCAAAGAATCAAATAAGCACCTCTAGACCATTACAATTGATCCATATGGATTTATTTAGACCAATCAACACAACAAGTCTAGGAGGTAGCAAATATGTATTTGTCATTATAGATGACTATAGTAGATATACTTGGATCTATTTCTTGGCTCACAAAAGTGATTGCTTTAAATGTTTTTCTAAATTTTGTAAACTTACTCAAAACGAAAAGGGTTTCATGATTTCATCAATTCGAAGTGATCATGGTGGAGAATTCTAAAACCATGATTTTTAAAATTTTTGTGAATTTAACGGGTATAACCACAACTTCTCTACTCCAAGAAATCCTCAACAAAATGGAGTAGTAGAAGGAAAGAATAGAAATTTACAAGAAATGACAAGAACCATATTAAATGAACATAGTTTACCTAAATACTTTTGGGCCGAAGCCGTTAATACAGCTTGCTATATCATGAATAGAGTTCTAGTAAGACCATATCTATCCAAGACTCCTTATGAATTATGGAATAACAAAAAATCTATTGTTTCTTATTTTAAAATTTTTGGTTGCAAATGCTTTATTTTAAATGAAAAGGATGCTTTAGAAAAATTCGATGCTAAATCTGATGAAAGCATTTTTCTTGGTTATTCTTCCGTTTCTAAAGCTTTTCGTATTTTTAACAAAAGAATGTTAGTTATAGATGAGTCTATTCATGTAGTTTTTAATAAAATTTTTGAATTTAAGAAAAAAGATTTTGATGATGATTTTGGTTTTGATGGTTTGAATTTAAATGAACCCTCTTCTCAAAATAGCAACTTGGATGCATCTTCTTCCCAAATTTCCTTACCTAAGGAATTAAAGTATGTAGATGCCCATCCCAAGGAGTTAATTATAGGAGACACATCGAAAGGGGTTCAAACTCGTTCTTCTTTTAAAAATTTTTGTGCCCATGCCACTTTTCTTTCTCAAATTGAACCTAAGTGCATTGACGATGCCTTGAAAGATGATTCTTGGGTTATCGCAATGCAAGAAGAATTGAATCATTTTGAAAGGAATGAGGTATGAAAGCTTATTCTTAGACCTAGTGACCATTTAATTATTGGTACTAAATGGGTCTTTAGAAATAAGCAAGATGAATACGTTATTATGGTTAGAAACAAGGCTAAACTAGTGGCCAAAGGTTTCAACCAAGAAGAAGGTATCGATTCTGAAAGGACCTTCACTCTTGTGGCAAGATTAGAAGCCATTAGGATGCTCCTTGTCTATGCTAGTAGTAATAATTTTAAGCTTTTTCAAATGGATGTCAAAAGTGCTTTCTTAAATGATTTTATTTCTGAAGAAGTATATGTTGAAAAATCACTTGGATTTGAAAATTTTCTTCTTCCCAATCATGTGTTTAAACTAACTAAGGCTCTCTATGGATTAAAACAAGCCCCTATGGCTTGGTATGAGAGGCTTAGTTCTTTCTTAATTTTAAATAATTTTACTAAAGACAAGATTGATACTACATTATTTTTTAAATATTTTAAAAATAATTTTCTTATTGTTCAAATTTATGTTGATGATATTATTTTTGGTTCTTCGAATGAATCACTATGTGAATCATTTGCCAAGTGTATGAGTCATGAATTTAAAATGAGCCTAATAGGAGAATTAATCTTCTTTTTAGGATTATAAGTTAAACAACTTAGTGATGGTATATTTTTTAATCAAACAATGTATATATTAGATTTGTTAAAATGATTTAACATGGATGGTTCAAAAGCCATCAATACTCCAATGAGCACTTCCACCAAGTTAGACTTGGATGAAAGTGGAGAAAATTTTGATCAAAAAACATATAGGGGAATGATAGGTAGCTTACTTTATCTCACTGCAACTAGACCAGATATCATGTTTAGTGGAGGTCTATGTGCAAGATTTCATGCTAATCCTAGGTTATCTCACCTTAAAGCTTTTAAAAGAATCCTTAGGTATCTTAAAGGAACTCATAATCTAGGATTATGGTATCCAAAATCTGATAACTTTGATTTAAAAGCCTATGCGGATGTGGATTTTGGTGGATCTAGAATAGATAGAAAGAGCACATCCGGAACATGCCAATTTTTAGGACATGCACTTGTTTCTTGGACTTCTGAGAAACAAAATTCGATTGCACTATCTACGGTAGAAGCCGAATAAATAGCTGCAAGTGCATATTGTGCACAAGTTGTTTGGTTGAAAAATACGTTAGAAGACTATGAAATTTATTTAAAGAATATTCCCATATAATGTGATAATATAAGCGCTATTTGTCTAACCAAAAATCCAATTTAACACTCAAGAACTAAGTATATTGACATTAGACATTACTTTATGCAAGATCATGCCAATAATAATAATGTCATTCTAGAATTTATTAATACAAAACACCAATTAGCGGACATCTTCATAAAACCCCTAAATGAAGAACAATTTGACTTCATTAGAAGAGAATTAGGCATGCTAAATTGTTCTAATACTTGATATTGTATATTTCTTTTTCAAAATTTTTCAACTTCGTTTTTGATTGTATCATCTTAATATCACCTCTTCATTTTTGATTGACATCTTTACAATATCATCTTGGCATTTTGATCTTCCTATTGATGAATTTTTGAGTTATGACTTTTGATGAAATAATTAAATTTTCAGTTTTGATAGTTTCACATTGATATATTATATTTTCACATTTTGATGACATCTTTATATCATGGAGCTCTCAATTTTATTTTTCGATCATAATCTTGATGAAAGCTATCATGATGTTGTTTTCCTCCTTTAAATAGTAGACACTAATGATGTAGTAAAAACTGATTTTATACCCTCCTTTAAGTATGACTAAAGATATTTCATGACTTGAATTTTATATGAAGCTTAACATATGCATAAATTAATATCATTATTTGTGCAAAATTAAGTTCTTAAATGTTTATTTTTTATTTTTATTCTTGTGCTAATTGGTATGATTCAAGGTTTTATGACTTCCTCCTCATGAATCACTACAAGAATACTACGTCGAAGTTTTTCCTTTAAATTTTTTATATTAATATATTTCAATCGTTGAAGTTTTATGAGTTTTGACATCTCATTCTCATGGAGTTTACCTTAAAATATGAAATCCTTGATGAATGACTTTAATGATCTATCCTTTCACAATTCTATGCTTGAATTCTCAATCAAAAAATTGAGACTTATATTCTTCATGTATGAATTCTTCATGAGCATTTTGACACTGTAATGTTTTCTTTCGGATCTCATGAACATGAATAAAAATGATCTAAACATTTTTCAGATTTCTCCGTCAAGGATGACACATTTTGCATTATGTTAGACTCATTTATCATATGCTTGAAAATTGATCACTCATTTTTTTATATGGTATGATGCCTTGTGTTGGCTACTTCACTTCCTTTTTGTTGATGACAAAGGGGGAGAAAAATATAAAATTGATGACAAATGACTTATATGCAGCAATATGTTGGAATGAAAAATGACTTATATGTATTATATCTCATCGTAATAACTTACAAGATTTATATTGTAAATTGCTTTTGCTATGCTTTGAAATCAACAATTAATTACTATGAAGCATTGCAATGTATCGCAATATATCTCAAATGCTTAAATTTTTTAAGCTATTATTTCATTTGATATTATGCCTTGACTTTGTGCACCTCATTGATATCATTTGATCCTTGTGTTATTTCAATTTGTGATTAGTTTCTCTTGTCAAAATGATGAATGTCTATCATTCGACTAGAAAATGTATATCATGCTATGACATTGTGAAAAATATGAAATTTCATATTTATGGATGAAAAATCATGTTTATTAAGCTTGACGATAAATGAAACTTATCAATTTCGGCTTGAATTCAAAAGATTGAATTCAAGTATTTTTTTACCTTCTCATGATATGGCATATAGATAGGGGGAGTTAAGTTTAACTCTATCATCAATTGATTGTCATCATCAAAAAGGGGGAGATTGTTGAATCTCGGATTTTGATGATGAAGTCAATTGGTGAATTATTTGTTCTAATCCATATTGTCGAGATAAGTGTGCAGGATTAACTACGATAGGATGAAAACATAAAGCGATTTATCGAGGTTAAGTTCACCGGGAGTTCGAGAGTTCACTGGAAGTCCGAAGGATCATCGGAAGTGTTGCTAGAACCAATTGAGATAGAATTAGGGACTTGCCGAAGGTTTCGAAAGTTCACCGGAATGATCGTCGGAGGTTCGCGGAGATCACCGAGAATGTTCGAAAGCTTGCCGAAGACTCATTTAACTCGCCACGGAATCCGGGAGCTTACTAGAAGTCCGTCGAAAGAAATCCAAAGGAGTGTCGGAAGTCCACCGGAATTTTGCCAAAAAGCTCGCTTGAAGAAGACTTGAAGAATTTCAGTTTAAATCACTTAGAAATATATGTCAATTTCATAGTTAAGCATGTAATTTGGGTTAGGATTAGGTGTTAATCCTATAACCCAAAGTAGGGGCCCATTGGGCCTTGCTTGGACCGGTTTGGGCTGAGTTTAAGGCCCAAACCAATGTGCTAAAAAATGCTGGGCGGTGGTACCACCCAGCACCTGAGAGACTGGGTGGTGGCACCGCTGCCTTGGGTGGTGGAACCGCCTAGTGCATTGTCAGTCTGATAACTAACAGGCGGTGGCACCGCCACTGACAGGCGATGGCACCGCTAGCACTGGGAAACCCAAAATGAATTCAAATTTGGAGCCCAAATTTGAATCCTCTTGGGGTCTATAAATACCCCTCCTTTCTCAGCAGAAAGGACACCCCTTTTGAGAATTAGAAATTGAGCAAAAGCTTTAGCAAAGTCTTATTTTCGATAGCTAGTGTTCACCTCCCTCTTTCTCTTTGAAAAATCTGTAAGAGTGTGAACCTCTTGTAAAAGGGTTGTAAGAGGGGTATTTGGTCCTTCTCCTTCAAAGTGACTTGCTAGTGGAAGTTGGGAGCCTCATCGAAGAAGGCTTCGGACGTGGATGTAGGTCACTTGACCGAACCACTATACATCATGGTGTTCTTGAATGTGTGAGTGTTTAAATTTCTGAATAATTTCTATACTTAGCTGCAACTTGTTCAGTTTTCATCTCCTTTACTCAAGCTACTTCAACTAAGTCATCTTCGTCGAATTGAAATCTTAATACGAACTAGTTATTTACGAAATCGGTTTCAAACTTATGAGTTTTAATCTGTTGCACTAATTCACCCCCCCCTCTTAGTGCTTCTCCGATCCTAACAATTCTTACTATCCATGCATGAGGCTGGACTTTGTTGAATCTTAGATTTTGATGATGAAACTAATTGATTGTGGTTTATTATTTAATTACATTTTGAGTTACGCAGGTCTATTATCAATCAGGATTAGACAATTAATGCTGGAGGAATTGACGTTGCGTCGGAGGTGATCACGTCAGGATATTGGATGTCGAGCCGGAGGTTCGATCGACAATCGGTAGAAGGCTTTGTACGTCGGGCATCGGGCCTAGAAGAGCGTGTTGCGCCAAGGATATCGGGGTTGCGGAGGTCAACCGCTGATTGGGCAATAGATCGCAAGAGAGGACGATGTGCCGAAGAATCAGATGAAGCACCGACCAATGACGTGCCGGGCAACTGAATGTCAATTCACGTAGTAATAACTGTCTAGATCGAAATAGAGTTTTTGTTTGTATGTGTGCATGATTAACTACGATGACGATGAAGACGTAAAACGAAATAAAGTACCAGAAGACAAGTGGGATGGATCGTTGGGAGTTCGAGAGTTTGACAAAAGTTCGAAGATTCATTGGGAGTGTTACCGGAACCGGCCGAGAATGAGTAGGGAGCTTGCCGAAGGGTTTTCGGAAGTTCGCCAGAAGGTTCGTCAGAAGTTCGTGGAGCTTGCCAATAAAGCTCATTGGAACTCGCGAAGATCATCATGAA
The DNA here is from genome assembly GCA_024322285.1 of Musa beccarii. Classification (NCBI taxonomy): domain Eukaryota; kingdom Viridiplantae; phylum Streptophyta; class Magnoliopsida; order Zingiberales; family Musaceae; genus Musa; species Musa beccarii. Next base: position 34,656,739 of record CM044401.1, on the reverse strand, counting down.
GTCCAGGAGCTTGCCGGGAGTCCACTGAATGGTTTTCGAGGGTTCGTCGGGAAACCATTAGAAGTTCGCCGGAAGAAGTCTTGACTTATTGGACTTTGTAATAGCTTAGCAAATGTCTTTAATTTCGTAGTTAGTATATTAATTTGGGTTAGGATTAGGTGTTAATCCTATAGCTCAAATAGGTGCCTATTGGGCCTTGTTTGGGACCGGTTTGGGCCGAGTTTTCGGCCCAAACTCATAAGCTGAATTGTGCTGGGCGGTGGCACCACCCAGTAGCCAAGTGGTGGGTGGTGGAACCGCCCACCAGTCGAGCGCCAGGTGGTGGTACCGCCCAGCCTGGGGCGGTGGCATCGCCCAGTGCCAAAAGGCAACAGTGGTAGCACCGCTGCCTTGGGCGGTGGAACCACCTGTGCATTGTCAGTCTGATAATTGACAGGCGGTGGCACCGCCAGCACCGGGAAGCCCAAAAAAAATTTAAATTTAGAGCCTAAATTTGAATCCTCTAGAGTTCTATAAATATCCCAAGTGTTCCTACAAGAAAAACAAGCACAACACTTTGAAAGCAAGAAATCTCTGCTCAAATCTCTCTAGAAAATCCTCCTTAGTTTTTCACTTGTATTCCATCGAAAGAAAGGAGAGGGTGCTTGTAAGGGTTTCCTCCTAAGCCTATCAAAAGGAGAGGAGTTGTAAGGGAGTTCATCCTCGCCCGTTAGAAGAAGGACAGCTAGTGGAAAGCTAGTGGCCTCAAGCAAGAGGAATCGGGAGTGGACGTAGTTCGGATGACCGAACCACTATAAAAATCTGGTTTGCATTTACGTTCTTGCTATTTAATTTGCTGCAAACCCTTTCCACTTAATTTGATGCTCCACTTCTCATCTCTACAAACATCTTTAAGTTAGAGCTTTTCTTATATGATTTCACTAATACAGCTTTCATAATACGAAATGAAGTTTTCATAGTACGAAGTTTCCGAAGTTGGTTTAAATCACTGAAAATTTATCATCTTTATCCACTACACTAATTCACCCCTCCCCCTCTTAGTGCCGCTCGATCCCTAACAATTGGTATCATAGCCACGTTATTTCTCATTCGGATTTACACCCGTAAGAAATGGCTCTTCATGGCTTTTAAGAGGGCTTTTCGGTTTTTCGTCCACCATTCTTTAATGGTTCGGACTACACATATTGGAAAACTCAAATGAGAGTTTTCTTGATTTCTCTCGATTTAAACTTATGGAACATCATTGAAAATGGATTTCAACTTCCCTCTAAACCGACGAATGAATGGTCGGATTTGGAGAAAAAATTATTTTCTTTAAATGCAAAGGCTATGAATGTCTTATTTTGTGCTTTAGACAAAAATGAGTTTAATAAGATTTCTACGTGTGAAACAGCTTTTGACATTTGGCGAACTCTTGAAATCACGCATGAAGGAACGAGGAGTGTCAAAGACTCGAAAGTTAATATTTTGATGCATGAATTTGAGATTTCCGAATGGCACCAAGTGAGACTATCGATGACATGTTCTCCCATTTCTCAGATGTCATCAATAGTCTAAAAGCTCTTGGTAAACGTTTTTCGGATTTTGAACTTGTAAGTAAGATTTTAAGATCCCTTCCAAAAAGGTGGGATCCTAAAGTAACCGCAATACAAGAGGTTAAAGATTTAAATAATTTACCTATTGAAGAACTAATTGGCTCACTAATGATACATGAAATGAGCCTCCTAGAATATTTTAAACTTGATGAACACTTAAACCACCTTCCAAAGAACAGGAAGGATTTGGAACTCCAAACTATGAAATACTACTTGAGTGATGACTCAAGTGATGAGGACAATGAGAACTTTGAACTTCGAACACTAAATTTTAATAAGTTCATTAAATAAAAATCTAAAATAGACAATGAACTTGAATGTAGGAAGAGGCTAAAGAAGAAGAAGAAGACTTGCAAAGAAGAATCAAGTAAAGAAGAGGCGAAATGGGCTTTGACGGTTTTCGACAATGAGGTAAGAAACTCACCCAAGTTGCTTTTACCTTATTTTGAAATTATATGATGCTTTTCATAAATGCTTAACTTAGATAGTAGGATTTTTTTCTTATGTTTTTGGAAATTAAAACAAATTGTTTTAAAAAATTATGCTATGTTTTTCTTTTAGCATTTTTGAAAACTTATAAAAATGATCATGAAAAACTATATTGTTAAAGTTTCATAGATGTTATGATTCAAAACTTTGAATGATTATGAATGATGATTGCTTAGTTTATGATTTCCATATTGTATTTTGATGTATGTCTTAACACAAAAGTTAATTAGCATGATTATGTTTAATAGGGTTAATCCATGATTGTGTACTTCGGTTTTCATGCAATGAAAATTTGAAGTAATGTTGATTTAAAAACATCTATCTTGGATTAATGTGTCTTAATCCTTTTTATGATGAAGTTTTCATATGATACATGTCTTCATGAAATCAATTGCAAACTAAAAGACCTAACCCACAAATTTTCAAAATGAAAGAAATGTGGTTTTGATGTTGCCTTATGTTATATTTGGACTTAATGGTTTTCATGACGAAAATTATTTTTCAGATTTTTAAAATGATGTATGATTTTAGCAAAAGTTTGAGCATTGATCATCTTGTTATAACAAATGAAAGAAAGAATTAAAATGATTTTGATGATATATCATGAAAATATACTTAATGATTGTATCATACTTGATGACTTGAAATCTCATATTTTGAAATAATATATTCATAATGAATCCATGAATCTTGATGATTTTTGTGTCACTTTTTGGCTTTAAACCTGATACATATCTTTCATGTAGAAAGTTTTTGGGCATGCTTATGTGAAATCTTGCTTGATAATGAAAATGCTCCATACGTATGATTATGATAAATTCATAAATCTTAATGATTTTATATTACTTTTAATTTCAAACAAGATGCATGATTTTTGATACAAAAAATTAATAGCATGTTTCAAGATAATGCTTGCACACCAAATATGATTAAAAGATAGAAGCAAGTATATTGATGATTTCGTTTTTACATGAAAATTTTGAACATGCTTATATAAGATCAACCACATAAAATAAAACATAAAAGTTAAAAATATTTTAATCACAATGTTTTATTTTTTATGTGTTTGGTCTTAACGATTTTTATAACGAAACTTACGTCATGCTTTGAAATGTCGATATATGCTCACATGTAATCAATTTATGTTACTCTTATTAAAATTTTCGAATGAAAGATTTTGATGCATTTAATCTTGATGGGTTTAATGACAAACTTGTATTTTGAATTTATACAATTATGGCTTCCGTATAAATATTTGAACATAACTTATGAAATCATCATTGATAATGATGAAATGAAAATATTAATAGTTTATTATCATGCTTAATGATTTTATGATATCATGAGATTTTAAAGTTATTATATCTTGATGACAAACTCATGTTTGGATTTAAATTTTGATACTCATCTTTTGAAACATGAGCACACTTGTTTGAAACAAAATGAAACACATTATCATAATAAATTGAATCTCAATAATGTGTTATATTTTTGTCTTGATGGTTTTTATAATGAAACCTGCCTTTCGATTTTAAATACTTACTTTGATCTGGCATAATAAAATAACTGATGAATCCATGTATACTATGTTCACATATAAGTCTCTTGAATCTCAAGAATGATTTTGATAATTTGATTGTGAGTTTCGAGTTGACAAAATGAGTTTGAATGATTTTATGACTCCTCTCTTGATCTCTTGAAATCATGACTTTAAATTCTTGACTTGAGATATCTTTGCGAATCAAAATATTTTCCTCTATGATTGCTTCCTTTTACCATTAACTAAAGAGGAATACAATCCAAGTATTGATATCACGATAATTGATACTTAAATGAATTTGTGTACTTGATATTTGATACTTGAAATTTCTCATGAAATGTAATCTTGATGAGAATTCCTATGCATGAATCAAGTTGCTCTTTGTGCTATATCTTTTCAAATGAATCATGAGCCTTGACATCATATCTTTCATGATATTAAAATGACAAGAATTCTTTGGCTTGTAGGCCTTATGTGGTAATTAAAAAATTGATATAAAAGAAATTTACTTTATGATGAATCAATGAATCATGATTTGATCCTTAATATTGATGTGCTTTTATATCTCATGATTCTTAGTTGTATAACATTTTATCTTGAATTGAAAATTGATAAATATGAATTTTGATCTTGCTAAAAAGAAAGTTATGAATCATGAATAATATCTTTTGGTTTTGATCCTCGTTGAATTTACATATTAATATCCTTCATGACATGATAACTAATGTATATTTTGATGCAAATTTATATTGATATGAAAAGTGGATGAAATTGAAATTTTTAGCCATTGAGTCCTCCACTTCATTTTGACAAAAACTAAGGGGGAGCTAGCTTGTTAAATTCATATTAATGACTTGATGATTGAAATATTCATGTCGAATTTTGATATGTATCACTTGTCATGATTTGAATATCGAAGTAAAAGAAATTATGTTCTTCTTGATATCTTTTATGATGAATCACGAATCATGACTTGATCCATTAGATTGATGTAAACTTTTTTATGCAAAATTATGTGAAATATTTATATCATCATATTTGATCCTCCCTTTCTTTTTTACATTGATAAAGGGGGAGAAAGTTTATTGCTAGCTTGCACCTTAAATGAAAAATTTGCTAGCTCATTCAAGAGGAAGAAAATTGCTAGCTTGGCATATCACAAAGAAATCAAAGTGCAAACTTGCTATCTTGCTAGCCTACAAAAGAGGAAAAGAACTTGAATATCAAAAATTACTACCTTGCAATTTCAAGAAAAATAAATTACAAATTTTCACAAAAAGCAAGTGTTGAATTGCTATGCTTGGACATCTTTAAAAACCTTGCTATGATTGAATGTCTTAAAGTGATATATGTTGAATATCTTGATTGATAACTAGTGTAATTGTAAAATTTGCATATCCTTGACAACTAGCTATGATGCAACTTCTCCTTTTTGTTGATGACATAAGGGGAGAAGTAGATTGATGACTTCATGCATTGAATTGAATATTTTATATATTTACATGATGGTTTGATATTTCTCATAACTTATGATACATGTTGCTTGGATTTGGGATAATCCAAGGTTTCTATCAATGGCATATTATAGGGGGAGTTTGTGTTAAACTCCGGAGAGTTATGGTTAACTCCGTTAGTCATCAATTAGTTGTCATCATAAAAAAGGGGGAGATTGTTGAATCTTAGATTTTGGTGATGAAACTAATTGATTTTGGTTTATTGTTTAACTGCGTTTTGAGTTACGCAGGTCTACTATCGATCAGGATTTGATAGTTGACGCTGGAGGAATTGATGTTGCGTCGGAGGTGATCACGTCAGAATATTGGGTGTCGAGCCGAAAGTTTGGTCAACAATCGACAGAAGGCTTCTTACGTCGAGCATCAGGCCTAGAAGAGCGTGTTACGCCAAGGATATCGGGATTACGAAGGTCAACCGTCGATAGGGCAACGGATCGCAAGAGAGGACGATGTGCCAAAGAATCGAACGAAGCGCCGACCAATGATGTGCCGGGCAACCAAATGTCAATTCGCATTGTAATAACTGTCTAGATCGAAATAGAGTTTTTGTTTGCATGTGTGCAGGATTAACTACGATGACGATGAAGACATAAAGCGAAACAAAGTACTGGAAGATAAGTGGGATGGATCGTTGGGAGTTTGAGAGTTTGACGGAAGTCTGAAGATTCGTTGGGAGTGTTCCAGAACTGGCTGAGAACGAGCAGGGAGCTTGTCAAAGGGTTTTCGGAAGTTCACTAGAAGGTTCGTCGAAAGTTCACGGAGCTTTCCAAGAAAGATCGGAGCTTGCCAATGAAGCTTGTTGGAACTCGCCAAGATCATCGTGAAGTCCGGGAGCTTACCGGGAGTCCGCTAAATGGTTTCCGAGGGTTTATCGGGAGACCGTCGGAAGTTCGCTGGAAGCACGCCGGAAGAAGTCTTGAATTGTTGGACTTTGTAATAGCTTAGGAAATGTCTTTAATTTTATAGTTAGCACATTAATTTGGGTTAGGATTACGTATTAATCCTATAACTCAAGTAGGGGCCCATTGGGCCTTGTTTGGGACCGGTTTGGGCCGAGTTTTTGGCCCAAACTCACAAGCTGAATTGTGCTGGGCGGTGGCACTGCCCAGCAGCCAAGTGGTGGGCGGTGGAACCACCCACCAACCAAGCGCCAGGCGATGGTACCGTCCAGCCTGGGGTGATGGCACCGCCCAGCGCCAGAAGGCAGCAGCAGTAGCACCGCTGCCTTGGGCGGTGGAACCGCTTGTGCATTGTTAGTCTGACAACTGACAGGCGGTGGCACCGCCCCTGACAAGCGGTGGCACCACCAGCACCGGGAAGCCCAAAAAAAATTTTAAATTTGGAGTCAAAATTTGAATCCTCTTGGGGCCTATAAATACCCCAAGTGCTCTTGCAAAAAAAACAACAAGCACAACACTTTGAAAGCAAGAAAACTTTGCTCAAATCTCTCTAGAAAATCCTCCTTAGTTTTTCACTTGTATTCCATCGAAAGAAAGGAGAGGGTGCTTATAAGGGTTTGCTCCTAAGCCCATTAAAAGGAGATGAGTTGTAAGAGAGTTCATCCTCATCCGTTAGAAGGAGGACAGCTAGTGGAAAGCCGATGGCCTTAAGCAAGAGGAATCAGGAGTGGACGTAGGTCGGATGACCGAACCAATATAAAAATCTGGTTTGCATTTATGTTCTTGCTATTTACTTTGCTGCAAACCCTTTCCACTTAATTTGATGCTCTACTTCTCATCTCTACAAACATCTTTAAGTTAGAGCTTTTCTTATATGATTCCACCAATACGACTTTCATAATATGAAACGAAGTTTTCACTATACGAAGTTTCTGAAGTTGGTTTAAATCACCGAAAATTTATCATCTTTTTCCGCTACACTAATTCACCTCCCCCCTCTTAGTGTCGCTCGATCCCTACTAATTGGTATCAGAGCCACTTTATTTCTCATTCGGATTTACACCCGTAAGAAATGGCTCTTCATGGCTTTCAAGAGGGCTTTTCGATTTTTCATCCACCATTATGGACTACATATATTGGAAAACTCAAATGAGAGTTTTCTTGATTTAAACTTATGGAACATCATTGAAAATGGATTTCAACTTCCCTCTAAACTGACGAACGAATGGTCGGATTTGGAGAAAAGATCATTTTCTTTAAATGCAAAGGCTATGAATACCTTATTTTGTGCTTTAGACAAAAATGAGTTCAATTGGATTTCTACGTGCGAAACAGCTTTTGACATTTAGCGAACTCTTGAAATCATGCACGAATGAACGAGTAGAGTCAAAGACTTGAAAGTTAATATTTTGATGCATAATTTTGAGATTTTTCGAATGGCATCAAGTGAGACTATCGATGACATGTTCTCCCGTTTCTCAGTTGTCATCAATAGTTTAAAAGCTCTTGGTAAATGTTTTTCAGATTTTGAACTCGTAAGCAAAATTTTAAGATGCCTTCCAAAAAGGTGGGATCCTAAAGTAACTGCAATACAAGAGGCTAAAGAAAATAATTTACCTATTGAAGAACTAATTGGCTTACTAATGACATATGAAATGAGCCACCTAGGACATTTTGAACTTGATGAACACTTGAACCACCTTCCAAAGAACAGGAAGGATTTGGAACTCTGAACTATAAAATACCACTTGAGTGATGACTCAAGTGATGAGGACAATGAGAACTTTGAATTTTGAACACTAAATTTTAATAAGTTTATTAAACAAAAATCTAAAATAGACAATGACATAGGGGGAGAAGTAGATTGATGACTTCATGCATTGAATTGAATATTTTATATATTTACATGATGGCTTGATATTTCTCATAACTTGTGATACATGTTGCTTGGATTTGGGATAATCCAAGGTTTCTATCAATGGCATATTATAGGGGGAGTTTGTGTTAAACTCCGGGGAGTTATGGTTAACTCCGTTAGTCATCAATTAGTTGTCATCATAAAAAAGGGGGAGATTGTTGAATCTCATATTTTGATGATGAAACTAATTGATTATGGTTTATTGTTTAACTACGTTTTGAGTTACGCAGGTCTACTATCGATCAGGATCAGACAGTTAATGCTGGAGGAATTGATGTTGCACCGGAGGTGATCATGTCAGGATATTGGATGTCGAGCCGGAGGTTCGGTCAATAATCGGTAGAAGGCTTCGTTCGTCGAGCATCAAGCCTAGAAGAGTGTGTTGTGCCAAGGATATCAGTGTTGCGAAGGTTAACTGCCGATTGGGCAACAGATCACAAGAGAGGACGATGTGCCAAAGAGTCGAATGAAGCATCGACCAATGACGTGCCGAGCAACTGAATGTCAATTCATATTGTAATAACTGTCTAGATCGAAGTAGAGTTTTTGTTTGCATGTGTGCAGGATTAACTATGATGACGATAAAGACGTAAAGGGAAATAAATTACCGTAAGACAAGTGGGATGGATCATTGGGAGTTTGAGAGTTTGATGGAAGTCCGAAGATTCGTTGGGAGTGCTATCGGAACCGGCTGAGAATGAGTAGCAAGCTTGTCGAAGGGTTTTAAGAAGTTCGCTAGAAGGTTCGTCGAAAGTTTACGGAGCTTGCCAAGAAAGATTGGAGCTTGCCAATGAAGCTTGTTGGATCTCGCCAAGATCATCGTGAAGTCCGGGAGCTTGTCGGGAGTCCGCTGAATAGTTTCCAAGGGTTCGTCGGGAGATCGTCGAAAGTTTGTCAGAAGCACGCCGGAAGAAGTCTTAACTTATTGGACTTTGTAATAGCTTAAGAAATATCTTTAATTTTGTAGTTAGCATATTAATTTGGGTTAGGATTAGGTGTTAATCTTATAACCCAAGTAGGGGCCCATTGGGCCTTTTTTGGGACTGGTTTGGGACGAGTTTTCGGCCTAAACTCATAAGCTGAATTGTGTTGGGCGGTGCAGCCAAGTGGTGGGCGGTTCGAGCGCCAAGCGGTGGTACCACCCAGCCTGGGCGGTGGCACCGCCCAGCACCAGAAGGCAGTGATGGTAGCACCATTGCCTTGGGTGGTGGAACCGCCTGTGCACTGTCAGTCTGACAACTGACAGGTGGTGGCACCGCCCTTGACAAGCGGTGGCACCGCTAGCATCGGGAAGCCCAATTTTTTTTTTTCAAATTTGGAGTCAAAATTTGAATCCTCTTAGGGTTTATAAATACCCCAAGTGTTCTTGCAAGAAAAACATCAAGCACAACACTTTGAAAGCAAGAAAACTCTGCTCAAATCTCTCTATAAAATCCTCCTTAGTTTTTCACTTGTATTCCATCGAAAGAAAGGAGAGGGTGCTTGTAAAGGTTTGCTCCTAAGCCCATCAAAAGGAGAGGAGTTGTAACGGAGTTCATACTCACCCGTTGGAAGGAGGACAGCTAGTGGAAAGCCGGTGGCCTCAAGCAAGAGGAATTAGGAGTGGACGTAGGTCGGATGACCGAACCATTATAAAAATCTAGTTTGCATTTACATTCTTGCTATTTACTTTGCTGCAAACCCTTTCCACTTAATTTGATGCTCTACTTCTCATCTCTACAAACATCTTTAAGTTAGAGCTTTTCTTATATGATTCCACCGATACGGCTTTCATAATACGAAACGAAGTTTTCGCCGTACGAAATTTTCGAAGTTGGTTTAAATTGCTAAAAATTTATCATCTTTATCTGCTGCACTAATTCACCCCCCCCCCTCTTAGTGCCGCTCGATCCCTAATAATTGATATCAGAGCCACGTTATTTCTCATTCGAATTTACACCCATAAGAAATGGCTCTTCATGGCTTTCATGAGGGCTTTTCAGTTTTTCGTCCACCATTCTTTAACGGTTCGGACTACACATATTGGAAAACTCGAATGAGAGTTTTCTTGATTTCTCTCGATTTAAACTTAAGGAACATCATTGAAAATGGATTTCAACTTTCCTCTAAACCGACGAACAAATTGTTAGATTTGGAGAAAAGATCATTTTCTTTGAATGCAAAGGCTATGAATGTCTTATTTTGTGCTTTAAACAAAAATGAGTTCAATCGGATTTCTACGTGAGAAACGACTTTTGACATTTGGCGAACTCTTGAAATCACACACGAAGGAACGAGTAGAGCCAAAGACTCGAAAGTTAATATTTCGATGCACGATTTTGAGATTTTCTGAATGGCACCAAGTGAGACTATCGATGACATGTTCTCCCATTTCTCAGATGTCATCAATAGTCTAAAAGCTCTTAATAAATGTTTTTCGGATTTTGAACTCGTAAGCAAGAATTTAAGATCCCTTCCAAAAAGGTAGGATCCTAAAGTAACCGTAATACAAGAGGCTAAAGATTTAAATAATTTACCTATTGAAGAACTAATTGGCTCACTAATGACATATGAAATGAGCCTCCTAGAACATTTTGAACTTGATGAACACTTGAACCACCTTCCAAAGAACAGGAAGGATTTGGAACTCCGAACTATGAAATACCACTTGAGTGATGACTCAAGTGATGAGGACAATGAGAACTTTGAACTTCGAACACTAAATTTTAATAAGTTCATTAAACAAAAATCTAAAATAGACAATGAACTTGAATGAAGGAAGAGGCCAAAGAAGAAGAAGAAGGCTTACAAAAAAGAATCAAGTAAAGAAGAGACAAAATGGGCTTTGACGGTTTTCGATAATAAGGTAAGAAACTCACCCAAGTTGCTTTTACCTTATTTTGAAATTACATGATGCTTTTCATGAATGCTTAACTTAGTTAGTAGGATTTTTTTCTTATATTTTTGGAAATTAAAACTAATTGTTTTTAAAAATTATGCTATGTTTTTCTTTTAGCATTTTTTAAAAATTATAAAAATGATCATGAAAAACTATATTGTTAAAGTTTCATGGATGTTATGATTCAAAACTTTGAATGATTATGAATGATGATTGCTTAGTTTATGATTTCCATATCGTATTTTGATGCATGGTTTAACACAAAAGTTAATTAGCATGATTATGTTTAATAGGGTTAATCCATGATTGTGTACTTTGGTTTTCATGCAATGAGGATTTGAAGTAATGTCGATTTAAAAATATCTATCTTGGATTAATGTGTCTTAATCCTTTTTATGATGAAGTTTTTATATGATGCATGTCTTCATGAAATCAATTGCAAAACTAAAAGACCTAACCCATAAATTTTCAAAATGAAAGAAATGTGGCTTTGATGTTGCCTTATGTTATATTTGGACTTAATAGTTTTCATGACGAAAATTATTTTTCAAAATTTTAAAATGATGTATGATTTTAGCAAAAGTTTGAGCATTGATCATCTTATTATAACAAATGAAAGAAAGAATTAAAATGATTTTGATGATGTATCATGAAAACATGCTTAATGATTATATTATACTTGATGACTTGAAATCTCATATTTTGAAATAATATATTCATAATGAATCCATGAATCTTGATGATTTTCGTATCACTTTTTAGCTTTAAACTTGATACATATCTTTCATGCAAAAAGTTTTTGGGCATGCTTATGTGAAATCTTGCTTGATAATGAAAATGCTCCATATATATGATCATGATAAATTCATGAATCTTGATGATTTTATATTGCTTTTGATTTCAAACAAGATGCATGATTTTTTATACAAAAAATTAATAGCATGTTTCAAGATAATGCTTGTATACCAAATATGATTAAAAGATAGAAACAAGCATATTGATGATTTCATTTTTATATGAAAATTTTGAACATGCTTATATAAGATCAACCACATAAAATAAAACACAAAAGTTAAAAATATTTTAATCATGATGTTTTATTTTTTATGTGTTTGGTCTTAACGGTTTTTATAACGAAACTTACATCTTGCTTTGAAATGTTGATACATGCTCACATGTAATCAATTTAAATTACTCTTATTAAAATTTTCGAATGAAAGATTTTGATGCATTTAATCTTGATGGGTTTAATGACAAACTTGTATTTTAAATTTATACAATGATGGCTTCCGTATAAATATTTGAACATATCTTATGAAATCATCATTGATAATGATGAAATAAAAATATTAATAGTTTATTATCATCCTTATTGATTTTATGATATCATGAGATTTTAAAGTTATTATATCTTGATGACAAACTCATGTTTGGATTTAAATTTTGATACTCATCTTTTGAAAATGAGCACACTTGTTTGAAACAAAATGAAACACATTATCATGATAAATTGAATCTCAATAATGTGTTATATTTTTGTCTTGATAGTTTTTATTATTAAACCTACCTTTCGATTTTAAATACTTACTTTGATCTGGCATAATAAGATAAATGATGAATCCATGTATACTATGTTCACATATAAGTCTCTTGAATCTCGAGAATGATTTTGATAATTTGATTGTGAGTTTCAAGTTAACAAAATGAGTTTGATGATTTTATGACTCCTCTCTTGATCTCTTAAAATCATGACTTTAAATTCTTGACTTGAGATATCTTTGCGAATCAAAATATTTTCCTCTATGATTGCTTCCTTTTACCATTAACTAAAGAGGAATACAATCCAAGTCTTGATATCTCGATAATTGATACTTGAATGAATTTGTGTACTTGATATTTGATACTTGAAATTTCTCATGAAACGTAATCTTGATGAGAATTCCTATGCATGAATCAAGTTGCTCTTTGTGCTATATCATTTCAAATGAATCATGAGCCTTGACATCATATCTTTCATTATATTAAAATGATAAGAATTCTTTGGCTTGTAGGCCTTATGTTGCAATTGAAAAATTGATATAAAAGAAATTTACCTTATGATGAATCAATGAATCATGATTTGATCCTTAATATTGATGTTCTTTTATATATCATGATTCTTGGTTGTATGACATTTATCTTGAATTGAAAATTGATAAATATGATTTTTGATATTACTAAAAAGAAAGTTATGAATCATGAATGATATCTTTTGGTTTTGATCCTTGTTGAATTTACATATTGATATCCTTCATGACATGATAACTAATGTATATTTTGATGCAAATTTATATTGATATGAAAAGTGGATGAAATTGAAATTTTTAACCATTGAGTCCTCCACTTCATTTTGACAAAAACTAAGGGGGAGCTAGCTTGTTAAATTCATATTAATGACTTGATGATTGAAATATTCATGTAGAATTTTGATATGTATCACTTGTCATGATTTGAATATTGAAGTAAAAGAAATTATGTTCTTCTTGATATCTTTTATGATGAATCACGAATCATGACTTGATCCATTAGATTGATGTAAACTTTTTTATGCAAAATTATGTGAAATGTTTATATCATCATATTTGATCCTCCCTTTCTTTTTGACATTGATAAAGGGGGAGAAAGTTTATTGCTAGCTTGCACCTTAAATGAAAAATTTACTAGCTCATTCAAGAGGAAGAAAATTGCTAGCTTGGCATGTCACAAAGAAATCAAAGTGCAAACTTACTATCTTGCTAGCCTACAAAAGAGGAAAAGAACTTGAATATCAAAAATTGCTACCTTGCAATTTCAAGAAAAATAAATTACAAATTTGTTCAAAAAGCAAGTGTTGAATTGCTATGCTTGGACATCTTTAAAAACCTTGCTATGATTGAATGCCTTAAAGTGGTATATATTGAATATCTTGATTGATAGCTAGTGTGATTGTAAAATTTGCATATCCTTGAAAACTAGCTATGATGCAACTTCTCCTTTTTGTTGATGGCATAGGGGGAGAAGTATATTGATAACTTCATGTATTGAATTGAATATTTTATATATTTACATGATGGTTTGATATTTCTCAAAACTTATGATACATGTTGCTTGGATTTGGGATAATCCAAAGTTTCTATCAATGACATATTGATAGAGGGAGTTTGTGTTAAACTCTGGGGAGTTATGGTTAACTCCATCAGTCATCAATTAGTTGTCATCATAAAAAAGGGGGAGATTGTTGAATCTCATATTTTGATGATGAAACTAATTGATTGTGGTTTATTGTTTAACTACGTTTTGAGTTACGCAGGTCTACTATCAATCAGGATTAGAAAGTTGACGTTGGAGGAATTGATGTTGCGCCGGAGGTGATCACGTCAGGATATTGGATGTCGAGCCGGAGGTACAATCGACAATCAACAGAAGGCTTTGTACGTCGAGCATCGAGCCTAAAAGAGCGTGTTATGCCAAGGATATCGGGGTTGCGGAGGTCAACCGCCGATTGGGCAACGGATCGTAAGAGAGGACGATGTGCCGAAGAATCGGATGAAGTGCCGACCAATGACGTGCCGGGCAACTGAATGTCAATTTGCGTTGTAATAACTATCTAGATCGAAGCACAACTTTTGTTTGTATATGTGCAAGATTAACTACAATGACGATGAAGACATAAAGCGAAACAAAGTACTAGAAGACAAGTGGGATGGATCGTTGGGAGTTCGAGAGTTTAACGGAAGTCCAAAGATTCATTTAGAGTGTTGCCGGAACCGGCTGAGAATGAGTAGGGAGCTTGCCGAAGGGTTTTCGGAAGTTCGCCAGAAGGTTCATCGAAAGTTTGGGGAGCTTGCCAATGAAGCTTATTGGAACTTGCCAAGATCATCGTGAAGTCCAGGAGCTTATCGGGAGTCCGCTGAATGGTTTTCGAGGGTTCATCGAGAGACCAACGGAAGTTCACCGGAAGCACGCCAGAAGAAGTCTTGACTTGTTGGACTTTGTAATAGCTTAGAAAATATCTTTAATTTTATAGTTATCATATTAATTTGGATTAGGATTAGGTGTTAATCCTATAACCCAAGTAGGGGCCCATTGGGCCTTGTCTGGGACCGGTTTGGGCTGAGTTTTCGGCCCAAACTCATAAGCTGAATTGTGTTAGGCAATGGCACCACCCAATAGCCAAGTGGTGCGCGGTGGAACCACCCACTAACCAAGCGCCAGGCGGTGGTACCCCCCAGCCTGGGGCAGTGGCACCGCCCAACGCCAGAAGGCAACGGCTGTAGCACCGCTGCCTTGGGCGGTGGAACCGCTTGTGCACTGTCAATCTGACAACTGATAGGCGATGGCACCGCCAGCACCGGGAAGCCCAGAAAAAATTTAAATTTAGAGCCTAATTTTGAATCCTTTTGGGGTCTATAAATACCCCAAGTGTTCCTGTAAGAAAAACAACAAGCACAACACTTTAAAAGCAAGAAAACTCTGCTTAAATCTCTCTAGAAAATCCTCCTTAGTTTTTCACTTGTATTCCATCGAAAGAAAGGAGAGGGTGCTTGTAAGGGTTTTCTCCTAAGCCTGTCAAAAGGAGATGAGTTGTAAGGGAGTTCATCCTCACCCGTTGGAAGAAGGACAGCTAGTGGAAAGCCGATGGCCTCAAGCAAGAGGAATCGAGAGTGGACGTAGGTCGGATGACCGAACCACTATAAAAATCTGGTTTGCATTTACGTTCTTGCTATTTACTTTGCTGCAAACTCTTTACACTTAATTTGATACTTTACTTCTCATCTCTGCAAACATCTTTAAGTTAGAGCTTTTCTTATATGATTTTACCGATACGGCTTTTATAATACGAAATGAAGTTTTCACCGTACGAAGTTTCCGAAGTTGATTTAAATCACCAAAAATTTATCATCTTTATCCACTGCACTAATTCCCCCCCCCTCTTAGTGTTGCTCGATCCCTAACAGACTTCCCTAGATGGGAAGAAGGAGACCCGATTGGTTGGATCTCGCGCACAAAGCGATATTTTCAATACTACAAAACCGCGGATGCATCTTTGGTAGAAATTGCGGCTATACATTTTGAAGAGGATGCCATACAGTGGTTTGATTGGTTTGAACACACTCATGGAGTCCTTTTATGGCAACAATTCAAAGAAGGACTGCTGATCCATTTTAGACCAACCGATTACGAGAACATCGACGGACAACTAGCAAAGATCCGCCAAACCACCACCATTCAGGAGTATCAAACTAGGTTTAAAAGGTTATCTAATCAAACTTATGATGGGTCTGAGAAATAGCTATTAGGGATATTTATTGAGGGCTTGAAGCTGGAGATCCGGGGAGAAGGTAAAGCACGACAACTGTACATGCTTATGGCAACCATCTCTTTCGCATGACTTCAAGAGGAGTGATTGAACCACGAAGCCCGGAGGACTAGGGTTGCTCCTCAACTAGAAATATTGAAGCCCTCAACCCCCCTACTATCAACCAAGCTTCTGCACCAAAAAAGTTGACAAGGGAAGAGCTTCGGGAGCGATCTACAAAGGGGCTATGTTGGCATTGCGACGAGCCATAGAGCCGCAAGCATCGCTGTAAAAAAGGAAAAATTCTTGTGATCGAACCAATGGAAGAAGAGGTCATTGAACAGCTAGAAGAGAGCCTTAAACATGAGGAAAAAGATGTGGAAGAAGAGCCATAATCGACTGACTTTATGGTTCACGCGTTAGCAAGCTACTCAAATCCGCAAACGATGAAAGTTAGAGGCCTTCTCAAACAATAACTGATCACTGTTCTCATTGATACGGGCAGCACTAATAACTTTTTAAATAGTAAGGTTGCTACTCAAATGGTGCTCCACATTGAAGGTTGCAGCAAGTTCGACATAAAGGTTGCCGATGATCGAATCCTAAAGTGTGACCAAAGATGCCCGCAGGTGAAACTATTACTGTAAGACCAAGAAATTGTTGCTGACTTCTTCCTCCTATCAATTGATGATTATGAGGCCATGTTGGGCATAGAATGGCTAACGATGCTAGGTGACATCTCTTGAAACTTTTCTAAGTTAATTATGAAATTCTACTACAAAGGCAAACATGTCATCCTACGCGGGAAGCACGGAAGCAACATAACCATCGTTTCGAACCAATGAATGGAGAAAGTTTTATACAAAATAAATAGTTACTTTTTGATGCATCTCCAGCAGCAACCAGAGAGAAAGAAAATAGAAATTGAAGATCAAAATCTCACCCAATTGCTTGCTGAATTTGACGACATTTTTTTTGAACCACGCGGTCTTCCTCTTACTCGGCAACATGACTACCGAATTCCAATTCTTTCGGGCAAACCACCAGTGAACACTTGGCCATACCACTATCCTCACCTCTAGAAGGATGAAATTGAGAAGATTATAAAGGAGATGCTTGAAACAGGGGTGATTCGGCCAAGCGACAGCCCTTATTCCTCACCGGTGCTACTTGTACGCAAGAAGGATGGAACTTGGTGGATATGCATCGACTACCGAGCTCTAAATGGCATCACCATTAAGGATAAGTACCCAATACTAGTGGTGGATGAACTTCTTCATGAGTTAAAAGGAGCTCAAGTCTTTATGAAGTTGGACCTCCGATCCGATTACCACCAAATTTGGGTATGTGAAGATGACATTCCATAAATTACTTTCTGCACACATAATGGCCATTATGAATTCTTGGTAATGCCTTTTGGACTCACTAATGCTCCGTCAACTTTTTAAAGTCTCATGAATGATATTTTTTGGAGCTTTCTTCGCAAATTTGTGCTGGTATTTTTCAATGATATTCTCATTTACAGCCCTTCTCTTGAGACTCATTTTCAGCACTTGTGGTTTATTCTGATGATCCTTCGAAAGAATACTCTTTTTGTTAAGCTATCAAAGTGCAGCTTTATCCAGCAAAAAGTAGAGTACCTTGGGCACCTAATATCAAAAGAGTGGTGGTAGACCCAACAAAATCGAAGCCATGTAGGGCTGACCGAAACCTACAAATGTGAAATTTCTACGTGGGTTCCTTAGACTAACAGGCTACTACCGAAAATTTGTGAAGGACTATAGGAAGATCAGTGCACCCCTCACTTTTCTACTGAAAAAAGATGCCTTCCAATGGTCAAATGAAGCCTTCGCTGCCTTCAATAAACTTAAGGCAACCATGATGATGACGTCCGTGCTAGCGCTATTAGATTTCAGCCGACCCTTCATCATTAAGGCCGATGCATCTAGAGTCAGAATTGAAACCATTTTCATGCAAGATGGTCGACTACTCGCATACACCAGCAAGGCGCTATCTCCATCCCATCAAAAAATGTCAATCTATGATAAGGAGATGCTCGCCATTGTGCACGCAGTAACGAAGTGGAGACCCTACTTGATCGACTGACGATTTTAAATTAAAACTGACCATAGAAGCCTCAAGTACTTTTTTAAATAGAAGATATCATCCCTAGAGTAGCAAAAATGGGTAACAAAACTTCTAGGATTTGATTATGAAATTATTTACAAAAAAGGGAAATAAAATATTATTACAGATGCACTCTCACGATTACCGAAGCAAACTGAATTTTTAGCCATCTCCCTTCCCACCACTGGCTTCCTCGAGGATATTAGGGAGGAATAGAAGGACCCAGAGACTAGCAACATCATTAAAAAATTAGAGGAGGATCCAAGTGCAATAGCTCACTATACTTAGGATTCAAAGGATCTACACTATAAAGGTCGTATTGTACTTATACCCGACTCCCCTTGTATCAAAATCATTCTACATGAAATGTACTCCACACCTTCAGTAGAGCACTCCAGATTTCTGAGGACCTATAAAAGAGTGAAGCAAATTTTTTATTGAAGAGGGATGAAAAAAATTATTTTTGAATATGTGGCACAATGTGATATATGTCAACAACAAAAAGGTGAAACAGTGGTGAGTCTAGGGAAACTACAACCACTACCCATACTAGACTCATTGTGGACTGACATCTCCATGAAGTTATCTCCACGTTTTTATGGACCCTATCAGATCATCGAGCATATTGGAGCATATAGACTTAAATTATCTGAGGATGCCAAAATTCACCCTATCTTCCACATGTCATGCCTCAAGCCCAAGTTGGGAAAACACGAGTCACTCCAGATTCAACTGCCCAATGCCACTGATGATGGAGATATTCAAGCTCAACCACAAGCTATCCTTAATCACAGAATCATGATATGTCGCCGATGTCCCTCTACTGAAGTATTAGTGCATTAGAATAATTTACCACTCGAAGATGCCACTTGGGAGAATTGTGATGACTTGAAGATCAAATTCTCAGAATTCATGGAGCGTCAGCCTCGAGGACAAGGCTGATTTGAAGAGGGTAGGTCTGTTAGGACTCTAGCTAGGAGAGTCCTAACCTGTTGGGACTCTAGCTAGGAGAGTCCTAATAGAGTTTCATTGATAAGGGAATTCATGTAAATCCTATCTAGTTGACCCTTATTAAAGAGGTGAAGAGGGTGGCTAGGATTAGGATTAGTTAGAAGGTTGCTTTTTAGAGAAGCATTAAGAGTTTATTAGAAGTAGGAGTCATGAGTAGGAGAGTTTATTAAAAGTAGGAGTCTTGAGTAGGAGAGTTTATTAAAAGTAAGAGTTTTGAGTAAGAGTCTTAACAATAGAGAGCTCTAGCTATACTAGGAATCTTGAGTTGGAGTCTTATATAAGCATGTAGCCTCCACCTCTTTGGAAGAAAAAAAGAAGATTCATCTACAATTATAGCCACCAGGCCAACTATTTAGAGGGTGGAACCCTTATAGCGTTCCAAGAGTTGATCTCTCTCAAAGATCAAATCTACATAGAATTCCTTTGAGGTTCTATCAATGACATTGCTTTGATACCAATTGTTAGGATCTAGAGTGGTATTAAGAGGGGGAGGGGGTGGTTTGGAGAGTTTGGGGGGTGTGGGGGGTTTAATTAGTGCAATGGATAAAAACCGTAAATTCAAAATGATTTTGAAAAGAGTTGTGCATTGAGAAGTTTCAGTTCGATGAAAATGATTTCAGCAAAGTGATTCGAGTGAATATGACAGAAGGTAGAAAGGAGGAGATCGAGAGATTATAGCTAAGTATAGATTGAAATGCAATAATTTAAAACTCGCATATTAAGATAAGTACGCAGCGATGTATAGTGGTTCAGTCAAATGACCTACGTCCACTTTTGAAACCTCCTCCGATGAGGTTCTCGACTTCCACTATCAATTTTTTCTTGAAAGGAAAGGACCAAGCACCCCTCTTATATATTGGGATCTAGAGCGGCACTAAAAGGGGGGGGGGGTGAATTAGTGCAGCAGATAAAGATGATAAATTTCAGCGATTAAAATAATGCTTTTGGAAACTTCGTACGATAAAAAGATAATTTGTTTCAATGAAAATGTATTAGAGAAATTATATCGGAAAAGCTCTAACTTAAAGACATTTGCAAGTGATAATGAAGTAGAGCATCAAAGCAAGTGGAAAGGGTTTGCAGCAAAGTAAATAACAAGAACAGAAATGCAAACCCAGATTTATAGTGGTTCGGTCATACGACCTATGTCCACTCTCGATTCCTCTTCTCTTAGGATTAGGATTAGTTAGAAGGTTACTTCTTAGAGAAGCATTAAGAGTTTATTAGAAGTAGGAGTCATGAGTAGGAGAGTTTATTAAAAGTAGGAGTCTTGAGTAGGAGAGTTTATTAAAAGTAGGAGTTTTGAGTAAGAGTCTTAACAATAGAGAGCTCTAGCTATACTAGGAATCTTGAGTTGGAGTCTTATATAAGCATGTAGCCTCCACCTCTTTGGAAGAAAAAAAGAAGATTCATCTACAATTATAGCCACCAGGCCAACTATTTAGAGGGTGGAACCCTTATAGCGTTCCAAGAGTTGATCTCCCTCAAAGATCAAATCTACATAGAATTCCTTTGAGGTTCCATCAGTGACATTGCTCTGATATCAATTGTTAGGATCTAGAGTGGTATTAAGAGGGGGAGGGGGTGGTTTGGAGAGTTGGGGGGGGTGTGGGGGTTTAATTAGTGCAATGGATAAAAACCATAAATTCAAAATGATTTTGTAAAGAGTTGTGCATTGAGAAGTTTTGATTCGATGAAAATGATTTCAGCAAAGTGATTCAAGTGAATACGACAGAAGGTAGAGAGGAGGAGATCGAGAGATTACAGCTAAGTATAGATTGAAATGCAATAATTTAAAACTCGCATATTAAGATAAGTACGCAGCGATGTATAGTAGTTCAGTCAAATGACCTACGTCCACTTTCGAAACCTCCTCCAATGAGGTTCTCGACTTCCACTATCAATTTTTCTTGAAAGGAAAGGACCAAGCACCCCTCTTATATATTGGGATCTAGAGCGGCACTAAAAGGGGGGGTGAATTAGTGCAGCGATAAAGATGATAAATTTCAGCGATTAAAATAATGCTTTTGGAAACTTCGTACGATAAAAAGATAATTTATTTCAATGAAAACGTATTAGAGAAATCATATTGGAAAAGCTCTAACTTAAAGACATTTGCAAGTGATAATGAAGTAGAGCATCAAAGCAAGTGGAAAGGGTTTGCAGCAAAGTAAATAACAAGAACAGAAATGCAAACCCGGATTTATAGTGGTTCGGTCATACGACCTATGTCCACTCTCGATTCCTCTTCTCTTAAGGCCATCGGCTTTTTCACTAGCTATCCTCTTTCCAACGGGCGAGGACCAACTCCCTTACAACACTCTCCTTTTGACTGACTTAGGAGGTAACCCTTACAAACACTCACTCACTCCTCTTTTGAAACTGAAAACGAATGAAAGCTAGATAAGAGATTTTAGAAAGATTTCTATGGAATTTTATTCCTTTTAAGATCTCTATACTTGTCTTTGCAACCCAGGGATGGGAGGGATTTTTATAAGCTCCAATTTGATTCAAACTTAGAGCCAAAAAACTTCCCATCCCCGGTTTACCGGGTACTGGCGGTACCATCGCCAGTCTATCTTTGACATTGGGTGGTACCACCGCTCAGTCTGGCGGTACCACCGCCTAACACATTGACACAGTTAGTATACTAGGCGGTACCACCGCCCCAGCCAGCGGTGCCACCACCCAAGCACTCTGCCCCAAGGCGATACCATCGCCCAGTCTAGGCGGTTCCATCGCCTAGATGTTCTGGGGAGCTAGACCTGGGCGGTGCCACTGCCCCAGTCTGGCGGTGTCACTGCTAGACAGCATCTAGCACTCTTAGTTGGGCCTTAAACCTAGCCCAAACCGATCCAATACAGGGCCTAGTTGGCCCCTAATAGGGTTAAAGGATTAACACTTAATCTTAACCCTAATTATATGCTAACTATGAAATTAAAGACATTTCTAAGCTATTACAAAGTCCTTAAGTCGAGACTTCTTTCTTCGGTGAACTTCCGGTGGTCTTCCGATGAACCCTCGGATACCATTCTATGGACTCCTAGCAAGCTCCTGTACTTCACGATTGATCTTGGCGAGTTCCAACGAGCTTCTTCGGCAAGTTCCGATCTTTCTCGGTGAACTCCGTGAACTTCCGATGAACCTTTCGGCGAACTTCCAAAAACCCCTTCGGCAAGCTCCCTACTGATTCTCGGCTAGTTCTGGCAGCACTCCGACGAATCTTCAGACTTTCGTCAAATTCTCAAACTCCCAATGATCCATCGCACTTGACTCCGACACTTTGTTTCGCTTTATGTGTTCATCATTATCACAGTTAATCTTGCACATAAGCCAAAACTCTACTTCGATCTAGATAGTTATTATAACACGAATTGACATTCTATTGCCCGACACGTCATTGGCTTATCGGCGCTTCGTCCGATACTTCAGCACATTGTCCTCTCTTATGGTTTGTTGTCCAATTGATAGCTAACCTCCGTAGCCCCGATCTCCTTAGCACAACTCTGCTCTTCTTGGCCCGATGCTTGATGTTCAAAGCCTTCTATCGATTGTCGACCGAACCTCAGCACGATATCCAATATCTTGACGTGTTCCTCCGACGCAACGTCAATTTCTCCTGCGTCAATTATCTAATCCTGATCGAGTAGACCTGCGTCACTCAAAACGCAGTTAGACAATAAATCATAATCAATTAGTTTCATTATCAAAATCTGAGACCTAACATTACAAACTTTTACAAGTGGTTCATACTCTCTTATAGAACTTTTACAAATGAGACTTGGGAGGTGAACACTCAAGCTATCAAATGTAATTTTGCTAGAGCTTTAACTCAGTTTTTATTACTTCTCAATGTGCTTAGCCAACTGAGATGTAAGGGGTATTTATAGACTCAATTGGCTTCAGAATTGGAGCCATAAAGAGTCTCATCCTGGATTTTCAAGTACTGACAGTACCATCGCTTGGCACTGGCGGTACCACCACCAGTTGACCCTGCTCTATTAGTATACTGGGTGGTGCCACTACCCAGTCTAGTGGTACTATCGCCTAACAGAGTCCTCGGACTCTATAGTGGGGCGGTACCATTGCTTGTCAAGCGGTACCACCATTGACAAGTAATAATTGTCAGTGGTACTACCGCTGACCTGGGGCAATACCACCGCCCAGACCACCTGAGAACTAGTTCCTAGAGCGATGCCACTGCCCCAGTCTGGTGGTGCCACTACCAGACATGGTCCAGCACTACTGAATGAGTCTTGAATCCAGCCTAATTTAGTCCAATTAAGACCCAATTAGCCCCTACTAGGGTTAATTATGCTTATCATCTAATCCTAACCCTAATTATATGCTAACTATAAAATTAAGACATGTTTCTATCTAAATTATGATTCGATGACGTCGAGTCTTTTTTCAGTGAACTTCCGATGAACTTCCGGTGGACTTCTGACGCACAATCGGATATCTTCCGATGGACTCCCAGCATCCTCCTAGACTTTATGGCAAGTTCAACGAATCTTTTGGCAAGCTTCCGAACTTTTCTTGGTGAGCTCCATGAATCTTTAATGATTTTTCCAATAAACTTTTGAAACCTTTGCAAGTCCCCGATTCATTCTTGGCGAGTTTTGGTAGCACTTTCGATGATCCTTCGGACTTCCGACAAAGTCTCGAACTCTCAATGTACTTGACTCTGGTAATTTACTTTATATCTTCATTGCTATCGTAGTTAATCCTATACACTTATCTCAATAATATGGATTAGATCAAAGAACCTATCAATTGACTTCATCATCAAAATCCAAGATTCAACAACACATTTGGTAGATACTACGATGAGTAGATGTTCGGATATGAGTGTTAGGATTTGAGCGACACTGAGAGAGGGGGGTGAATTAGTGCAGCGGATAAAAATCATACTTTTTAAATTGATTTCGGAAAGAGTTGTCCGTAAAGAAATTTTGATCTAGCAAAATGATTCGAGTGAGTGCAAATGAAGGTAGAGAGGAGGAAATCGAGAGATCACAGTAAGCATAGATTGAAATGCAGAAACTTAAAACTCACACATCAATAGAAGTATGCAACGATGTATAGTGGTTCGGTCAAATGACTTACGTCCACTTCCGAAACCTCCTCCGATGAGGTTCCTAACTTCCACTATTAAATTTTCTTAAAGGGGAAGGACCAAGCATCCCTCTTACAAACTTTTACATGTGGTTCACACTCTTACAGAATTTTAACAAAGTAAAAACTTGGGAGGTGAACACTCAAGCTATTGAATGCAGTTTTACTATAGCTTTGACTCAATTTTTATCACTTCTCAATGTACTTAGCTAGTTGAGAAGAGAGGGGTATTTATAGACTCAATTGGCTTCAGGTTTAGAGCCAAGAAGAGTCACATCTTGGATTTTTGGGTACTGACGGTACCACTACCAGTTGACCCTATTCTGCTAGTGTACTGGGTGGTACCATTGCCCAGTCTAGCGGTATTACTGCTTGACAGGGTCCTCGGACTCTATGAATTGACGGTGCCACTGCCTGTTAGGTGGTACCACCGCTAACCAAGGGTGGTACCACCACCCAAACCACTTGGGAACTAGTTCCCTGGATGGTGCTACCGCCAAACATGGTCAGCACCGGTGAATGGGCCCTGAATATAGCCTAATTCAGTTCAATTAAGGCTTAGTTAGCTCCTACTAAGGTTAATTAGGATTATCACCTAATCCTAATCCTAATTATAGACTAACTATAAAATTGAAAATATATTCTAAGCAAATTAAAAACTGACAACGTCGAGTCTTCTTCCGGCGAACTTCCGACGGACTTCCAACACACTCTCGGATATCTTTCGGTGGACTTCCAACAGCCTCCCGGACTTTATGGTGAGTTTGACAAATCTTTTGGTATGCTTTTGAACCTTCTCGGTGAGCTCCGTGAACCTCTGACGATCTTTCCAGTGAACTTCCGAACCCTTCGGCAAGTCCCCGATTCATTCTCGGCTAGTTCCGACAACACTTTCGACGATCCTTCAGACTTCCGGTGGACTCTCGAACTCTAAACATACTTGACTCTGACAATTTGCTTAATGTCTTTATTGCTATCGTAGTTAATCCAGATCCACTCACAAATCCAATCCCACTTCTTTTTTCGACGTGACCCTTGATTGCAAGGATCAAGTCTAAGCCCTTGCTACTGACCTTAAACTTATTTAAGATCTCTTTAAGTAGTAAGTTCTCCTTTTTGATTGCCTCTAAGTATTCATACTTAGAGCATGGAGGTAAAGAGAGAGTTTCAAGTTTAAGACTTTTAAGTTTATCTAATAAGATAGCATGCTCCTTTTTTAACAAATTAAACTTTTTGCTAATAGCTCTACACTCATCAAATAATTCATGAAAAGCAATTGAAAGTTCGTCAAAAGATAAATCTTCATTAAATAACTCACATACCTCTTCTCCGAGAACCATCAATGCGAATTTAGCCTCCTCCTTGTTGTTTTATTCTTCATCTTCGAAGCCACTTGAATCATCTCATGTCACCTTTAAAGCTTTCTTCCTCCTTGGTTGCTTCTTGTTGGCTTGGGGTATTCATTTTTGAAGTGTCATGGCTTCTTGCATTCGTAACTTATCGCTTGTTCTTTTTTTTGTTCAAGTTTATTTTTAGTATTATTTTTAAATTTATTCCTTCTTATAAATTTTTTGAATTTTTGAGTCAAGAGTGCAAGTTCATCATCAAGGTCCTCATCACTTAAACATTCTTTCAAGTGGTCTTCTTGTGTTCTTAATGTCATATCCTTTCTGTTCTTTGGAAAGAGATTCTTGAGCTCATCATGAGCATGTCATATCATTTCGTAGGTCATCAATGACTCAATGAGTTCTTCGAACAAAAATTTTTTTAGGTCCTTGGCCTCTTGAATGGTCGTAGCTTTTGGATCTCAACTCTTTGGAAGGGATCTTAAAATTTAGTTACAAGTTCGAAATTAGAAAAACCTTTATCAAGTGGTTTGAGTCCATTGACGACATCCGTGAAATGGGTGTACATATCTCCGATGGACTCACTTGGTTTCATCCGAAATAATTCGTAAGAGTGCACCAAGAGGTTGATTTTGGACTCTTTCACTCGGAGGCCGAATAGGATGAGAATCACAAGGAGTTATGATCGATAAGATTTGCCTACCTTTCCGGGCTTACCGTGATTGGTCGAATCTCTCGAAGTTACATTAAGACACCGATTGGTTCTTGATCCCCACTAGTGATCCATCGAGGGTCTCCGATTTGCTAGTCATATGTGCCCTGCAAACTAATCACATGAGTGATGGCACTTGTGACTTGATATGCACTCTTTTTCTTTGCTTATTATTAGGCATTTTATCACTTTATCTTGTTGCATATATTGTGATGTCCTTGGATCTATGCAATGGGAATCAGATCATGATGAGATCACGATAATGAGACCGATTCACCTTTAAACATAGACCCTAAATAATCTTGGTCATAGGTTACTCGAGAGGGATATCGAGATAACTGGATAGACTAGTATGCTGTATACCCATCTATATAATGGAGGTGGCTGGTCCCATAGCTACTCGTGTGGGAACACTAAGGGTACAGTGCAAGTGCTCATTGGGGAGTGAGTTCACTGATTGATCCGCCTACGGAATGCTGGATGGTTATTGATACCTCACGTCAGACAGCGATTCCGTAGTCCTAGTAGTGTATCTGGTTTTTAGACTTGAGACACCAAGGATGTCCTGTATGAGTCCTCTACTCTTTGATACCAAACAGCCAGTGGAGACAGTGGGAGTGTGATAGAGTTGAGCGAGGTTAGAGAACCTAGCTCAAGCACCATTCCACAGCCAGAGTCTGTTTAGGTACGTAATGCATAAGTTCTAACTTTATGTAGGTCTAGTAGAGTATCTCATCCTCCTGAGAGATATGTGAGACATATCAGAAGAGAGGATATTGAGGATCCTCAGACCTATGAGAAGGCTATTATGAGCATAGACTCTGAAAAATGGCAAGAAGCCATGAATTCAAAAATGAATTCCATGAACACCAACAAGGTTTGGAACCTGGTTGTTGCACCCGAAGGTATTGTACCCATTGGCTGCAAGTGGATCTTTAAAAAGAAGATTGGAGTTAATGGAAAGGTAGAGACCGATAAAGCAAGTGGATCTTTAAAAAGAAGATTGGAGTTAATGGAAAGGTAGAGACCGATAAAGCAAGGCTAATGACTAAGGGGTATCGTCAAAGGTAAGATGTTGACTATGACGAAACTTTCTCACCTGTAGCCATGCTAAAATCCATTCGAATTCTATTGGCTATTATAGCACACTATGATTATGAGATCTGGCAGATGGACGTCAAAACTGTATTCCTCAATGACAACCTCGAGGAGGAGGTGTATATGATACAGCCTAAGGATTCGTGTCCAGGGATAACCCAAATAAGGTATGCTAGTTACTTAGGTCCATTTATGGATTGAAGCAAGCTTCCCGAAGTTGGAACATAAGATTTGATAAGGCGATCAGATCTTATAACTTCGTTAAGAACGAAGTTGAGCCTTGCGTGTACAGGAAGGTAAGTGGGAGCACTATCATCTTTTTGGTATTATATATGGATGGCATCCTGATCATTGGGAATGATATAGGAATGCTCTCTATAGTAAAGGCTTAGCTATCTAGGCACTTCTCCATGAAGGACTTAGGGGAAGCATCCTACGTATTGGGGATACGAATCTATAGAGATAGATCCAGGAGGATGCTTGGCTTGTCCCAGTCCAGGTACATAGACACCATTGTCAAAAGGTTTGACATTAAAAATTCCAAGAGAGGTCTTATACCAATGAGACATAGAATACCACTTTCTAGGAGTATGTCCCTAATAGCTCCCAGAAAAGACACACATGGATAGGATACCCTATGCCTTAGTGGCATGGTCTATCATGTATGTTATGCTATGTATCAGGCCTAATATAATGTATGCTCTGAGTGTCATGAGCAGGTATCAGGTAGATCTAGGCTTGGAGCACTGGAAAGCAGTGAAATGTATCCTTAAGTACTTGAGAAGGACTAAGGATCTTTTATTGGTATATGGAGGAAGTAGCCTCAGGGTTGAGGGCTACATAGACTCGAGCTTCCAGTCCAATGTCAATGATAGCAAATCTAATTCAGGGTATATGTTCACCCTGAATATAGGAGCAGTATGCTGGAAAAGTTCCAAGTAAGACACTATTACTGACTTGACAACAGAGGCGAAATACATTGCTACGGTAGAGGTAGCAAAGGAGGGAGTCTAGATGAAGAAGTTCAATACAGACTTGGGAGTCATGTCAAGCAGTGAGGATCTGATTCCCTTATATTATGACAATGACGGGGTGATTACTCAAATAAGGGAACCGAGGTCTCATCAGAAGTGTTCTGAGGAGGTTCTAACTTATTAGAGAGATCGTGGCCAGAAGAGATGTTGTAATGGAAAGAGTTCCATCCGAAGATAACATTACAAATCCATTGACAAAGCCATTGACTCATTGTCTTTGAGCATCACAGAGGTCCGATGGGGATCAAACATATTGGTGATTGGCTTTAGGTCAAGTGGGAGATTGCTAGTCATATGAGCCCTACAAACCAATCACATGAGTGATGGCACTTGTGACTTGATATGCACTCTTTCTCTTTGCTTATTATTGGCATTTTATCACCTTATCTTGCATGTTGCATATATTGTAATGTCCTTGAATCTGTGTAATGGAAATTGGATCATGATAAGATCATGATAATGAGACTGATTCACCTTTAAGCACAGACCCCTAAATAATCCTGGTCATAGATTACTTGAGAAGGACATCGAGACAACCGGATAGACTGGTGTGCTGTATACCCGTCTATATGATGGAGGTGGTTGGTCTCATAGCTACTCATGTGGGGACACTAAGGGTACAGTGCAGGTGCTCATTGAGGAATGAGTTCATTGATTTATCCGCCTATAGAATGCTGGATGGTTATTTATACCTCATGTCAGACAACGATTCCATAGTCCCAGTAGTGTATCTGGTCCTTAGACTTGAGACACCAAGGATCTCCTATATAAGTACTCTACTCTTTGATACCAGACTTGTAGGTTTAGAAAGTTCCAGATCTAGTACAACCGGTTATTGAGAGTGGTAGCTAACCTTATGAAGGCTATTGAGTGTCAATAGAGGATCATCCGCTCTTAGTATCATGAGAGGAATATCCTATGTATTCTTGCTCAAACACTTCTGATGTATAGAGTTCACCTAGTTCCTCAAGGACCATGAGATTCTATCCCAGTGGGCACCTAATTATATACATTAACTCAATGGTCTATCTGAAAGGAGGAATCATAAATGGTTAGACAAGGTGCAATCTATGATAAGTTTCACTGACCTACCTATCTCATTCTTGGGCTACACTCTAGAGTCCACAACTTATCTTTTGAACATAGTTTCAACTAAGGTTGTTAAGATTTGAGGCTATCCTGCCCATGTTAAGAGACACAACTCTGACAAATTAGAATATAGGATAGAAGAGTACCAGTTCATGGGATATCTCAAGGAAACTTATGGGTATTATTTCTATCACCTTAAGGACCTAAAGGCCTTGGTAGCTAAGAGAGCAGTGTTCCTTGAGAAGGAACATATTCTTAGTGGAGATAGTGAAAGCGTAATAGAGTTAAGCAAGATTGGAGAACCTAGCTCAAGCATCATTCCACAGCTAGAGTTTGTTCAGGTACCTAGTGCTAGGATCTAGAGCGGCACTAAGAGAGGGGGTGAATTAGTGCAGTGGATAAAAACCGTCTCTTGGGATCCCACTCTCTTATAGAATTTTCATTCCATTCGTTCATAAGAAGAGAAGATTTTTAAAAGCCATTTTTAATAATATTTCAAAGTTTAAAATCCATAAAAATAAAAAAATCTTCATATGAGTCTTTCAATAGGTGTAATCCGACCCATTAAACATAGGCGGACGTATAATTAAATGACCCTCTTGCATGCCGGAATATACCATCTCTCTTGGGTTTTAAGCCAAATGAGAGTGACCTCACTCTGATACTAACTATTAGGATCTAGAGCAGTACTAAGAGGGGGGGGGGTGAATTAGTGTAGCGGATAAAAACTATAACTTTAAAGCGATTTCGAAAAAGGATATGCGTTGAGAAGTTTCGGTCCGATGAAAAAGATTTCGACAAAGTGAATGTTTTGATTAAATATAAAAGAGAGTCGAGAGATTACAACCAAGTAAAAATTGAAATGCAGCAATTTAAAAACTCACACTAAGAGAAGTATGCAGCGATTTATAGTGGTTCGGTTAAATGACCTACGTCCACTTCCGAAACCTCCTCCGATGAGATTCTCAACTTCCACTATCAATTCTTCTTGAAGGGGAAGGACCAAGCACCCCTCTTACAGACTTTTACAAGTGATTCACATCCCTTATAAATTTTTTACAAATGAGACTTGGGAGGTGACACTCAAGCTTTCGAATGCAAACTTTGCTAGAGTTTTGACTCAGTTTTTATCACTTCTTAATGTGCTTAGCCAACTGAGAAGTGAGAGGTATTTATAGGCTCAATTGGTTTCAGAATTGGAGCCAAAAAGAGTCATATCCTGGATTTTTGGGTACTGACGGTACCACCATCAATTGACTATACTCTGTCAGTGTATTGGGTGGTACCATCGCCCAGTTTGGCGATACTATCGCCTGATAGTAGGCGGTACCACCGTTGATAGGTAATAACTATCAACGGTACCATCATTGACCTGGGGTGGTACCACTGCCTAGATCACTTGGGAACCTATTTCTAGGGCAGTGCCACCATCAGACATGGTTCAGTACTACTGAATGGGCCTTGAATATTGCCCAATTTTGTCCAATTAAGGTCTAGTTGGCCCCTACAAGGGTTGATTAGGATTATCACCTAATTCTAACCCTAATTATATGCTAACTATGAAATTAAAACTTATTCCTAAGCAAATTAAAATCGGGTGATGTCAAGTCTTTTTCTGGTAAGCTTTCGGCGAACTTTCGATGGACTTCCGACACACCCTCGGATATT
Organism: Musa beccarii; assembly: GCA_024322285.1. NCBI lineage: Eukaryota > Viridiplantae > Streptophyta > Magnoliopsida > Zingiberales > Musaceae > Musa > Musa beccarii. The sequence goes on along the minus strand of CM044401.1, from coordinate 34,625,386 downwards.
TTCCGACGGACTCCCAACAGGCTCCCGAACTTTGTGGCGAGTTCTGATGAATCATTGGTAAGCTTCTGAACTTTCTCGATGAGCTCTGCGAACCTCCGATGAACCTTCCGGTGAACTTCTAAAACCTTCGGCAAGTCCCCGACTCATTCTTGGCCAGCTTTGGCAGCACTTCTGATGATCCTTCAGACTTCCGATGAACTCTCGAACTCCCAACATACTTGACTCCAACAATTTGCTTTATGTCTTTATTGTTATCACAGTTAATCCTGCATATTTATCTCAATTATATGGATTAGATTAAATAACCTATCAATTGACTTATCATCAAAATTCGAGATTCAACACCTAGCACACAAGTTCTAATTTTACAAAGATCTGATAGAGTACCTCATCCTCTTAAGAGATATGTAGGATATTTCAAAAGAGAGGATGTTGAGGATATTGATCTTTAGACCTACGAGGAGGCTATTACGAGTATAGACTTCAAGAAATGACAAAAAGCTATGAATTCCAAGATGGATTTCATGTACCCCAACAAGGTTTGGAACCTAGTTGATGCACCTGAGGGTATCGTACCCATTGGTTACAAGTGGATCATCAAGAAGAAAATTGGAGCAATTGGAAAGGTGGAGACCTATAAAGCAAGGCTAGTGGCTAAGGAGTATTATCAAAAATAAGGAGTTGACTATGATAAAACTTTCTCACCCATACCCATGCTAAAATCCATCTGAATTCTATTCTCTATTGCAGCACACTATGGTTATGCGATATAGTAAATGGACATAGAAGTGAATTCCTCAACGGTAATCTCGAGGAGGTGTATATGATATAGCCTAAAAGATTCATATCCAAAGACAGTCCAAATAAGGTGTGTAAGTTGCTTAAGTCCATCTATGGACTAAAGTAAGCTTTCTGAAGTTGGAACATAAGATTTGATAAGGCAATCAGATCTCATGACTTCGTTAAGAATGAAGATAAGCCATGCATGTATAGGAAGGTAAGTGAGAGCGCTATCACTTTTTTGGTACTTTATGTAAATGACATCCTGATCATTGAGAATGATATAGGAATGCTCTCTATAGTAAAGGCTTGGCTATCCAAACACTTCTTCATAAAAGACTTAGGAGATGCATCCAATATCTTGGGAATTTGGATTTATAAAGATACATCCAAGAGGATATTCAGCTTGTCCCAGCCTAAGTACATAGACACCATTGTTAAAAGGTTTAGCATGAAAAATTTTAAGAGAAGACTCATATCGATGAGACATGGGACATGACTTTCTAGGAGTATATCCCTAAAGACTCTAGAAGAAAGGATAAACAAGAATAGGATACCTTATGCCTCGATGATAGAATCTATCATGTATGCTATCCTATGTACCAGGCCCAATATAGTGCATGCTCTGAGTGTCACGAGCAGGTATCAAGCAGATCTAGGCTTAGAGTATTTAGTGTATTCTTAAGTACTTGAAAAGAACTAAGGATTTTTTATTAGTATACAAAGGAGGTAGTCTCCAGATTGAGAGCTACATGAACTCAAGTTTCCAGTCTAATGTCAATGATAGCAAGTCTAATTTAGGGTATGTATTCATCCTAAATGGAGGAGCAGTGTACTAGAAGAGTTCTAAGTAAGACACTACTACAGACTCGACCATAGAAGCAAAGTACATTACCATGGCAGAGGCAGCAAAGGAAGAAGTTTGGATGAAGAAGTTCATCATAGATCTAAGAGTCGTGCTAGGCAGTGAAGAGCCAATTCCCTTATATTACGATAACAATGGAGCGATTACTCAAGTGAAGGAATCCAGGTCTCATTAGAAGTCTAAGCACATTCTGAGGAGGTTCCACCTAATAGAGAAATTATGGCCTAACAAGATGTAGCAGTGGAATAAGTTCCATCTGAAGATAACATCATAAATCCACTGATGAAGTTATTATCTCATATTGTCTTTAGGCATCACATAGGTTTGATAAGGATCAAACATGTAGGTGATTGGCTTTAGGTTGAGTAAGAAATTGCTAGTTATAGGTGCCTTGCAAGCCAATCACGTGAGTGATGGCACACGTGACATGATATATACCTTTTTTTCTTATTATTTATTTAATTTTTTTTCACTTTATATTGCTTGTTGCATGCATTGTGATGTTCATGGATCTATGCAATGAGAATCGAATCATGATGAGATTATAATAATGAGACTAATTCACTTTTAAACATAAACACTAAATAATCCCGATCATAGATTACTCGAGAGCAACATTAAGATAACTGAACAGATTAGTGTATTGTATCACTATCGATATGATGGAGGCAACTAGTCTCATAGCTACTCATATGGGAACACTAGGGATATAGTGCAGGTGCTCATTGGAGAATGAGTTTACTGATTGATCTGCTTACGAAATGCTAGATAGTTGATAATACCTTATTGTCAGGTAGTGATTTCGTCATTCTAGTGGTGTATTTGATTCTTAGACTTGAGATAACAAGGATGTCCTATATGAGTACTCCACTCTTTGATATCAGACTTATAGATCTAGAAGTTCTAGATCTAACACAGTCGGTCATCAAGAGTGACAACCAATCTTATGAGAGAAATTGAGTATCGATAGAGGATCACATGCTCTCGGTGTCATGAGAAGAATATACTATGTGTTCTTACTTAGACAAATCCCTAGCCAGAGTCTTTTGGATTGAGAGAGAAAGAGTTCTTCAGGAGAATTTGATTAGAGTAAGACTCGAGTAAAAATCATATGGACTTGACAGCACCATGCTCGGTATATAGTCTTTAGGATATTAGATAGATGAGGAATTATAGATACATAGTAACTGAGGATAGACAGGTTCAATGGATTGGATTCCCTTATATTATTTAGGGACTATAACGTAGTGGCCTAGTACATTTGTAGTCGATAAGTCAAGTAAATTATTATGGAGATAATAATTCACTAAGTTAGAAGGAGTTCTGATAGGCATGACTAATGTATAGGATATTGGGCCTAGAGAGTTACACACATATGGTAGTTATTGTGACGAGTAGAGGTTCAGATATAATATATCCGTTGGAGCCCCTATCTTATTGGATATCTAGTAAGCCCATAAATTATTGGATCATATGGATGGAATTCAATAAGAGCCTATAAGAGATTATTAGGTAGAGATCAACTAATCTAAAATGCTTGGGTAATTAGATCAAGATCTAGTACCTAATAGGGCAGGATCCATTAGGGTTAAGTTGACAGGGAACCTCTATAAATAGGAGGAAACCAAAGGGTCATAGGTTAAGACCCTTTCGGTTACCACCTCCTATTCTCCTCTCCCTCTCTTCTCCTTAGCTAGTAGCCCTTATTTAGGGCATGTGGACAACAAGAAAGTCTATGATAAGGCTCTGATACCAAATGATAAGCCTCTAATACCAAATGATAAGACCCCTTGAGGTTTTATCGTGGAAAAGGCGAAAGCAGCGAAGGAGAAGATAAAGACATGGAAGAAAAGGGGATAATGATCGCTTCGAGGGGATCGACCTCCCTGATCACTTTGAGGGGATCGGCCTCCTTTGATCACTTCGAGGGGATCGACCTCCTTAGTTTAGCCAAAAGACTAAATAATTCTTCATTGCTTTTCTCCTTGTCTGAAAGAAATAGTTACATCCCTATTTATAGAGTCCCCTAGGACTTGGACTCTTATTAACCGACTCCTAACCGAATCAGTAACTGACTCCCTACTAGACAACTCCATAACATTATCCAAAGCATTATCCAAAGCTTAGAAAGTAAAAGATTCATAACAGTTTCACCCTCATCAAATCAGCCTTGTCCTCAAGGCTGAGTGGCATTAAATTCGGCACAAGGTATCTATGGCGCATTACAACTCACTAATCAAGTAAGTACAACCTCCATCTTTTGATAGTGTGAGCAACAGGTTGGCCTTTTAGTGTAAGAGTCGTTATAGTCTTCGGGAGAACCCTCTTCATCCGACGGCTAGTAGCAGTTGTGGCTTTACTTCTTCTTCTTTCCTTTAGGATCATCACTTCGAAGACTTCCAAGGGTAGCAAAAAGAAATCCTCCAATAGTTTTTGGCCCTGTATAATTAGCTTTATCTTTGAACATTTGCTATCACAAGTTAAAGTTTATTTATAAGTGACATTTACTTCTAATTTATCACAGTTTTTAATATGGTAGGCCAATCGATCAATACCCTTGTTGTCCATGAAATCGTTAGTGCTACTAGTATCAATCAGAACTATAATAGGTTGATGTTCCTAAATTCCTTCAACTTCATGATCGGAGTCAACTTTGTCAGCTTTCGGATCCTCCCTAATTGGTTCAATTACTAGAAGTTGCCCTTGTTTACATCTATATTCCTTACTCCACTTTTTATCATAATGCCAACACAAACTATTTGTTGATCTTTCCTTGAGCTCTTCTCGAGTGTTACGGTTGTGGCTGGGAATAGATAGGTATGGTGGCACTCTGATCATTTGTTTGTTGTCACTTCTGTTTTGACGATATTCCATACTGATTTTTTCCTCCTGTATGCGTGCAAATGAAATTGTAGCTATCATAGTGCGAGGTTTTCGGGCTTTAACTTCACATCTAATATTCGGATTAAGCCCTTTAATAAAGGTACCCACAAGTTGTCGTTCAGACCAATCCCTAACTTGATTTAATAATCGCTCAAATCTACCCTGATATTCCAATACTGTAAAAGTTTGATGAATTTTTGTAAGCTGTCCATCTATATTCTTATACTCAGATGGTCCAAATTAAATAAGCCCTCTATTGAATTGCTCCCATAAGGGAACTCCGTGGCAAGTTTCATACCAGTCATACCACTGAAGTGCATTACTATCTAACTGGATGGAGGCTATTTTCACTTTGGATTCTTCAGGGGTTCTGTAGAAACGAAAGAATTTCTCTGCCCTCGAAATCCAACTAGTCAGGTCTCCATCTTCCCATCTTGGAAAGTTCACCCGAATGCATGGGTAGCCATAGTCAAATTCTCGTGGCCCCTTTCCTATATGTCTAGATCTGTTCATCGTAGAGCGTGAACTTCTATCTTGTTGTAATTTATAAAAATCCTCCAATAGACTTCTTTTAAATTTAGTAAGTGTCTCCTATAGGCGAGTCTCAATTCTGATTTCGAGTGTTTACATTTGGGCTTTTACTAAGTCATTGCTAGCCATTGCGTAAGACTGAAGATTTGTAATTCTTCATTCATGCTTCTGATGTCTGGTTAAGGGCATCAGCACCGAACGCGTGAACTGCGAAGTGCAGCGTAAGGCTCGCTACAGTTGTTGTGAGGAGAAAAATTCTATTTCTCCATGCTACGTGTGATATTACTGTAGGGCTACGATGAAAAAAAAGTGATGGTTGCTACCGAGATCGGTGGCTGCGACGGCGATGGTCATGGAGGGAAAGAGTAGGGGCAGCAGGGAAGGGTGTGGGCTGAGAAGCAATGGTGGCCTAGATGCGAGGCCGCCGGTTGCAACAGCAGCGGCGGTGAGAGGGGGCAGAGATCACTGGCCATAGAGATGGCGGTGGTCGCGGTTGGGAAGAGCTCTGTTTCACCGTAGAACAAGGGCGGTGGGGGTGCATGGGTCGGGAAGCAGCGGCGGTTGCTGGCCGAGAGGGCAGTGACGGCGATGGCCGCTGGCAGCGGCGGCGATGGAGAGGGGCAGCAATCATGCGGCTAGATCTGCATTGCCGAGGGAGCAACGGGGCTAGATCTGCATTGTCGAGGCAGCCGGGGAGATGACCTCTGGCCGGAGGCTACGTCGGCGACGGTCGCGGGCCGAGCACAGCGGCAGCGGAGGGGGGTGTGTGGCCGTCGATTGAAGCAGGGGGGGAACAGGGGAGTTCCACCCCTTGCGTGGTCACCGGTGAGGTGAGCGCAGGGAACAGGGAACGTGGCCATGTTCTTCTGTGTTCGCCCCCTTTTCTTTTCTTTTTTTTTATTGGGGCTACAACAAGGTTGATGCAAAGTTGCAGCGAAAATACCGAGGATCATCACTCTGATACCAAATGATAAGGCTCTAATACCAAATGATAAGATCCGTTAGGGTTTTATCATGGAAAAGATGAAAGAAGCGGAGGAGAAGTAGAAGAAATGGAAGAAAAGAGGATAATGATCGCTTCGAGGGGATCGGCCTCCTTTGATCGGATCGACCTCCTTAGTTTAGCCAAAAGACTAAATAATTCTTCATTGCCTTTCTCCTTGTTTGAAAGAAATAGTTACATCCCTATTTATAGAGTCCCACATAGAGTCCCCTAGGACTTGGACTCTTATTAACCGACTCCTAACTGAATCAGTAACCGACTCCCTACTAGACAACTCCATAACATTATCCAAAGCATTATCCAAAGCTTAGAAAGTAAAAAATTCGTAACAGTCTAACCCTTTCTTGATTGCGTGATGCGCATAGCGAGGAGATTTGTGTAGCAATTTGAGGACATCTTCGAAGCCCCAATTGTGTGGATCACCACTAGAGAGGAGGATACTTGACCTCCTTCATCCTCTCTCATAGATCTGTAGGATTTCAGGGATAATCTCTCTAGGTAACACATCTTTCTCATATGCACAGTTTTTGGTTTTATAGGTTTTTTGTGTACCAATCTTTGCATGATGATAAGAACCTTATTTTCTATAAAAAAAATCTCAGGATTTGCATCAATTCTCCTTTGATACATAATGAACTGAGGAACTTTTTTGAGTTGACTTTGAAGACACACTTGGTTAGATTGAGGTGCATGTTGAACGTTTTTAGAACTTAAAATAACTTGGCCAAATCCACCAAATGCGAGTCGACCATCGTGCTTTTCATTATCATGTCATCTATATAAACTTCAACATTTCTCCTGATTTGGTTCTTGAATATTTTGTTCGTTATCCTTTGGTATGTCACTCCTATATTTTTGAACCCAAAGAGCATGACTCAGTAGCTATATGTGCCTTAGTCTGAGATAAAGAAAGTATGTTTTTGATCCACTAGTGCTATTTTGATTTAGTTATACTCTAAGAATGCATCGATGAAGGTGAGGAGCTTAATACTCGAGGTAGCATCAACTAATTGATTAATTCGAGAGAGGAGAATTAATGCTTGGGGGGAGGCATGAATTAATGCTTTTAAAAAACTTCAGTTTGAAACTTTCAATCGATGAAACTCATATCAAAAATGTGATTAACAAAAAGTGCGAGTAAGGATTGCTAAGTAAATCAATATGCAATATCAAATGAAAGCAAAAGAAGAAGTGCACACCAGATTCATAGTGGTTCGGTTGTCGTGACCTACATCTACTCTCGATTCCTCTACTTGAGGCTACCGACTTCCACTACTGATCTTCTTTCCAATGAGCAAAGATCAACTACTATTGTTACAACTCTTTCTCCTTTTTCATAGGTTTAGGAGAGAACTTTTATAACTCCATTTTTTACAACAAGTTCTCACACCTCACTAAAATGAACACTAGAATTTGAGAAGGAGAACACTTGACACTTTTTAAGAGTTTACAACTTAGAATCATAAGCCTTTTCATTCACTTTTCTTACTATACCAAGCAAAAATGAGTGGAGTATTTATAGGCCCCAAATGGCTTTAAAAATGGAGCAAAAAAAGTCTCATCTCGGGTTTTCGGAGTACTAGTGGTACTACTGCGAGTTCTGGGTGGTTCTACCGCTTGACAGAGCCTAGGAGATCGGGCTCTAACAGTATCACTGCCTACCTGGGCAGTACCACCACTTGACATAGCTTAGAAGACTATGTCTAGGTGGTACTACCACTAGTTTGGGTGGTACCACCACTTGACACTAGGCAGTATTACTGTTAGGTTATTCGGAGAAATACATTTCATACCTTCTAACTCATGAGCAATACCACTGCCTGACCTAACTTCTAGTCCGTAAATTAGCCTTCCAATAGGCCCAATTCAATGGGCTTCTAATTGAGTTAGTATGGTTATACCCAAAACCTATTGAATCTCGGATTTTAATAATGAAACTAATTGATTGTGTTTTTGATCTAATTATATTTTGAGTGATGCAAGACTACTTTCGATTAGGATTAGATAATTGAAGCAGAAAGAATCGACGTTGGGTCAGAGAATATGTCAGAAGATTAGATGCCGAGCTAGAGGATCGGTCGACGTATTGGCAGAAGGCTTTGCACAAGGGCTTCGGGCATTGAGCTAAGAAGAAAGGAGTTGCGTGATAAGACCCTAGCAGGGTTGGGTCCTACTCAATCAAGTAGTAGCTAATAAAAACCCTGTGAGTGTAATAAATCCCACCTAGCCACCTCTATCCTATAAAGAAGAGAGGTTAGGGTTTATATTTGGGCTATTGGGCCTCTTAGCCGTCGCCCCCCTTGTTACTAGGCTGATCGGCTAAAGGTGAGGGTAAATTAGGTAGTTCACATATGAAGCAGCCCCTAGGGCTAGGGTTTGGAGATCTATATAAGCTTGTAGCCTCCACCTCTTTGGGAACAAGAACTATCAATCTACAATTGCAGCCACCAGGCTACTTGGAGGGTGGAACCCCTATAGCGTTCCAAGGGTTAATCCCCTTCAAAGATCAATCTTCATAGAATTCCTCTAGGGTTCTATCATCTGGTATCAGAGTAGAGATCTTGCTGCTTTTGCTGCCATCCTTGCTGCCAACCATCAACCAAGAAATTCTCACAATTGCTCTTGACGCCGTCGTCTCCATCGTTATCTCCACCGTCATCTCCTGACGTAGATCAATTCAATCTATAGTCGCCACCTCCAATTGCATCAGAGATCTAGTATTTTTCTACCACCAATACCCTTTACTACTGTAATTTTTCATCTAAAATACCAAAAAGAAGTTTTTCTATCTATCCCTTGCTTGCGAATTCCTTGCGTCGCAAAAGTTACCATCTTTGTGAATGAAGGATCGCTGTAGAAAATTTTAGCCACGTGTTGCTGCCTTTAACCGATCTAATTGTTATTTTTTTTGAACGAAATTTCTTGTGCACCTCATAGATCATCTTGGCTCCCATCCATGATTGATCTATTGTGGAATTCATCAAAAAATAAAATTCATGTGTTGCTGCAATCTCTCATCGCACACTGCTGAAATTTGTCGACGAGAATTCTGCTATCGCAACTTGCACCGATTTCTTTACTGTTTTGCTGCCAAAATTTCTTGATCCAATTTGTTATCCTTGCTGTTATCTAAACTAAGATTCTACCATCAAATCCCCTCCTCAAATCCCTGAGTTTTCGCTGGAAATTTTTTTGAGAAATCATTATTTCTTCGACGATAATTCTGCTCTTACGAGACAACGCATATGGGCAGCAATTTCCATTGATTTTTGTCAAATCTTTGCTGCAATCTACCACAAATATAAAACCATCTTCCCTAACCTTCATCCACTACCATCACAGCCCAAAAACTCCATCAAACTATAGCCCCAAACTGCACCCAAAACAGCCATAAAACAAGCCTAAATCGCAACCTATATCCACCAATCCACCAACCCTTTAAGCCACCAGTTCTCTCAACCAATACATGCCTTTAACTTAATAGCAAAAAAGAGATCTTAATATTACAGATTTGGAGATATATTCTATAGCATCCGAGGAGGCAATTGATGCTAAATTCAAAGCCTTCGAGACACGAATGGAGGAGAAGATTCGGACTCTCTTTGCCGAACTTAGTTTAGGTCGACCACTGAGCCCAAAGAAATCACATCAAAGAGAAAGCTCTGATTGAAGAGATGACCTCTAGGAGAGGGGAGGCTCTATGACTGATCCCCACTATCCACGCATGAGGGTGGACTTCCCTAGATGGGAAGAAGGAGACCCAATTGGTTGGATCTCGCGCGCGGAGCGATATTTTTAGTACCACAAAACCGTAGATGCATCTATGGTAGAAATTACGGCTATACATCTTGAAGAGGATGCCATACAATGGTTTGATTGATTTGAACACACTCATGGAATCCTCTCATGGTAACAATTCAAAGAAGGACTGCTGATCCGTTTCGGACCAACTGATTACGAGAACATCGACGGACAACTAGCAAAGATTCGACAAACCTCCACCATTCAGGAGTATCAAACCAGGTTTGAAAGGTTATCTAATGAAACTCATGATTAGTCTAAAAAATAGTTATTGGGGACATTTATTGAGGGCTTGAAGCCAGAGATCCGAGGAGAAGTTAAACACGACAACCGTACATGCTTATGGCAGCCATCTCTTTCGCACGACTTCAGGATGAGCGATTGAACCACAAATTCTGGAAGACTAGGGTCACTCTCCAATCAGCAATATCAAAGCCCTCAGCCCCCCCTACTATCAGCCTCCTGCACCAAAAAGGTTGACAAGAGAAGAGCTTCAAGACCAATCTGCCAAGGGGTTATGTTGGCATTGTAACGAGCCGTGGAGCTGCGAGCATCACTGTAAAAAAGGGAGACTTCTTGTAATTGAACCAATGGAAGAAGAGATCAGTGAACAACTAGAAGAGAGTCTTAAATATGAGGATGAAGATATGAAAGAAGAGCTACAATCGACCGACTTTATGGTACATGTGCTAGCCGATTACTCAAATCCGCAAACGATGAAAGTTGAAGGCCTGCTCAAACAACAACCGATCACCATTCTCATCGATACAGGCAGTACTAATAACTTTCTAAATAGTAAGGTTGCTGCTCAGATGGCGCTCCACATCGAAGGTTGCAGCAAGTTCAACGTAAAGGTCGTCGATGGCCGAATCCTAAAATGTAACCAAAGATGCCCGCATGTAAAACTATTACTGCAGGGCCAAGAAATTATTATCGACTTCTTCCCCCTACCAATTGATGATTATGAGGCTATGTTAGGCATAGAATAGTTAACGATGCTAGGTGACATCTCTTGGAACTTTTCCAAATTGATTATGAAATTCTATTGCAAAGGCAAATAGGTCACCTTTCGCGGGAAGCGCGGAAGCAACGTAATTACCGTTTCAACCCAACGAATAGAGAAAGTTTTACACAAGATAAATGGTGACTTTCTTATGCATCTCCAGCAACAACCAGAGGGGGAGAAAATAAAAATTAAAGATCAAAATCTCACCCAACTACTTGTTGAATTTGACAATGTTTTTGCTGAACCACGTGATCTTCCTTCTACTCGGCAACATGACCATCGAATTCCAATCCTTCCGGGAAAACCACCAGCAAACACTTGGCCTTACCACTATCCTCACCTCCAGAAGGATGAAATTAAGAAGATCGTGAAGGAGATGCTCAAAATAGGGGTGATTCGGCCAAGTTGCAGCCCCTACTCCTCACCGGTGCTACTTGTGCGCAAGAAAGATGGAACTTGACGGATATGCATCGACTACTGAGCTCTAAATGACATCACTATCAAGAATAAGTACCCAATACCAGTAGTGGATGAACTTCTTGATGAATTAAAAGGAGCTCAAGTCTTCACGAAGTTGGACCTCCGATCCGGTTACCACCAAATTCGGGTATATGAAGGCGACATCCCAAAAATTACTTTTTGCACTCATAATGGCTATTATGAGTTCTTGGTAATACCCTTTGGACTCACTAATGCTCCTTCAACCTTTCAAAGTCTCATGAACGATATTTTTCAGAGCTTTCTTCACAAATTTGTGTTGATATTTTCGATGATATTCTCATTTACAGCCCTTCTCTTGAGACTTACTTTCAGCACTTGCGATTTGTTCTGACGATCCTTGGGGAGAATACTCTTTTTGTTAAGCTATCAAAGTGTAGCTTTCTCCAGCAAAAAGTAGAGTACCTTAGGCATATAATATTAGAAGGAGTGGCCGTAGACCCAATAAAAATCGAAGCAATGCAAGGCTGGTCGAAACCTACAAATGTGAAATTGCTGCGTGGGTTCCTTGGACTAACGGGCTACTACTGAAAATTCGTGAAGGACTATGAGAAGATCAGTGCCCCCCTCACTTATCTACTGAAAAAAGATATCTTCCAATGGTTGAACAAAGCCTCTGCTACCTTCGACAGACTTAAGGTAGCCATGATGATGACACCGGTGCTAGTGTTACCAGATTTCAGTCGACCTTTCATCATTAAGGCCGATGCATCTGGAGTTAGAATTGGAGCTGTTCTCATGCAAGATGGTCGACTACTCATATGCACCAGGAAGGCATTGTCTCCCTCCCATCAAAAAAATGTCTATCTATGATAAGGAGATGCTCGCCATTGTACATGCAGTAACAAAGTGGAGACCCTACCTGATTGACCGATGATTTCAGATTAAAACTGACCATAGAAGCCTTAAGTACTTTTTGGAGTAGAATATATCATCCCCGGAGTAGCAGAAATGGGTAACCAAACTTCTAGGATTTGATTATGAAATTATTTATAAAAAGGGAAAAAAAATATTGTTGTAGATGCGCTCTTACGACTACTTGAGCAAGCTGAACTTTTAGCCGTCTCTCTTCCTACCACCGGCTTCCGTGAGGACATTAGGGAGGACTGGAAGAAGGATCCAAAAACCAACAACATCATCAAAAAATTAGAGGAGGATCCAAGCGCAATAGCTCACTATACTTGGGATTCGAGGGATCAACGCTATAAAGGTCGTATTGTGCTTATACCAAACTCCCCTTGCATCAAAGTCATTCTACACGAAATGCACTCCACACCTTCAACAGGGTACTCTGGATTTCTAAGAACCTACAAAAGAATGAAGTGAAACTTTTATTGGAGAGGGATGAAAAAAGTTATTTTCGAATACGTAGCACAATGTGATGTATGTCAATAGCAAAAAGGTGAAACAATAACGAGTCCAGGGAAACTACAACCACTACCCATACCAGACTCAGTGTGGACTGACATCTCTATGGACTTCATCGAAGGGCTGCCACCTTCCAAAGGTAAAAGCACAATCCTTGTAGTGGTTGATCAACTTACGAAATATGCTCATTTTTGTGCTGTGCGAAATCCCTATACTGTTGTTAGTATTACTCAGATTTTCATAGAAAATATTGTTAAACTGCATGGGATGCCCAGGTCCATTATAAGTGATCGTGACAGGGTCTTCACTAGTAAATTTTGGATCGAGTTATTTCAGTTGCAGGGTACCAAACTCAAGATGAGCACAGCATATTATCCAGAAACTGACGACCAAACAGAAGAAGTAAATAGGTCTTTAGAGATGTACCTTCGGTGTTTCACCAGTGATCGACCAAAGGAGTGGACGAAATGGCTCCCCTGTGCCAAATGGTGGTACAATACTACATATCATTCATCTACAAAATGTACCCCATATGAAGTATTATATGGTTGGTCGACTCCTATGATTCCAAAATATGTAATTGGCTCGGCTAAGATAGATCAAGTCGACCAAGATTCAATTGGCAGAGACAAACTCGTACAGCTGCTAAAGGATAATTTCTCTACCGCTCAAGGCAGAATGAAGCAGCAAGCTGACACACGAAGAAGCGAAAGAGAATTTTTAGTAGGTTTATCTTCGCCTACAACCATACAAACAACTATCCACCAACACACGAGCCTCCTTAAAGCTATCTCCATATTTTTATAGGCCTTATCAGATCGCAGAGTATATTGGAGCTGTGGTGTATAGACTTAAATTGCCTGAGGATGCCAAAATTCATTCTGTCTTCCACGTGTCATGCTTGAAGCCCAAGTTGGGAGAACACGAGTCACCCCAGATTTAACTACCTAATACCACTAATGATGGATATATCCAAGCCCAGCCACAAGCCATTCTCGACTTCAGAATCATCATGCGTCGTCGATATCCCTCTACTGAAGTACTAGTGCATTGGAATAATTTACCACCCGAAGATGCCACATAGGAATCATATGAGGAGCTGAAGACCCGGTTCTCTAAATTCATGGAACCTCAACCTTGAGGACAAGGCTGATTAGAAGAGGGCGAGCTTGATAGGACCCTAGCAGGGTTGGGTCCTACTCAACCAAGTAGCAGCTAATAAAAACCCTGTGAGTGTAATAAATCCCACCTAGCTACCTCTATCCTATAAAGAAGAGAGGCTAGGGTTTATATTTGGGCTATTGGGCCTCTAACCGCCGCCCCCCTTGTTACTGGGTTGGTCAGCTAAATGTGAGGGTAAATTGGGTAGTTCACTTAGGAAGCAGCCTCTAGGGCTAGGGTTTGGAGCTCTATATAAGCTTGTACCCTCCACCTCTTTGGGAACAAGAAATATCAATCTATAATTGCATCCACTAGGCTACTTGGAGAGTGGAACCTCTATAGCGTTCTAAGGGTTGATCCCCCTTAAAGATCAATCTTCATAGAATTCCTCTGGGGTTCTATTATTGCGCTAAGGAGATCGAAGTTACGGAGGACAACTATCGATTGGGTAATAGGCTGCAAGAGATGATGATGTGCCAAAGTATCGGATGAAGCGCCGATGGACCAATGACGTGCCGGACAATGAATAGATTCAAAGCTTTGTAATAATTGTCTATATCAAAGTAGGATTAGGTCTAATTGGGTTAGAATTGGGCTAACTCAATTAGGGGCCAACTAAGCCCGAATTAGGGCTGTGTTGGGCTGGATGAAAGGCTCAAACAATATCCTGGAGCCATGTCAAGTGACAGCACTTCTAGGGTTGGCAGTGGAATCGCCTGAAGGCTCAGCCTCCAAGGCTGAGTCTGGGCGATGGTATTGTCAGACTAGGCGGTGCTATTGCCTAGTATCAAGCAGTTTGGGCGGTGGTGCTGCCCAGGTCCAATAGCCAAGACTCTACCTCGGCGATGGTACTGCCCAGTGTTAGGGTCAACTAGCGGTGGTACCACCCAACACAGGCAATGATACTACCAACACCCTAAAAACCAGGGTGATTCAAATTTGGGCTCCAAATTTGAATCTCCTTTAGGCCTATAAATATCCCTCTCATCCTTGGTTAAAGATACACCAACTAAGAAAAAAAAAAGGAAAAACTCTATTAAATTCTTATCAAAATTTCTCCCCTCTAGTTTAGTGTTAACTAAGTTTAAGAGAGGGGTGAGGGGCCTTGAAAGAGATTGTTCTCCTAAACCGATAAAAGGAGCATAAAGCTATAAGGGTGGTTGGTCTTCGCCCATTGAAAGAAGACCGATAATAAAAGCTGGTAGCCTCAACAAAGGAGGAATCAGGAGTGGACGTAGGTCGGACAACCAAACCACTATAAATTGGTTTGTCTTTACTTTCTTGCTATTTATCATTCTACAAACCACTTTATCTACTTCCTCATCACTTTCTTACAATCACTCTCAAGCTAAAGCATTTTCGATATGCTTTCAATCGAAACAATTTTTTTTCATTGTATGAACCAAGTTTTTCGAAATCGTGAAATCATCGTTTTTAACCACTACACTAATTCACACCCCCCCCTCTTAGTGCCAGACTCAATCCTAATAATTCCTATCAGAGCCTTGGTATTTCTCATTTAGATTAATACCTAAGAGAAATGACTCATTTCAGATTTCAAGAGGGTTTTTCTATCGTTCGTCCTCCCATGTTCAATGGGATGATCTACATTTATTGGAAAAATCGAATGAGAGTTTCTTACTTTTTTTGAATTTAGATTTATCGAATATCATTGAAAATTGCTTTCAAAAGTCGTCCAAACCAATGAATGATTAGAATGATTTGGAAAAGAAGACTTTTTTTTTAAATGCAAAGGTTATGAATGCCTTATTTTGTGCCTTGGATAAAACTAAATTTAATCGTGTTTCTATTTGCAAAACAACTTATGACATTTGGCACACACTTGAAATCACACACGAAGGCACTAGTAGACGGCTAAATCTTTTGATGTATGATTTTGAACTTTTTCGAATGGCATCAAGTGAAACTATTGGTGACATATATACCCATTTCATGGATGTCGTCAATAGTTTAAAAAGTCTTAGTAAATATTTTTTAATTTCAAACTTGTAAATAAAATTTTAATATTCATTCTAAAAAGGTGGGATCTGAAAGTAACAATGATACAAGAAACAAAAGATTTAAATAATTTTCTTATTGAAAAACTCATTGACTCATTGATAACATATGAAATGAACTTCTTAGAACATGATGAACTTGAGAACCACCTTCCAAAGAATAGGAAGGATTTGGGACTTCGAACTATAAAAGACCACTCTAGCGAAAGCTCAAGTGATGATGACCTTGAACTCATAACAATAAAATTTAAAAAATTCATAAAATAAAAATTAAAGAATAAAATTAAACTTGAAAAGAACATGCTAAAAAAGAAGAAAGAACTCAATGATAAATCGAGAACATCCGAAGACGAAAAGGCAAATTGTGCTTTGACGGCTTTCAACAACAAGGTAAGCAACTTTACCAAAACTCCTTTACTTTATTATAAAATTACTTAATCTTTTCATAAGCTGCTTAATTTAGTTTGTAGGAAATAAACAAATTTTACAAAAATATATCATGCTTTTCCTTCTAGTAATTTTTTGAAAATATGAATGATAAATGCATGATTTGTGATAATGCTTGAACACCTAATAGGATTAATCCATATATGTGTATCTTGATGTTTTTATATTGCTTTTCGGTTCTAAATATGATGTTTGACCTTTGCATAAAAATTTGAACATGCTCACTTAAATTGAAACACATAAAGAAAAAGGGAAAATGTATTATCATGATGAATCAAATCTTTTGTTTGAAGATGCTGTATGTGTTTGGTCTTAATTGTTTTTATGATGAAGTTTTTTTTAAGCTGATGTGTTATATTTTTGGCCTTGATGATCTTTATTATGAAGTTTGCCTTTCGGTCTTAAACATTGATACATGTTTCTATTTGATTTGGCATAAAGAGACAAAGGTATGCTTATATGAAATGAATCACTTAAATTAAAACACATAAAAAGAAAATATATTTTCTATCTTATCGAGATTAATAAATTTATTTATGTTATTTTGTAAATCTTATGAGTCTATTTATGTCATTTTGAAAGAGATTTTGATTATGTGATGATAACTTTTATTCATGTTGTGAATCTATGAAAGTAATTTTGATAAAGAGCTTGGAATTGACGAGTTGAATTTAAATGAGATTTTTTAAATGATTCTTGACTCTTCTCTTGATATCTTGGAATCATAACTTATTTTTATGAATCATGATAAATTGAGATTTTTTATGCACAAATCAAGATCCTTTAAGTTTCTTTTTGCTAAAGAGAATATTTATGAATCATGATCTTGATTTCTTGATAATTGATAATTAAGATTTTTTCTTTATGAATCAAGATTTTTGATCTCCTATGGTTTCTTTTCGTTGGTTACTAAAAGGGAGATTTGTCAAAATGATTTTTGGATTTATGATTTTTAGATTCATGCCTTGATTTTTCATTCGTTTATGTGATGGTTAAAATATTTCTACCCTTGAATTCTTCCCCTTTTCTTTTATTTTTTTCATTTAATGTCAAAAAGGGGAAAGAAAATATGCAAGCATTGGTATTCATAACTTGACTTTGATGATTGAAACATTGAATTCTTAAATTGATTTTTCTCCTATGTTTCAATACTCCTTTGTATACATGACTTGATGAATGAAATATTGATGTAAACTTTTGATATATTATTAGGGATCAAGTGGCACTAAGAGGCGGGGGGAGGGGGGTGAATTAGTGCAGCGGTTAAGAACGATAAACTTTCTGCGATTTTAAACAAGTTTTGAAAACTTCGTACGTAAAGAATAACGTTTTGATTAAAATCATTTCGATTGCAATGAAAGCGTACGTAAGAAGATGAGGGCAGTGAACTTAGCAAAGTAAAGGTTTACAAAAAGATAAATGCATGAACATAAACATAAACCATTTTTATAGTGGTTCGGTCATCCGACCTACATCTCCCGATTCCTCTTCGCTTGAGGCCACCGGCATTCCACTAGCTATCCTCCTTCCAACGGGCGAGGATGTGTTGAATCTCAGATTTTGATGATGAAACTAATTGATTGTATTTTGTTATTTAACTGTGTGTTGAGTTATGCAGGTCTGCTATCGATCAGGATTAAACAGTTGACGCTGGAGGAATTGACGTTGCGCCGGAGGTGATCATGTCAGGATATTGGATGTCGAGCCAGAGGTTCGGTCGACTATCGACAAGAGGCTTCGGATGTCGGGCATCAGGTTAAGAAGTGCAGAGTTGCGCCATGGATATCGGGGTTGTGGAGGTCAACCGCCGATTGGGCAACAAGCCACAAGAGAGGACGATGTGCCGAAGGATCAGAGGAAGCGCCGACCAATGACGTGCCGGGCAACTAGATGTCAATTCGCGTTGTAATAATTGTCGAGATTGAAGTAGGGTGTTTATTTGTGCAGGAGTAACTACGATAAGGATGAAGACATAAAGCGAAACAAAGGACCGAAGTCAAGTGCGATGGATCGTTGGGAGTTTGAGTGTTCGATGGAAGTCCGAAGATTCGTTGGGAGTGCTGTCGGAACTGACCGAGAACGAGTAGGGAGCTTGCCGAAGGGTTTTCGAAAGTTCGCCGGAAGGTTCATCGGAAGTTCACGGAGCTTGCCAAGAAAGATTGGAACTTGCCAAAGAAGCTTGATGGAACTCGCCAAGATCATCATGAAGTCCGGGAGCTTACCGGGAGTCCACAGAATGGTTTCCGAGGGTTCGTCGGAAGACCGTCGGAAGTTCACCGAAAGCTCACCGAAAGAAGTCTTGTCTTATGGACCTTGAAATAGCTTTAAAAATGTCTTTAAAATTTTTAGTTAGTACATAATTTGGTTTAGGATTATGTGTTAATCCTATAAACCAAATTTGGGCCAATTTGGACTTCATTTGGATCGGTTTCGGCCGAGTTTTCGGTCGAAACCACTGTGCTAAAAAAAATGACCTGGGCGGTTGAACCACCCAAGGCTGGGCGGTGGCACCGCCTAGAGGCCGAGACCTGAGCGGTGGAACCGCCAGCAAAGCGGTAGCACCCGCCAAGACTGCTATGTCGGGCATAGGATCGACAGCGAGAACCGCCTCGACAGCGGCCGAAACCGCTTGACATCGAGAAACTCAAAAAAATTCAAATTTGGAGCCCAAATTTGAATCACTTTGAGGCCTATAAATACCCCTCATATTCTTGGATGAAAGGTGTCTAGAATTGAAAAAAAGAAGGGGGAAACTCTCTTGAAAGTGTTTAAAATCTTCCCTCTTAGTTTGAAGTGTGTTCTAGTCCAAGAGAGGGTGAAAGGCTTTGTAAGGGTTATCTCCTAAGCCCATCAAAAGGAGAAGTACTGTAAGGGAGTTCATCTTCGCCCGTTAGAAGGAGGATAGCTAGTGGAAAGCTGGTGGCCTCAAGCAAGAGGAATCGGGAGTGGACGTAGGTCGGATGACCGAACCACTATAAAAATCTGGTTTGCATTTACGTTCTTGCTATTTACTTTCCTGCAAACCCTTTCCACTTGCTGCCTTATTTACTCAACTTCATCTTCATCTTATTGCATATGCTTTAAAGTTAAACCGTAATCTTTTCGGGTTCAAACAAAACGTTGTATTCATTCGTACGAAGTTTCCAAACTTGTTTTAATCGCTGAAAATTTCTCGTTCCTTACCGCTGCACTAATTCACCCCCCCCCCCCCATGCCGCTCGATCCCTAACAATTGGTATCAGAGCCATGTTCTTTCTCTTTCGGATTTACACCCGTGAGAAATGGCTCTAAATGGTTTTCAAGAGGGCTTTTCGGTTTTTCGTCCACCGTTCTTTAACGGTTCGGACTACACATATTGGAAAACTCGAATGAGAGTTTTCATACTTTCAATAGATTTGGATTTATGGAACATCATCGAAAATGGCTTTCAACTTTCCTCTAGACTGACGAACGAATAGTCGGATTTGGAGAAAAGGTCGTTTTCTTTAAACGCAAATGCTATGAATGCCTTATTTTGCGCTTTAGATAAGAACGAGTTCAATCGGATTTCAATATACGAAACGGCTTTCAATATTTGGTGAACACTTGAAATCACGCACGAGGGAACTAGTAGAGTTAAAGACTCGAAAGTAAACCTCTTATTGCATGATTTTGAGCTCTTCCAAATGACACCAAGCAAAACTATCGGCGATATGTACACCCACTTCACGGATGTCGTCAATAGCTTGAAAAGTCTTGGTAAATGTTTTTTGAACTTTGAACTCACTAACAAGATTTTAAGATCCCTCCCAAAGAGTTGGGATCCAAAAGTAACCGCAATACAAGAGACTAAAAATTTAAATGATTTTTCATTGGAAGAACTAATCAGTTCACTAATGACATATGAAATGAGTTTCTTCGAACATTTGGAACATGATGAACATATGAACCGCCTTCTAAAGAACAAGAAGGATTTGGAACATTGGACAAATGAATGCCACTTGAGTGATGACTCAAGTGATGAGGACAATGAGGACATTGAACACATAACAATGAATGTTAACAAGTTCATTAAACAAAAATTAAAAAGCACAAATGAACTTGAATGGAGAAAGAGGCCAAAGAAGAAGAAGAAGGGTTACAAAGAAGAATCAAGTAAAGAAGAGGCGAAATGGGCTTTGACGGTTTTCGACAATGAGGTAAGAAACTCACCCAAGTTGTTCTTACCTTACTTTGAAATTACATGATCCTTTCATGAGTTGCTTGAAATAGTTGGTAGGATTTTTTTTAATGCTTTTTCCTTCCTAGTATTTTTTAAAAATAAAAATTATGAATGATATTTACATGATTTGTGATATTGCCTAGAATTAATCCATGCATGTGTATCTTGATATTTTATTTCTAAACATGATGCTTGATGATTTTGTAACATGCATTAGTTTTTGAAGTAATGTTGATTTGACTCTATGTTGTAGATTAATGTATTCTTGGTCTAATTGTTTTCATGACAAATTAAGATGACATTTTGAGATGATGAAATTTCATGTATGCTTTTCATATCGGTTTTTAATCTTAAACATGATACATATCTATGTATGAATTTCTTGAAAATCTTTTGATGATAGATGTATGTATCTTGATTATAATTTGAAAACTTCCATCTTGGCTTAGTGGGTTTTAACCCTTTTTAATGATGAAATTTTTATTGATACATGTCTTCATGAAATCAGTTATAAAGACCCAACCCACAAATTTTCAAAATGAAAAAAATGTGGCTTTGATGTTGCCTTGTGTTATATTTGGACTTAATGGGCTTCATGACGAAAGTTATTTTTCAGATTTTTAAAATGATGTATGATTTTAGCAAAAGTTTGAGCATTGATCATCTTGTTATAACAAATGAAAGAAAGAAGTGAAATGATTTTAATGATGAATTCATTTCTAAATATGATGATGCTCTTATGTTTAAATATGATGCATGACATTGATCATTCTTATGAAAGATCAAATCATGTAAATTAAAACTCTTAAAAATAAGAAAATACACTATCATAATGTTTTATTTTTGATGTGTTTGGTCTTAACGGTCTTTATGACGAAACTTACGTCTTGCTTTGAAAAGTTGATACATGCTCACATGTAATCAATTTATGTTGCTCTTAATAAAATTTTCGAATGAAAGATTTTTGATGGGTTTAATGGCAAACTTGTATTTTGAATTTATACAATGATAGGTTCCATATAAATATTTGAACATACATTATGAAATCATCATTGAAATAAAATTATTAAAAATTTATTATTATGCTTAATGACTTTGTGATATCATATTTTGATGACAAACTCATGTTTTGGTCTTAAATTTGATAATCATCATTTGAAACATGAGCACACTTGTTTGAAACAAAATGAAACATATTATCATGATAAATTGAATCTCATAATGTGTTATATTTTTATCTTGATGAATTTTATGATGAAGTTTGTCTTTCAATGTTGAATGTTGATATTTCTATTTTATTTGACATCAAAAACAAAGGCATACTCATATGAAATAAATCATACAATGGAAATGCATGTTTCTTGAAATCTTTCGATTTTTCAAATAAAAGACAAGTGATAAATTTATTTTGTAAATCACTTGAATTATGAATGAGATTTTGATGATACGGTAATGACTTTATTCATGTTATGAATGTTAAAAATGATAATTTGATTAGGAGTTTCGAATTGACAAAATGAGTTTGAATAATTTTATGACTCCTCTCTTGATTACTTGAAATCATGACTTTGAATTCTTGACTAGAGATATTTTTGCGAATCAAAATATTTTTCTCTATGATTGCTTCTTTTTATCATTTACCAAAGAGGAGAACAATTCAAGTTTATGTCATTTGTGAATCTCATAAACTATATTAATGATTTTGATGATTCGAACTTGAATGAGCTTTATCACAATCAAACTCTTGATATTTTAATATTTGATACTTGGAATTTCTTATGTATGAATCAAGTTGCTTTTTGTGCTATATCTTTTTAAATAAATCATGAGTCTTATTATCATATATTTCATAATATAGAAATGACAAAAATTCTTTGGCTTGTATGTCTTATGTGGCAATTGAAAAATAGATAATTGAAAAGAAATTTACCTTATGATGAATCAATGAATCATGACTTGATCTATAAGAATGATATGTTTTTATGCATCATGATTCAAGATAGTATACCCTTTATCGTGAATTGATATTTGCCATGTAAGCCTTATACGATTCAAAATTGATGTAAAAGAATTATGCTTAATAATTGAATCATTAATTTATTCTTTTATCATGGCTTGAAAATGAATGAAAAGAAAATATGTTAGAACTTGTAATCATGATTTGATCCTTGATATTGATATGCTTTTATATATCATGATTCTTGGTTATATGATATTTATCTTGAATTAAAAATTGATAAATATGAATTTTGATCTTGCTTAAAAGAAAGTTATGAATCATGAATGATATCTTTTGGTTTTGATCCTTGTTGAATTACATATTGATATCCTTCATGACATGATTTCTTTGCATTGTTGTCTTATTTGCATCATGTGATGATTGAACAATTGATATATATTTTTATTGATATAAATTTATAATTGATATGAAAAATAGTTTGCATAATGATTAAAATTTTTAGCCATTTAGTCCTCCCTTCTTTTTGACAAAGACAAAGGGGGAGAAAAATTGCTACCTTGCAAATTCACAAGAAGTTAAGGATTGCTATCTCAAAGGATGCAAATATTGCTATTTTGACTATCTTAAAAGAAGCAAAATGTAAAACTTCAAAAATTTGAAATGTTACACTAGCCATGCCTTTATGTTTGTATGTTTTAATGAAAAGTTAGCATATATGTTTAAAGTGATTATATATAATTGCTAGCTCATTGCAAACAAAAAGTTGATAGCATGCAAAGGTGAAACTTAGTTACAAAAGAGAAGAATTGAAAGGAAGCTAACTTGCATGTCGCAAAGTATGTTAGCTTGCTTATCATTATTGTTTGCTTGCTTATCATCTTTTTCTCTCATATCACGATTTTTGCCTCCCTTGAATTTATGACTTAATATGCTGAAAATTCATGTTGTAAATTTATTATTTTGTCATGATCAAAACATTGACTATTTGTACTCCACTTTTTGACAAAACAAAAGGGGAAAAGATTAATTGCAAGCTTGTGTATCGTAAAGAAAAATTTTGATAGCTAGAACATGCAAAGGAAGCAAAGAAAGTGCAACTTGCACATCTCAAGAAGAAAGTAAAAAAATTACCATCATTGCCCATCCTTAAAAACTTGCTATGATTGAATGGTATGATTAGATGTTGTAATGCAAAGCTATGCTTAAATGTTGTATGATGTATATCTAGATTGATAGCTAGTATGTTATAAAATTTGCATATCTTTTAAACTAGCTATGATGCAACTTCTCCTTTTTGTTGATGACATAGGGGGAGAAGTAGATTGATGACTTCATGCATTGATTGGATATTTTATATTTGCATGATGGTTTGATGATTCTCTTACTTGTGATGAATGTTGCTTGGAATTGAGATAATCCAAGGTTTCTATCATTGTCATATTGATAGGGAGAGTTTGTGTTAAACTCCGGGGAGTTAAGGTTAACTCCATTAGTCATCAATTAGTTATCATCATCAAAAATGGGGAGATTATTGAATCTCGAATTTTGATGATGAAACTAATTAATTGTATTTTGTTATTTAACTATGTGTTGAGTTATGCATGTCTACTATCGATCAGGATTAGACAGTTGACGCTGGAGGAATTGACGTTGCACCAGAGGTGATCATGTCAGGATATTGGATGTCGAGCCAGAGGTTCAGTCGACTATCGACAGGAGACTTCAGATGTCGGGCATCGGGCCAAGAAGTACAGAGTTGCGCCATGGATATCGGGGTTGCGGAGGTCAACCACCGATTGGGCAACATGCCACAAGAGAAGGCGATGTGCCGAAGGATTAGAGGAAGCGCCGACCAATTACGTGCTGGGCAATTGGATGTTAATTCGCGTTGTAATAATTATCTAGATCGAAGTAGGGTGTTTGTTTGTGCAGGAGTAACTACGATAAGGATGAAAATATAAAGCGAAACAAAGGGCCAAAGTCAAGTGCGATGGATCATTGGGAGTTCGAGTGTTCGATGGAAGTCTGAAGATTCATTGGGAGTGCTGCCGGAACTGACCGAGAATGAGTAGGAAGCTTGTTGAAGGGTTTCAGAAGTTCGCCAGAAGGTTCATCGGAAGTTCACGGAGCTTGCCAAGAAAGATCGGAGCTTGCCAAAGAAGCTTGATGGAACTTGCCAAGATCATCATGAAGTTAGGGAGCTTGCCAGGAGTCCGCAGAATGGTTTCCGAGGGTTCGTCGGAAGACCGCTGGAAGTTCACCGAAAACTCACCGAAAGAAGTCTTATCTTATGGACCTTGAAATAGCTTTAAAAATGTCTTTAAAATTTATAGTTAGCACATAATTTAGTTTAGGATTAGGTGTTAATCCTATAAACCAAATTTGGGCCAATTTGGACTTCATTTGGACCGGTTTCGGCCGAGTTTTCGACCGAATCCACTGTGCTGAAAAAAATGACCTGGGCGGTTGAACCGCTTCAGTTGGCAGTGGCACCGCCCGAGGCCGAGACCTGGGTGGTGGAACCGCCCCAGGTAGGCGGTAGCACCGCCCAGCACTTGCTGTGTCAGTCTGCTAGACTGACAGGCGGTAGAACCGCCTCTAACAGGCGGTTGAACCGCCCGACACCGGGAAACTCAAAAAAATTCAAATTTGGAGCCCAAATTTGAATCACTTTGAGACCTATAAATACCCCTCACATTCTTGGATGAAAGGTGTCTAGAACTAAAAAAAAAAGAAGGGGGAAACTCTCTTGAAAGTGTTCAAAATCTTCCCTCTTAGTTTGAAGTATGTTCTAGTCCAAGAGAGGGTGAAAGGCTTTGTAAGGATTATCTCCTAAGCCCATCAAAAGGAAAGTGCTGTAAGGGAGTTTATCCTCGCCCGTTGGAAGGAGGATAGCTAGTGGAAATCCGGTGGCCTCAAGCAAGAGGTATCGGGAGTGGACGTAGATCGGATGACCGAACCACTATAAAAATCTGGTTTATATCTACATTCTTGCTATTTACTTTGCTGCAAACCCTTTCCACTTACTGCCTTATTTACTCAACTTCATCTTCATCTTATTACGTATGCTTTAAAGTTAAAACGTAATCTTTCCGGGTTCAAACGAAATGTTGCATTCATTCGTACGAAGTTTCCGAACTTGTTTTAATCGCTGAAAATTTCTCGTTCTCATCACACTAATTCACCCCCCCCCTTCTTAGTGCCACTCGATCCCTAATAGGATGAACTGCTTTACAAAACCTCTCCTTTTGACGAGCTTAGAAGGTAACCCTTACAAGGCCTCTTACCCCTCTCTTAGACTAGAACATACTTAAAGCTTAGAGGGAAGATTTTGACACTATTTCAAGAGAGTTTTCTCTTTTTCTTTCTCAGTTCTAGACACCCTTTCAACCATGAATGAGAGGGGTATTTATAGGCCTCAAGAGGGCTCCAAGACCCAAATTTGAATCACTTTCGTGTTTTCCGGTGCTAGCGGTGCCACTGCCTGTCAGTGTCAAACACTGATAGTGTACTGGGCAGTGCCATCGCCTAGCCCGACGGTGCCACTGCCTGGGCTTGCTGCCCAACGACGGGCGGTACCACCACCCAGCCCGATGGTGCCACCATGTTAGGACTCTAGCTATGAGAGTCCTAATTTAGTTTCATTGATAAGGGCATTCATGTAAATCCTATCTAGCCGACCCCTATTAAAGAGGTGAAGAGGCCGGCTAGGTTAGGGTTAGGTTGCTTCTTAGGAAAGGAGTCCTATTATAAGTAGGAGTTCTATTAGGAAAAGAGTCCTATTAGAAGTAGAAGTCCTATTAGGAAAGGAGTCCTATTATAAGTAAGAGTTTTATTAGGAAAAGAGTCCTATTAGAAGTAGAAGTCCTATTAGGAAGAGAGTCCTATTAGAAGTAGAAGTCCTATTTGGAAGAGAGTCCTATTAGAAGTAGAAGTCCAACTAGAGAAGGAGTCCTAATTAGAAGTTGGTTAGAAGTAGGAGTCTTAAGTAAGAGTCCTATTAGGAGTTGGGGCTTAGAAGCCCTATAAATAGCCATGTATTCATCCTCTTTAATGAATGAATAGATCAATCTTTTAGCAGCCTTTGTGCAGCAACTTGGAGGAAGGAACCCCTATAGAGTTCCAAGGAGGCCGATCCCCTATAGAGATCAACCCCAAGCTTAGAATCCGCGGAGGGTTCTATCACTTGGTATCAGAGCAGCGTTCTTGGCATCTCGCTGCCCTTCCACAGCCATCCACCAGCCCTCCACAACCGCGCAAAGCAATTCCCACAATTGCTTAGAAGATCATCGCTGAATTCCGCCGTCATCTCCACCACCGTAGATCATCCTTGGATCTTCCCGTGAATTGCAACAGATTCTGGTTATCTACCCTACTGCTGCTGCAATTTAGTTATCCTTATTCAAAAACTCCAAAAAAATTCGTTCCTATAATTGCTGCATAAAACTTTTCGTCGTAAAGTTTTCATCTCTACAACGAAAGTCGCACTGCAGAATTTCAGCCGCATAGCACTGCCTTTTTGATCTTGCCACTGCGTTTTTTCTATCCAAATCTCTATGAAATTTTTACGACGGCTTTGACACTTCCTAATAGTGGTTTTCCCTTTGGTTTTGTCGAAAAATTCTCAATAAAAACCACTTATCTTTTACGTCCAATCTGCTGCACTTTAGACGTAAAAATCTGCTATAATACCTCTCCGTGATTCTCAATTTTGCCAAACCTCTTGTTGTCGTTTCTTCCTACGAAATTTTTTACAGTATTACCTCTTCCTTATCAGTAGATCCCCTTTGAGTTTTACTTGAATCTCTTTTGAAAATTTCTGGAAAAAATTACATCTTTACTATTGGAATTTTTTCGGCAAAAAATCTGGTATTGCACCTTTGTCCTTTTTTCTTCTCCGTAACCTACCAAACCCTAGCCACCTTGCTGCCACAAACCAAGACGTCTTTAGGGCATCCCGCTAGCCTCAAGATGTAGCCATCATAACCTAGTTTTATAACCCTAACAGCATAAAAAACCATAGCCCAAAACAGTAAACCATTACAGCTGAACCCTTCAATCACCGATCCATTGTCCGAACCTTCCACCACCCCATGCCATTAACCCGTCAACAGAAAAAAGACAAGGGCATCTCTGATCTACAGACATATGCTATGGCTTTCCAAGATCCAATTGATGCCAAATTTGAAGCATGGGAATCTCGGATTGAATCACGGCTTGAATCGCGCTTGGAAGACAAATTGCGTGCTTTGTTTGCAGAATTCAGAATTGGACAACCATCGAGTCCAACCAAACTACAGCAAGGAGAGAATTTAGAAAGGACCCCAGAGAAGGAGGGACAGCCCTCGGACATGCTACAGCCACGCATGAGGTGGACTTCCCACGATGGGAAGAAGGAGACCCCGGGGTGGATTTCAGCGTAGAAACGTTACTTTCGCTACTACCGAACGTCGGATAATGCTATGGTGGAGATTGCTATCATCCACCTTGAAGGAGATGCTATTCAATGGTACAATTGGCTGGAATATAACCAGGGGCTCCGACATGGAATCAATTTAAGAATGCCTTTGCTGAACCGCTTTGGACCTACGAGTATGAAAATATCGACGCCAACTCGCAAAGATTCGACAAACCTCTACGATTCAAGAGTACCAAACCAGGTTTGAGAAGCTATCTTACCTTGCTCGTGATTAGACTGATCGTCAATTGTTAGGAACATTTATCGAAGGACTCAAGCCAGAGATAAAAGGGGAAGTTAAGGCACGACGACCCCGTCATCGTGATGGCTGCGATTTCTTTTGCCCGAATATAAGAAGAACGACTCAACCAAGATTCTCGAAGGATGAGAACCACTCCTAGAACCTCAACATATAAACCCCTTCTGCTTCCAACCATCCTTCGCTGCCCAAAAATTGACAAGAGAAGAACTACGTGATCGATCAAAGAAAGGGTCTTTGTTGGCATTGCGACGAGCCGTGGAACCGTGATCATCGCTGCAAAAGGGGCCGCCTCCTATTGATTGAACCTCTTGAAGATAGGGAGGAGGAGGTCCAGGAGCATGAGGAAGAGGTCACGGATGAAGAACAGCAGCCAATTGATATTATGATGCATGCCCTTGCCGGTTACGCAAACCCGCAAACAATGAAAGTGGGAGGATTCCTAAAGCAACAACCAATCACCGTTCTTATTGACACCGGGAGCACTAATAATTTTATGAACAGCAAGGTTGCTGTCCGGATGGCCTTACCTATTGAGAATTGCAGCAGGTTCGATGTTAAAGTCACAGATGGACGAATTTTGAAGTGTGATCATAAATGCCCCGGGTGAAATCTGTTCTTTGCAGGACCAAGAGATAATTACAGATTTTTCCTTCTCTCTCTCGATGATTATGAGGCCGTGCTTGGCATCGAATGGTTGACGACATTAGGTGATGTTTCCTGGAATTTTTTGAAATTAATTATGAAATTTTACAGCAAGGGGAAACAGGTGATACTGTACGGGAAACGTGGGGGCGACGTAACAACAATTTGCACACAACGAATGGAGAAAGTTTTGCACAAAGCATGCAGCGGCTTTTTGGTACAACTTGAGCAGCAACCTAAGGGAGAGCCAACCAAATTTGAAGATCCAAACCTACTTCCCTTGCTTGCTGAATTTTCAGATATATTTGACGAACCACGCAGCCTACCTCCTAATCGCCGGCACGATCATCGTATACCGATTCTTCCAGGGAAACCTCCAGCAAATACTCGACCATATCGGTATCCACATCTCCAAAAAGATGAAATAGAAAGGATTGTAAAAGAGATGCTTGAAACAGGAGTTATTCGGCCAAGTTGCAGCCCCTACTCTTCACCAATGCTCCTCGTACGAAAGAAAGATGGAACATGGCGAATGTGCGTTGATTACCGAGCTCTCAACGACATAACCGTCAAGGACAAGTATCCTATTCCAGTAGTAGATGAATTGCTTGATGAATTAAAAGGAGCACGAGTCTTCACAAAGTTGGACCTTCGATCCGGGATCATCAAATACGAGTGTGCGAAGAAGACATACCGAAACGCCTTTCGAACGCACAACTGGTCGGTCACTATGAATTTCTGGTAATGCCCTTTGGTCTCACCAATGCCCCCTCCACCTTCTAGAGCCTTATGAATGATATTTTCCGGAGTTATCTTCGAAAGTTTGTGCTAGTTTTCTTTGACGATATCCTTATTTACAGCCCTTCTTTTGAAAGTCATATTCAAAGACTTAAGACTTGTTTTGACAATTTTATGAGAACATGTTCTTTTTGTCAAAAACGAAGTGTAGCTTTCTTCAACAAAAAGTGGAATATCTTGGGCATATCATATCAGAGGAAGGTGTGGTAGTGGACCCCTCCAAAATTGAAGCAATGCAGAACTGGCCAACCCCGAGGAACATAAAATCACTGCGCGACTTTCTTGGTTTAACAGGTTACTATCGTAAGTTCGTGAAAGACTATGGAAAGATCAGTGCACCCTTACTTCCTTGCTAAAAAAGATGCTTTCCAGTGGTCGGAAAAGCCACCACCGCCTTCGACGAACTTAAAGTCGCAATGATAACAACACCAGTACTAGCATTACCCGACTTCGATAAGACTTTTATTATTGAAGCTGATGCCTCCGGAGCAGGAATTGGTGCTGTACTAATGCAAGATGGCCGACCCCTCGCGTATACTAGTAAGGCGTTATCTCCTTCCCACCTCAAGATGACTATTTACGACAAGGAGATGCTCGCGATTGTGCATGCGGTGTCCAAATGGAGACCGTACTTAATTGGGCGACGCTTTCACATCAAGACCGACCATAAAAGCCTAAAATATTTCTTGGAGCAAAAAATATCTTCCCCTGAGCAGCAAAAATGGGTAACAAAGCTTCTTGGATATGATTATGAAATAACTTACAAAAAAGGGAAAGATAATGTTGTTGCAGATGCGCTTTCACGGCTACCCGAGCAAGTTGAATTTTCATTGTTTCACTTCCGACCAGCAACTTCCTTGAGGATATTAGGAGGGAATGGCAAGATAATCCAGAAACAAGTAAAATCATAAAAAAATTAAAGGAAGCACCAACCTCTATGGCTCATTACAGTTGGGACTCAAAGGACTTACGATATAAAGGACGTATTGTGCTTGTGCCAAATTCTACTTGCATAAAGACCATCCTTCAAGAGATGCATTCCACACCTGCTGCCGAGCACTCCGGGTTCCTTAGAACCTATAAAAGAATTAAGCAAAATTTTTATTGGATAGGGATGAAAAATATTATTGCTGAATTTGTAGCACAATGTGATATATGTCAACGACACAAAGGTGAGACAAAGTGGCAAGTCCCTAAAGTTACAACCTCTACCCATCCCGAATCAATATGGACTGATATATCAATGGATTTCATCGAAGGGCTTCCCTCATCACAAGGAAAAGGTACAATTTTTGTCGTGGTTGATCGCCTTACAAAGTATGCTCACTTTTGTGCCATCCGTAATCCCTACACTGCTTCTAGTATTGCTCGAACCTTTATGGAGAATATTGTAAAATTACATGGGATGCCGAGATCTATTGTAAGTGATCGTGATAGGGTCTTCACGAGCAAATTTTGGACAGAGTTATTCCAGATGCAAGGCACTAAATTAAAGATGAGTACGGCATATCACCCACAAACCGACGGCCAAACCAAGTGGTGAGCAGGTGTTTGGAGACATACCTTAGATGCTTCACCAGTGACCGACCAAAAGAATGGACAAAGTGGCTTCCCTGGGCCGAGTGGTGGTATAATACAACTTATCATTCCTCCACAAAATGTACTCCCTATGAGGCCATGTATGGCCGACCCCCCCTGTAATTCCAAAATATGTGTTGGGCACCTCTAAAGTAGAACAAGTAGACAGGAACTACAAGATAGAGACAAAATGCTGAAGTTGCTAAAAGATAATCTCACTGCAGCACAAGCAAGGATGAAACAAAGCAATATGATCAACACAAAGGCGAAAGAGAATTTTCAATAGGAGATTGGGTCTTCCTACGGCTCCAGCCATACAAGCAAACATCAATCCAAACCAGAGCGTCTATGAAGCTTTCACCTCGGTTCTATGGACCCTACCAGATTTTGGAGCGCATCGGAGCAGTAGCATACAGATTGGACTTACCCGCCAGCTCCCGAATCCATCCAGTCTTCCATGTATCATGTTTGAAGCTCAAGTTGGGACAACACGAGACAGCCCAAAGCCATCTACCAAATATAACTACCCAAGGAGAGCTCCAGACCCAACCAAGTGCCATTATTGATCGACGAATCGTGACTCGACGACGACGACCTGCTACTGAAGTGTTAATACAGTGGGCAAACCTACCAGCAGAAGATGCCACTTGGGAGAACTACGACGACTTGAAGATCAAATTCCCAGAATTCATGGAATGTCAGCCTCGAGGACAAGGCTGATTTGAAGAGGGCGGGTCTGTTAGGACTCTAGCTATGAGAGTCCTAATTTAGTTTCATTGATAAGGGTATTCATGTAAATCTTATCTAGCCGACCCCTATTAAAGAGGTGAAGAGGCCGGCTAGGTTAGGGTTAGGTTGCTTCTTAGGAAAGGAGTCCTATTATAAGTAGGAGTTCTATTAGGAAAAGAGTCCTATTAGAAGTAGAAGTCCTATTAGGAAAGGAGTCCTATTATAAGTAAGAGTTTTATTAGGAAAAGAGTCCTATTAGAAGTAGAAGTACTATTAGGAAGAGAGTCCTATTAGAAGTAGAAGTCCTATTTGGAAGAGAGTCCTATTAGAAGTAGAAGTCCAACTAGAGAAGGAGTCCTAATTAGAAGTTGGTTAGAAGTAGGAGTCTTAAGTAAGAGTCCTATTAGGAGTTAGGGCTTAGAAGCCCTATAAATAGCCATGTATTCATACTCTTTAATGAATGAATAGATCAATCTTTTAGCAGCCTTTGTGCAGCAACTTGGAGGAAGGAACCCCTATAGAGTTCCAAGGAGGCCGATCCCCTATAGAGATCAACCCCAAGCTTAGAATCCGCGGAGAGTTCTATCACACCATCCAAACTCTCAAGCACTGCGCGGTGCCACCGCCCAGCCTATTCTCTTGGGTCCTGGGCGATGCTGCCACCCGAGCAATTCCAGCTCACTAGTTGGGCCTTAAACTCAGCCCAAACCAGTCCGAAACAAGGCCCAATTGGTCCCTACTTGGGTTATATGATTAACACCTAATCCTAACCCAAATTAACATGCTAACTATGAAATTAAAGATATTTCCTAAGCTATTACAAAGCTCGACAAGTCAAGACTTTTTCTGGCGAGCTTCCGGTGAACTTCCGGTGGTCTTCTGATGAACCATTGGAAACCATTCTGCAGACTCCCGGCAAGCTCCTGGACTTCATGATGATCTTGGTGAGTTCTAACGAGCTTCTTTGGCAAGCTCTGATCTTTCTTGGCAAGCTCTACGAACTTCCAACGAACCTTTCGACTAACTTCTGAAAACCCCTTCGGCAAGCTCCGTACTCGTTCTTGACCAGTTCTGACAGCACTTCCAACGAATCTTCGGACTTCCGTCGAACTTTTGAACTCCCAACGATCCATTACACTTATCTTCCGGCACTTTGTTTCGCTTTACGTCTTCATCGTTATCATAGTTAATTCTGCACACACACAAACAAAACTTACTTCGATCTAGACAGTTATTACAATGCAAATTGACATTCAGTTGCTTGGCACGTCATTGGTCGATGCTTCGTCCGATTCTTCGGCGCATTGTCCTCTCTTACATTTTGTTGCCTAATCGGCAGTTGACCTCTACAACCCCGATATCCTTAGCGCAACACGCTCTTCTTGGCCCAATGCCCGACATACGAAGCCTTCTGTCGATTGTCGATCGAACCTCCAACTCGACATCTAATATCCTGACATGATCACCCAGTGCAACGTCAATTTCTCCAGCGTCAACTGTCTAATCCTGATCGATAGTAGACCTGCGTCACTTAAAACGTAGTTAGATCACAAAACACAATCAATTAGTTTTATCATCAAAATTTGAGATTCAATAATCTCCCCCTTTTTTATGATGACAACTAATTGTTGACTAACAGAGTTAACCATAACTCTCCGGAGTTTAACCAAACTCCCCCTATCAATTTGTCATTAATAGAACACTTGAATTATCCCAAATCCAAGCAACATTCATCACATGTTAAGAGAAATAACAAACCATCATGCAAATATATAAAATTATTCAATTTAATGTATGAAGTCATCATTCTACTTCTCCCCCTATGTCATCAACAAAAAGGAGAAGCTGCATTTAGCTAGTTTTCAAGGATATGCAAGTTTTACAATCATACTAGCTATCAATCAAGATATTCAACATACATCATTTTAAAACATTCAATCATAGCAAGTTTTTGAATACTTTCTCCCCCTATCTCCTTTGAG
This sequence comes from Musa beccarii, assembly GCA_024322285.1. Classification (NCBI taxonomy): domain Eukaryota; kingdom Viridiplantae; phylum Streptophyta; class Magnoliopsida; order Zingiberales; family Musaceae; genus Musa; species Musa beccarii. The sequence goes on along the minus strand of CM044401.1, from coordinate 34,591,415 downwards.
AAGAGTAAGCTAATTGTATTCAAAGATGTGCAAATTACATTTTCTTTGCTTCCTTTGCGATATACAATCAATTTGTGTAAGCATTTTATCACTTTAAATATGCAAGCAAAACATTACAACATACAAGCATAGATTTACAATATTCATTCATAACAAATTTTTTAAGGATGTTCATGCATAGCAATCCATCACTTCTTGCAATTCATCACAGCAAGTTTGTATTTTTGATTTCTTTGTGATATGCCAAGCTAGCAATTTTCTTCCTCTTGAATGAGCTAGCAAATTTTTTATTTAAGGTGCAAGCTAGCAATAAACTTTCTCCCCTTTTATCAATGTCAAAAAGAAAAGGAGGATCAAATATAATGATATAAACTTTTCACATAAGTTTGCATAAAAAAAGTTTACATCAATCTTCAAATCATGATACAAATATATCAATATAATGGATCAAGTCATGATTCATGATTCATCATAAAAGATATCAAGAAGAATACAATTTTTTTTACTTCAATATTCAAATTATGACAAGTGATACATATCAAAATTCTACAAGAATATTTCAATCATCAAGTCATGAATCATACAAAGAAGTATTGAAGCATAGGAGAAAAAATCAATTTAAGCATGTAATCAAGTTCAAGTCTGGATACCAATACTAGCATATTTTATATGTATTTTTATGCCATGATAAAAAGAATAAATCAATGATTCAATCATATCATGTAATGAAAGATATCAATATGAAAAATCAACAAGGATCAAAAGATATCATTCATGGTTCATAATTAAATTCTCATGATATCATAAAATCATTAAGCATGACAATAAACTTTTAATATTTTCATTTCATCATAAAAATGATTAAGACCTATTAATCCAAGATGGAAGTTTTTCAAATTATAAGCAAGATACACACATCTATTATCAAAAGACTTACAAGAAATTGATAGAACCCCAGAGGAATTCTATGGAGATTGATCTTTGAGGGGGATCAACCCTTGGAACGCTATAGGGGTTCCACCCTCCAAGTAGCCTGGTGGCTACAATTGTAGATTGATCTTTCTTATTCCAAAGAGGTGGAGGCTACAAGCTTATATAGAGCTCCAAACCCTAGCCCTAGGGGCTGCTTCCTAAGTGAACTACCCAATTTACCCTCAACCTTAGCGGGCCGGCCCAGTAACAAGGGGGGCGGCGGCTAAGAAGCCCAAAGACCCAAATATAAACCATAGCCTCTCTTCTTTATAGGATAGAGGTGGCTAGGTGGGGTTTATTACATTCTCATAGGGTTTTTATTAGCTGCTACATGGTTGAGTAGGACCTAACCCTGTTAGGGTCCTATCAAGCCCGCCCTCTTCAAATCAGCCTTGTCCTCAAGGCTGGGGTTCCATGAACTCAGGGAACCGGGACTTCAGCTCCTCATATGATTCCCATGTGGCATCTTCGAGTGGTAAATTAGTCCAATATACTAGTACTTCAGTAGAGGGACGTCGACGACGTATCACGACTCTGCGGTCGAGGATGGCTTGTGGTTGGGCTTGAATATTTCCATCATCAGTGGTGTTGGGCAGTTGGATCTAGGGTGTCTCGTGTTCTCCCAACTTAGGCTTCAAGCATGACACGTGGAAGACAGGGTGAATTTTGGCATCTTCGGGTAATTTAAGTCATGACGCCACGGCTCAATACGCTCTATGATCCGATAGGGCCCATAAAACGTGGAGATAGCTTCATGGAGGCTCGTGTGTTGATGGATAGTTGCTTGTATGGTTGTAGGCGAAGATAAACCCAATCTCCTACTAAAAATTCTCTTTCACTTCTTCGTGTATCGCTTGTCGCTTCATTCTAGCTTGAGCAAAGAAAGAGATTATCCTTTAGCAAATTGTAGGAGTTTGTCCTGTCAATTAAATCTTGGTCAACTGATCTACCTTAGCCGAGCCAATTACATACTTTGGAATCACAGGAGCCGGCCGACCATATAATGCTTCATATGGGGTACATTTTGTAGATGAATGATATGTAGTATTGTACCATCATTCGGCCCAGGGGAGCTATTTCGTCCACTCCTTTGGTCGATCACTAGTGAAACACCGAAGGTATGTCTCTAAACATCTGCTCACCACTACATTTTGGCCGTCGGTTTATGGATGGTATGCAAGTGCTCATCTTGAGTTTGGTGCCCTCAGAATCAAATAACTCGGTCCAAAATTTACTAGTGAAGATCCAGTCACGATCACTTATAATGGACCTTAGCATCCCATGCAGTTTAATAATATTTTCTATGAAAATCTGAGCAATACTAATAGCAGTGTAGGGATTGCGCACAGCACAAAAATGAGCATATTTCGTAAGTCGATCAACCACCACAAGGATTGTGCTTTTACCTTTTGAAGGTGGCAGCCCTTCGATGAAGTCCATGGAGATGTCAGTCCACACCGAGTCTGGTATGGGTAGTGGTTGTAGTTTCCCTGGACTTGCCACTGTTTCACCCTTTTGCTGTTGACATACATCACATTGTGCTACATATTCAGAAATAATTTTTTTCATCCCTTTCCAATAAAAGTTTTGCTTCACTCTTTTGTAGGTTCTTAGAAATCCGGAGTGCCCTGCTGAAGGTGTGGAGTGCATTTCATGCAGAATGACTTTGATGCAAGGGGAGTTTGGTATAAGCACAATACGACCTTTATAGCGTAGATCCCTCGAATCCCAAGTATAGTGAGCTATTGCACTTGGATCCTCCTCCAATGTTTTGATGATGTTGCTGGTTTCTGGATCCTTCTTCCATTCCTCCCCCTCTGGTTGCTGCTGGAGATGCATAAGAAAGCCACCATTTATCTTGTGTAAAACTTTCTCCATTCGTTGGGTTGAAATAGTGGTTACGTTGCTTCCGCGCTTCCCGCGTAGGGTGACCTATTTACCTTTGCAATAGAATTTCATAATCAATTTGAAAAAGTTCCAAGAGACATCATCTAGTGTCGTCAGCCATTCTATGCCCAGCATAGCCTCATAATCATCAATTGGTAGGAGGAAGAAATCGGCAACAATTTCTTGTCCCTGCAGTAATAGTTTCACCTGTGGGCATCTTAGGTCGCATTTTAGGATTCGGCCGTAGGCAACCTTTATGTCGAACTTGCTGCAACCTTCGATATAGAGCGCCATCCGAGCAGCAACCTTACTATTTGAAAAATTATTAGTACTACCTATATCGATGAGAACGGTGATTGGTTGTTGTTTGAGCAGGCCTCCAACTTTCATCGTTTGCGGATTTGAGTAGCCGTCTAGCGCATGTACCATAAAGTCGGTTGATTGTGGCTCTTCTTCCACATCTTCATCCTCATGTTCAAGACTCTCTTTTGGCTGTTCACTGATCTCTTCTTCCACTGGTTCAATCATAAGAAGTCTCCCTTTTTTACAGCGATGCTCGCGGCTTCACGGCTCATTACAATGCCAACATAACCCCTTGGCAGATTGGTCTCGAAGCTCTTCTCTTGTCAACCTTTTTGGTGCAGGAGCTCGACTGATAGTAGGGGGGCTGAGGGATTCGATATTGCTAGTTGGGGAATGACCCTAGTCCTCCAGGCTTCGTGGTTCAATCGCTCCTCCTGAAGTCGTGCGAAAGAGATGGCTGCCATAAGCGTGTACGGTTGTCGTGCTTTAACTTCTCCCTAGATCTCCGGCTTTAAGCCCTCAATAAATGTCCCCAATAACTTTTTTTCAGACCAATCACGAGTTTGATTAGATAACCTTTCAAACCTGGTTTGATACTCCTGGATGGTGGAGGTTTGTCGGATCTTTGCTAGTTGTCCGTCGATGTTCTCGTAATCGGTTGGTCCAAAGCGGATCAGCAGTCCTTCTTTGAATTGTCGCCATGAGAGGACTCCATGAGTGTGTTCAAACCAATCAAACCATTGTATGGCATCCCCTTCAAGATGTATAGCTGCAATTTCTACCATAGATGCGTCCGCAGTTTTGTGATACCAAAAATATCGCTCCGCGCGCGAGATCCAACTAATCGGGTCTCCTTCTTCCCATCTAGGGAAGTCCACCCTCATGCGTGGATAGTAGGGATCGGTCATAGAGCCTCCCTTCTCTTGGGAGTCATCTCTTCGGTCAGAGCTCTCTCCTTGATGAGATTTCTTTGGGCTCGGTGTTCGACCCAAACTGAGTTCGGCAAAGAGAGCCCGAATCTTATCCTCCATTCGCATCTCGAAGGCTTCGAATTTAGCATTTATCGCCTCCTCAGATGCCATAGTATATGCCTCCAGATCTGTAATATAAAGATCTCTCTTTTGTTGCCGGGTTAAATGCATGAATTGTTTGGGGGAAGTGGTGGCCGAAAGGGTTTGTGGATCGGTGGATGTAGGCTGCGGTTTAGGCTTGTTTTGTGGCTGTTTTGGGTGCTGTTTGGGGCTACGATTTGATGGAGTTTTGGGCTGAGATGATAGTGGATAAAGGTAAGAGAAGAGGGTTTTAGATCTGTGGTAGATCGCAGCAAAGATTTGACAAAAATCAGTGGCAATTGCTGCCTATGTGCGCTGCCTCGTAAGAGCAGAATTATCGTCGAAGAAATAGCGATTTCTCGATGAAATTTCCAGCGAAAACTCAAGGATTTGAGGAGGGGGTTTGACAGTAGAATCTTAGTTTAGATAGCAACAAGGATAACAAATTGGATCAAGAAATTTTGGCAGCAAAGCAGTAAAGAAATCGGTGCAAGTTGCGATAGCAGAATTCTCATCGAAAAATTTCAGCAGTTTGCGACAAGAGATTGCAGCAACACACGAATTTTTTTTTGATGAATTCCATAATAGATCAATCATGGATGAGAGCCAAGATGATCTATGAGGTGCACAAAAAATTTCGTTCAAAAAGGATAACAATTAGATCGGTTAAATGCAGCAACACGCGGCTGAAATTTTCTGCAGTGATCCTTCGTTCGCAAAGATGGTAACTTTTGCGACGCAAGGAATTCACAGGCAAGGGATTGATAGAAAAACTTCTTTTTGATATTTTAGATGAAAAATTATAGCAGCAAAAGGTATTGGTGGTAGAAAAATACCAGATCTCTGATGCAATTAGAGGTGGCGACTGTAGACTGATTTGATCTACGTCAAGAATGACGGTGGAGACGATGACGTCAAGAGCAATTGTGGGAATTGCTTGGCTAATGGTGGGCGGTAGGGATGGCAGCAAAATCAGCAAGATCGTTGCTCTGATACCAGATGATAGAACCCTAGAGGAATTCTATGGAGATTGATCTTTGAGGGGGATCAACCCTTGGAACGCTATAGGGGTTCCACCCTCCAAGTAGCCTGGTGGCTGCAATTGTAGATTGATCTTTCTTATTCCAAAGAGGTGGAGGCTACAAGCTTATATAGAGCTCCAAACCCTAGCCCTAGGGGCTGCTTCCTAAGTGAACTACCCAATTTACCCTCAACCTTAGCGGGCCGGCTTAGTAACAAGGGGGGCGGCGGCTAAGAAGCCCAAAGACCCAAATATAAACCCTAGCCTCTCTTCTTTATAGGATAGAGGTGGCTAGGTGGGGTTTATTACATTCTCACAGGGTTTTTATTAGCTGCTATATGGTTGAGTAGGACCTAACCCTGCTAGGGTCCTATCAGAAATTCATACATAGATATGTATCATGTTTAAGATCGAAAACCGATATGAAAAGTATATATGGAATTTCATCATCTCAAAATATCATCTTAATTCGTCATGAAAACAATTAGACCAAAAACACGTTAATCCAAAACATAGAGTCAAATCAACATAACTTCAAAAACTAATGCATGTTATAAAATCATCAAGCATCATGTTTAGAAATGAAAAGTAATATAAAACATCAAGATACACATACATGGATTAATCCTAAGCATTATCACAAATCATGCAATCATCATTCATATTTTTAATTTTTAAAAATTACTAGAAAGAAAAAGCATAACAACAAAAAAATTCCAACCTACTATATCAAGCAACTCATGAAAGGATCATGTAATTTCAAAATAAGTTAAAAACAACTTGGATGAGTTTCTTACCTCATTGTCGAAAACCGATAAGGCATAGTTTGCATCTTCATTTTTGTTGCGCACTTTCCTCTTCTTCATTTTTGTATTCTCGTCTTTAGAGTATTCCGGTTTCTTGCGTTCATAGCATGAGTTGGTGTTCTTTTCATTTGTGTTCTTTAATTCTTGTTTAATAAACTTTTTAAATTTTAACATTAAATGTTCAATATCCTCAACATTGTCCTCATCACTTGAGTCATCACTCAAGAAGCATTTTATAGTCCAAAGTATCAAATCCTTCCTATTATTTGGAAGGTGGTCCATATGTTCATCGAGTTCATTGTGTTCCAAGAATGTCATTTCATAGGTCATTAAAGAGCCAATTAGTTCTTCAATAGGTAAATTATTTAAATCTTTAGCCTCTTGTATTGCGGTTACTTTAGGATCCCACCTTTTTGAAATGGATCTTAAGATCTTGTTTATGAGTTCAAAATCTGAAAAAGATTTACCAAGAGCTCTTAGACTATTGACAACATCTGTGAAATGGGTGTACATGTCGCCGATAGTCTCGCTTGATTTCATTTGGAAGAGCTCAAAATCATGCAATAAAAGGTTTACTTTTGAGTCTTTAACTCGACTAGTTCTTTCATGCATGATTTCAAGTGTCCACCAAATATCAAAAGCTGTTTTGCACATAGAAATCCGATTGAACTCGTTTTTGTCTAAAGAGCAAAATAAGGCATTCATAGCCTTTGCATTTAAAGAAAAAGATTTTTTTCTCTAAGTCTGACCATTTGTTCGTCGATTTAGAGGGAAATTGAAAATGGTTTTCAACAATGTTCCACAAATCCAAATCCATTGAAAGTAAGAAAACTCTTATTCAAGTTTTCCAATAGGTGTAGTCCGATCCGTTAAAGAACGGTGGACGAACAACCGAAAAGCCCTCTTGAAAGCCATGAAGAACCATTTCTTACGGGTGTAAATCCGAATGAGAAATAACGAGGCTCTGATACCAATTGTTAGGGATCGAGTGGCACTAAGAGGGGGGGCGAATTAGTGCAGCGGTTAAGAACGATAAACTTTCTACGATTTTAAACAAGTTTCAGAAACTTCATACGAAAAGAATAACGTTTCAATTAAAACCATTTCAATTGTGCTGCAAGCGTACGTAAGAAGATGAGAGTAGTGAACTTAGCAAAGTAAAGGTTTGCAGAAAGATAAATGCATGAACATAAACGCAAACCATTTTTATAGTGGTTCGGTCATCCGACATATATCCACTCCCGATTCCTCTTCACTTGAGGCCATCGGCTTTCCACTAGCTATCCTCCTTCCAATGGGCGAGGATAAACTCCCTTACAACACATCTTCTTTTGATGGGCTTAGGAGGTAACCCTTACAAGGCCTCTTACCCCTCTCTTGGACTAGAACACACTTAAAGCTTAGAGGGAAGATTTTGACACTATTTCAAGAGAGTTTTTCTTTTTTTTTCTCAATTCTAGATACCCTTTCAACCATGAATGAGAGGGGTATTTATAGGCCTTAAGAGGATTCGAATTTGGAGCCCAAATTTGAATCACTTTTGTATTTTCCGGTGCTGGTGGTGCCACCGCTTATTAGTGTCAAATATTGACAGTGTACTGAGCGATGCCACCGCTTGGGCTTGCTGCCCAACTGTGGTACCACCGCCCAGCCCGGCGGTGCCACTGCCTAGCATGTGCTCTCGGGTCCTGGGCGGTGCCACCGCCCAGGCATTTCCAGCTCACTGGTTAGGCCTTAGACTCGGCCCAAACCAGTCCGAAACAAGGCCCAATTGGCCCCTACTTGGGTTATAGGATTAATACCTAATCCTAACCCAAATTAACGTGCTAACTATGAAATTAAAGACATTTCTTAAGCTATTACAAAGTCCGACAAGTTAAGACTTCTTCCGGTGAGCTTCCGATGAACTTTCGATAGTCTTCTGACGAACCCTCAGAAACCATTCTGCGGACTCCCGGCAAGCTCCTGGACTTCACAATGATCTTGGCGAGTTTCAACGGGCTTCTTTGGCAAGCTTCGATCTTTCTTGGTAAGCTCCGTGAACTTCCGACGAACCTTCCAACGAATTTCTGAAAACCCCTTCGGCAAGCTCCCTACTCGTTCTCGACCAGTTTCGGCAGCACTCCCAATGAATCTTTGGACTTCCGTCGAACTCTCGAACTCCCAACGATCCATCACACTTGTCTTCTGGCACTTTGTTTCACTTTACATCTTCATCGTTATCGTAGTTAATGCTGTACACACACAAACAAAACTCTACTTCGATCTAGATAATTATTACAACGCGAATTGACATTCAATTGCCCGGCACATCATTGGTCAGCACTTCATCCGATTCTTCAGCGCATCATCCTCTCTTGTGTTTTATTGCCCAATCAGCAGTTGACCTCTACAACCCCGATATCCTTGGCACAACACATTCTTCTTAGCTCGATGCCCGACATATGAAGCCTTTTGCCGATTGTCGACCGAACCTTCAGCTCAACATCCAATATCCTGACGTGATCACCCGACACAACATCAATTCCTTCAGTGTCAACTGTCTAATCCTGATCGATAGTAGACCTACGTCATTCAAAATGCAGTTAGATCACAAAACATAATCAATTAGTTTCATCATCAAAATCCGAGATTCAACATATATCACTTGTCATGATTTGAGAATTGATGTAGAGGAAAAATATTTATAACTTTGTATTCTTCCCTTCTTTCTGACAAAGACAATGGGGGAGATAGCTTGCTAACTTGTGCATCATAAGAGAGAAAAATTACTAGCTAGCGTATCACAAAGTTTACTAGCCTATACAACTCAAGAAAGTAAAACTTGCTAGCTTATAAAGAAAGGCAAAACTTGTTTGCACTTCTCAAAAGAGAAGAAAGAACTTGCCATCTTGAAACATCACCAAGAATTGCTAGAAGAAAAAGTACAAACTTGAAAATTTACAATCTTGCACATCCTTAAAATGATGATTTGGTGATCATGCATGTTGTAAAGTGATGTAAATCTTGCTAGTATGGTGTAAAACTTGCATATCCTTAAAACTAGCTAGATGCAACTTCCTTTTTGCTGATGACAAAGGGGGAGAAGTACATTAATGATTTCATGCATTAAATAATGTATTAAATATTTTGAATATTACATGATTTATTCAAATTTTTTGAAGTTTGAATTGTCTATCAATATGGCATATTGATAGGGGGAGTTAAGGTTAACTCCGTCATCAATTAGTTGTCATCATCAAAAAGGGGGAGATTGTTGAATCTCAAATTTTGATGATGAAACTAATTGATTGTGTTTGTGATCTAAATGTATTTTAAGTGATACAGAACTACTTTTAATCAAGATTAGACAATTGAAGCAAGAAGAATCGACGTTGGGCTGGAGGAGAACATGTTAGAAGATTGGATGTTAAGCTGGAGGATCGATCGACGTATCGGTAGAAGGCTTCGAACAAGGGATTCGGGCATCGAGCCAAGAAGAGCAGAGTTCCGCTAAGGAGATCAAAGTTACGGAGTACAATTATTGATTGGGTAATAAGCCGCAAGAGAGGATGATGTGTCGAAGTATCGGATGAAGTGCCGATGGACCAAAGACGTGCCGGACAACGAATGGATTCAAAGCTTTGTAATAATTATCTAGATCGACATAGAATTAGGTCTAATTGTGTTGGAATTAGGCCAACTAGACCCAAATCAGGGCTGTGTTGGGCCAGATGAAAGGCCCAAACAGCACCCTAGAGCCATGTCAAGCGATGGCACCGCTAGGGTTTGTGGTGGAACCGCCCAAAGGCTCAACCTCTGAGGCTGAGTCTAGGCGGTAGTACTGCCAGACTAGGTAGTGGTATCGTCCAGTGTCAGACAATCTGAGCAGTGGTACTGCCTAGGTCTAGTAGCTGAGATTCTGCTTGGGTGATCGTACCGCCTAATGTTAGGGTCAACTAGCGGTAGTACTGCCAGCACATTGAAAACTGAGGTGATTCAAATTTGAATCCCCTTGAGGTCTATAAATATCTCTCTCATCCTTTGTTAAAGATACACCAACTAAGAAGAAAAAAAAGAAAAAACCCTATTGAAGTCTTTTCAAAATTTCTCCCCTCTAGTTTAGTATTAGCTAAGTTTAAGAAAGGGGTGAGGGCTTGTAAAAGGTTATTCTCTTAAACCTGTAAAAGGAGTAGAGAGCTGTAAGGGTGATTGGTCTTCACCCATTGAACAAAGACCGATAGTGAAAGTCAATGGCCTCAACGAAAGAGGAATTGGGAGTGAACGTAGGTTGGACGACCGAATCACTATAAATTGGTTTGCCTTTACTTTCTTGCTATTTATTATTCTACAACCACTTTATCTACTTTCTCATCACTTTCTTACAATCACTTTCAATCTAAAGCATTTCCGATACGCTTTCAATCGAAATGATTTTTTTCATTATACGAATCGGGTTTTTCAAAATTGTGAAATCATCATTTTTAACCACTATAATAATTCAACCCCCCCCTCTCTTAGTGTCAAACTCGATCCTAATAAAACTAACTCAATTAGACACTTAAACTACTTCGATCAAGACACAAATAATTATAATCATGAATTCTATATTATCTGACATGTCATTAGTTTATCAATACTTCATCCGAACTTTCGGCACGCCGTCCTTCCCTTTGGCGTATTGCTTGATCCATCGACATGTTGAGCTCCCGCAACATCCGGTCTTGGCACAATGCCCGATCCTTCTAACCCAATGCTCAATTTCTAATATGATCTACTCCGGCCTAATGTCTGATTCTCCTACTTCAATCGATTTGTCTTTCTATCATCGAAGGTAGTCCTAAATCACTTTTCTCAAACACTGATTAGATTATAAACTCATCAATTGATTTTATCATCAAAATTTAAGATTTAATGTTAGTTTCTTCTCAGCTCTCCAATGTTAGCCCTTGTTGAGAACTTTATCTTGTAATAAGTTGACAATATCACCTTTAGTCTGTTCAGCGTGGGTTAGCCTATGATCACATTGTATGCCAAGAGGATATCCACCACCATGAATTTAATAAGTAATATTTTAGAGCAAGATTTGTCTCCAAAAGTGACGTGTAGGTTCATAATCCCGAGAGGCAAGATATAGTTGCTAGTAAACCCTGTCAGTGAAGAAGTCATAGGGGTAAGGTTATTAGTTGATAGCTTGAGTTTTGAAGAAACATCAAAGTCGAAGATATCAACAAAGCTACTTGTGTCAATCATGATCATTTTCACCCGAGAATTAATCATCATCACAAAAACTGCTAAGGCATTATCATGATTCAGGTTGATGTACTCCGTCTCTTACTCCTTGAATGTTATCTTTGGGTCATCCTCCATCCTTAGGCGCTTTTCAATGGTAGCTCGGACATAAACCTTATGACCTGAAGATTTATCTCTTCTCGAGGTAGGTCCACCAATGATAACATCAAGTTGACTCTCTAATAGCCCTTAAGATCGGGGTGAGGGTTCATAGTGCTTTCAGATGAACCACCTAAGGTTCCTTAATGTGTGAGCTTCTTAATATGCTCTTTCAAGTCATCACACTCTATATCACAATTATAATCCCGATGGAGCCGATAGTATTTGGACATATTTCTTTTTGCAATGGAGTTCTCATCAGGTGAGTGTCTTTTAAAGCTCATCTTTTATATGTAGAAAAACTTTAGTTTTAGCCATATTTAGGGGAGTCCACTAGGACTTGGATGAGGTAACTCAAGTTATTCATTTCTCTTTCACTGTAGTGACCTCGAGATTGAGGCTGATTGCAACCCCTCCTACTTTGACCTCTTGTGTGACTCCTTATGCTTACTTGAGATAATTACCTCGATGATAATATATTGATTAGCCCTTGAAAGTGCCTTGAATATAGTTGCCAGTGGTCTCTTTGTCAATGACCAAAAGAGGCGAGAGGGATTGAGTTTCATCATGAAGGTCTATATTATGAGTAACATATGGGTATGTACCATGACTTGGATCTCATTTGTAAACCGATCGATGAAGTCTATAAGTGCTTCTTCCTCCCGTTACCTAAGTCCAAGGAATGTTATCGCTAAAGGCCACAAGCGTATATTCTCGAGGAAGTGAAGTTTAAACTCCCTTGCAAACTGGGCAAAATAATTAATGAAAAGCGACTTCACGTGAGCATACCATTCTCGTGTTAGGCCTCTTAATACGATCAAGAATATGAAACACATTAGGGCATCCGAAGTGTCATACAATGACATTTGGGTATGAAAAGCTATAATGTGCTGCATCAGTCGGCGTTGCCATTGAACACCTCTAAGGACATGAGATAAAAGTTTGTTAGAATCAGTTCTTCTTAGATTTTCTAGGTGAATGACAACTGACTAGAGCTAGGGTTGACCAACACTTCCCCTTTTGACTATTAGAGCTCGCGTTACATCTCTTCCAAATATCAATCTATTTACCATAATTGGATCTATAAGAAATCCTCTATCGAGTTTGTTAACTAAGCCTCAAATTCAAATAAGGCAAAGTGGTGGTGCAATTTGTTAAATTCCATAATCGGAGACCAAAGTGTCACTTAGGCTAATAGTTTGGCAAGTCTCAAGTACTCTTAGGATGTTGGCACCATGTTAGGTTTGGAAATCTCAATAGGTGCCGGAGCTGGTAGTGGTTGAGCCAGGGGTCACAACTGAGCTAGTGGCACCACATGTTGGACTAATTAGAATATGAGTGGAGCAACAACGTGTATCATGCTTATTAGCATTTATACTTATTTTTTTAAGATTTAAGAACCCCTCGACGGGGATGAGCAGATGGCTCGGGATCATCTTTGGGGGTGAGAGACCTGGGTTATTGAATCGACATCAATATTGGATCAGCATCTATGTCAAGGTAGATTCACCCATATGTGGAAAGGATGACTACTACCCCTCTTGGGTAAAAGTACTATGGGTCAGAAGCAAAGTCTCTTCACTCAAGCATTCATTAAGAGGGTCGACAAACGAGTGTTTCTGCAATATTGAATCCTCCTTTTAGTGCTAAAAATATTATAGAAAGATATCAATAACATCCTAATTAGCTCATTTAGACTCGTGTATGTAAGATTATCTAAGATGCCTTTGAGGTGAAAACACAAAAATCTTGATGTGCCACTTGCATGAAGATCGAGGTCGAGAGAGGCTTCTCAACCCGATCCTTCTAACATCCAAGTTAGTAATCCGAGACAGATGAGTATGGACGCAGGTAGTCAAAAGATGATTCTTTCTTTTTATTATGTTGAAGATTAATTTTTATACATAATTATAAAGAGACAAAATATTTCATAGAATATTATGTAGGGAGGCAGCCTCTAACCATCTCTAATAATTTTTCCTTTATCTTTTATCCACATGGGTGATAAAGGGAACCTGCATCTCTTATGAACACTTGTTCACATGGGCAAACAAATAGAGGATAACTTTTATCTTCTCCTTCTAGCCTGAATACCATGTGGAGGTCACATGTTAGATAATGATTAATTGATGATATTTTTTCTATCACATATTTAGATTTTCTATCACGTATTATCTAAATTTAATGCTAATAATAGTAACATTCAAACATTATAAATACTTCTTCATATTTTAGGCGAAGATGTTGAAAGAATTAGCCCAACATTTCATGCAATATGATTGCAGATACCATGATCATAGTATGTTTATGACTCAATATACCATGTGATTTTTTAAAAAAGGTTATTTCGTAATCAATCTAGTAACTAACTAAGTTGGGATATTACAATTTTGTTTTTGTTATGGTTGTTATTGTTATTTGAACTAATCCAACAATCAAAAATTTTCCGTCAATTATAATTTTATGATCATTTCCACTGAGTTTGAATTGGGTCTAAGAAGCTTTGTATTCTAATTATTCTCGAGCTATTGTGAATGATAAATGATAATATTATAGAATTTGTGAAAAGAGAAAAAAACATAGATAACAAAGAGAACTATCATTTAATCCAAAATCAAAACCAAATCTTTTCTATATGCTCTCACAAAAATGCCAAATAAATTTTTTATCTTTTTAAATTTATAAAAAATGATATGAACAAAATATTTTCCTATATTCTCCCATCAAAACCTAAAGGCACATGACATATTCATATAACAATCAAATTCTAAATTTCAATATTTTTTAAAAAAATTCATAATAAAATTCCTTATATTTCAGAAATCCGAAAATGTTTGATAACCAAATAATTGGACATGATGACATCGGATTTATAGCTAAGAACAGTGGAATTCAGAAGAATAAATGAGCACAATGTTGGCAAAGCTCAGCATAATTGTATGAACTCAATATGTTCACTTACAACTCATCGGTGAGACTAAATCTTGATCACGTGTACAACTGTCGGAAAGCTCTCCTTACAAAGAGACTGAGACAAAGGATGCAGTCAAAATCGTGGTGAAGTCAGAAGAGAGGCGAGGCTGTGGTGGTTTGAGAAGTTGCAGAGGTCGTAGGGGACGCAGAGTTGGTGGCATCACCATCATCCCGCATGCTGTTGTCATCTTCACCGCCAGATCTGCCTTCCGTGTCCGAAGGCCTTGCGATGGATCTTTGCGACTGCTGATGTGGCTGCTGGTTTCGAAGCTTCAAGCCCGATGGAATCAAAGCTACTGGGGCATAGATGCTATCCGGTGGAGCACAAGCACCATTCCCAGGTGTTGCTGCTGCGTAATCTGGCGGCGAAACCAGAATTCCACCAACCAACACAAACTGGGTGGCCGGGGGGCTGCTGGTGCTGCTGCTGCTGCTCTGTACCATTGGGGTCAGCCTTCGGGTGTGTAGCCGATATTTCTGAACAAAGATCAAATACATCAATACGTCGAACAGATATTGGCATCGAAAAAATGTCAATATGACACAATAATTGCCCTGTTCACTGAATCAAATGCCAATAGTCCCAACGCAAAACATGGTTTAGAGGAAGATTAACCAGAGAAGAGATTAAGATAGCTTCAATGAAACTTAACCTAAACCATACATGCGGATAGATACGTTAATGATTTATAAATACACGAGGATTTCTGAAGCTAGTATCTTAGAAAGACAGAATCTCCGTATCAAAAGAAGTTCTAGAATTTGATTTTTCTATAAATATCTCATTCTATCTATAGGTTTTGATGAGGAATATTTTGGGTGCCTCTTTCTTTCTAGGGTTTCTCTAGATAGAGCTCTCTAGGATTTATAGAGGAGGATAGAAAATATATAATTTTTCGAGTTTCATGTAAGAGGTTATACAAGAGATTTTGATAGAACCCTAGAGGAATTCTATCGAGATTGATCTTTGAGGGGGATCAACCCTTGGAACGCTATAGGGGTTCCACCCTCCAAGTAGCCTGGTGGCTGCAATTGTAGATTGATCTTTCTTATTCCAAAGAGGTGGAGGCTACAAGCTTATATAGAGCTCCAAACCCTAACCCTAGGGGTTGCTTCCTAAGTGAACTACTCAATTTGCCCTCAACCTTAGCGGGCCGGCCCATAACAAGGGGGCGGCTAAGAAGCCCAAAGACCCAAATATAAACCCTAGCCTCTCTTCTTTATAGGATAGAGGCGGCTAGGTGGGGTTTATTACATTCTCACAGGTTTTTATTAGGTCGTTACATGGTTGAGTAGGACCTAACCCTGCTAGGGTCCTATCAAGCCCGCCCTCTTTAAATCACCTTGTCCTCAAGGTGGGGTTCCATGAACTCGAGGGAACCGGGACTTGACTCCTCATATGATTCCCATGTGGCATCTTCAAGTGGTAAATTAGTCCAATGTACTAGTACTTGAAGAGAGGGGCGTCGACGACGCATCACGACTCTGCGGTCGAGGATGGCTTGTGGTTGGGCTTGAATATTTCCATCATTAGTGGTGTTGGGCGGTTGGATCAGGATGCCTCGTGTTCTCCCAACTTGGGCTTCAAGCATGACACGTGGAAGACAGGGTGAATTTTGGCATCTTTAGATAATTTAAGTCTCAGACGCCACACTCCAATACGCTCTATGATCGATAGGCCCATAAAAACGCGTGGAGATAGCTTCATGGAGGCTCGTGTGTTGATGGATAGTTGCTTGTATGGTTGTAGGCAAAGATAAACCCGGTCTCCTACTAAAAATTCTCTTTCACTTCTTCGTGTGTCACTGTTCTTCATTCTAGCTTGAGCGGTAGAGAGATTATTCTTTAGCAATGTAGGAGTTTGTCCTGTCAATTAAATCTTGGTCGACTGATCTACCTTAGTCGAGCCAATTACATACATTGGAATCACAGAGGTAGCCGACCACCATATAATGCTTCATATATGGGGTACATTTTGTAGATGAATGATATGTAGCATTATACCACCATTCGACCCAAGGGAGCCATTTCGTCCACTCCTTTGGTCGATCACTAGCCAAGCAATCCCGAAGGTATGTCTCTAAACATCTGCTCACCATACGTTTGGCCGTCAGTTTGTGGATGATATGCAGTGCTCATCTTGAGTTTGGTGCCCAGAACTAAAATAACTCGGTCCATAATTTACTAGTGAAGACCCTGCACGATCACTTACGATGGACCTTGGCATCCCATATAGTTTAACAATATTTTCTATGAAAATCTGAGCAATACTAACAAAGAAGTAGTGATTTCGCACAACACAAAAATGAGCATATTTCGTAAGTCGATCAACCACCACAAGGATTGTGCTTTTACCTTTGGAAGGTGGCAACCCTTCGATGAAGTCCATGAAGATGTCACCCATACCGAGTCTGTATAGGTAGTGGTTGTAGTTTCCCTGGACTCGCCAACGTTTTCACCTTTTTCGATGATATACATCACATCTGCTACATATTCGAAATAATTTTTTTCATCCCTTTCCAATAAAAGTTTTGCTTCACTCTTTTGTAGGTTCTTAGAAATCCGAGTGCCTGCAAAAGGTATGGAGTGCATTTCGTCAATGTGGAATGACTTTGATGCAAGGGAGTTTGTATAAGCACAATCGACCTTTATAGCATAGATCCTCGAATCCCAAATATAGTGAGCTATTGCTTGGATCCTCCTCTAATTTTTGATGATGTTGCTTTGGTTTCGGATCCTTCTTCCATTCCTCCCCCTCGGTTGGTCTTTGGAGATGCATAAGAAAGCTACCATTTATCTTGTGTAAAACTTTCTCCATTCGTTGGGTTGAAACGGTGGTTACGTTGCTTCCACGCTTCCCGCGTAGGGTGACTGCTTACCTTTGCAATAGAATTTCATAATCAATTTGGAAAAGTTCCAAGAGACATCACCTAGTGTCGTCGACCATTCTATGCCCAAAGACACCTCATAATCATTAATTGGTAGGAGGAAGAAGTCGGCAACAATTTCTTGGCCTCAGATAATAGTTTCACCTGTGGGCCATCTTTGGTCGCATTTTAGGATTCGGTAGTCGGAACCTTTACGTCGAACTTGCTGCAACCTTCGATATAGATGCGCGCCGTCCGAAGCGAAGAACCTTACTATTTAGAAAATTATTAGTCTTCTGTGATCGATGATGAGAACAGTGATTGGTTGTTGTTTGAAAGCGAGGCCTCCAACTTTCATCGTTTGATTTGAGTAGCCGGCCAGCGCGCATGTACCATAAAGTTGGTTGATTGTGGCTCTTCTTCCACATCTTCATCCTCATGTTCAAGACTCTCTTACGGGTTTCATGATCTTTTCTTCCACTGGGTTCAATCACAAGAAGTCTCCCTTTTTACAACGATGCTCGCGGCTCCACGGCTCGTCACAATGCCAACATAACCCCTTAGCGGATCGGTCTCGAAGCTCTTCTCTTGTCAACCTTTTTGGTGCGAGAGCTCGGTGATAGTAGGTGAGGCCAGGGCTTGAATATTTCTAGTCGGGGCGACCCTAGTCCTCCGGGCTTCATGGTTCAATCGCTCCTCCTGAAGTCGTGCGAAAGAGATGGCTGCTATAAGCGTGTCACGGTTGTCGCGCTTTAACTTCTCCCGGATCTCCCGGCCAAGCCCTCAATAAATGTCCCCAATAATGCTTTTGCACCAATCACGAGTTTGATTAGATAACCTTTCAAACCTGGTTTGATACTCCTGGATGGTGGAGGTTTGTCGGATCTTTGCTAGTTGTCCGTCGATGTTCTCGTAATCGGTTGGTCCGAAACGGATCGAGAGTCCTTCTTTGAATTGTCGCCACGAGAGGACTCCATGAGTATGTTCAAACCAATCAAACCATTGTATGGCATCTCCTTCAAGATGTATAGCCGCAATTTCTACCATAGATGCATCTGCGGTTTTGTGGTACCAAAATATCGCTCCGCTGAGATCCAACCAATCGGGTCTCCTTCTTCCCATCTAGGAAGTCCACCTCATGCGTGGATAGTAGGGATCGATCATGAGCCTCCTTCTCTTGGGAGTCATCTCTTGATCGAGATCTCTCCTTGATGAGATTTCTTTGGGCTCGGTGTTCTACCGAAATCGAGTTCGGTAAAGAGAGCCCGAATCTTATCCTCCATTCGCGTCTCGAAGGCTTGAATTTAGCATTTATCACCTCCTCGGATGCCATAGTATATGACTCAGATCTGTAATATTAAGATCTCTCTTTTGTTGCTTGGGTTAAAGGCATGAATTTTTTAGGAAGTGGTGGTTGAAAGGGTTTATGGATCGGTGGATGTAGGTTACGGTTTAGGCTTGTTTTGTGGCTGTTTTGGGTGCTGTTTGGGGCTGCGATTTGATGGAGTTTTGGGCTAAGATGGTAGTGGATAAAGGTTAGGGAAGAGGGTTTTAGATCTGTGGTAGATCGCAGCAAAGATTTGACAAAATCAGTAGCAATTGCTGCCTATGTGCGCTGCCTCGTAAGAGCAGAATTGTCGTCGAAGAAATAGCGATTTCTCGGCCTAAATTTCCAATGGAAAACTCAGGGATTTGAGGAGGGGTTTTGATGGTAGAATCTTAGTTTAGATAGCAACAAGGATAACAAATTGGATCAAGAAATTTCGGCAGCAAAGCAGAAAGAAATCGGTGCAAGTTGCGATAGCAGAATTTTCATCAAAAATTTCAGCGATGTGACGAGATTGCAGCAACACACGAATTTGTTTTTGTGATGAATTCTACAATAGATCAATCACGGATGGGAGCCAAGATGATCTATGAGGTGCACAAAAATTTCGTCAAAAGGATAACAATTAGATCGGTTAAAGGCAGCAACACGCTGGCTGAAATTTTCTGCAGCAATTCTTCGTTCGCAAAGATGATAACTTTTGCGACGCAAGGAATCGCAGCAAGGAATCGATAGAAAACTTCTTTTGATATTTTAGATGAAAAATTGCAGCAGCAAAGGTATTGGTGGTAGAAAAATACCGGATCTCGATGCAATTGGAGGTGGCGTAGAGATTGATTTGATCTACGCCAAGAGATGATGGTGAGACGACGACGTCAAGAGCAATTGTGGGAATTGCTTGGCTAATGGTGGGCGGCGTGGATGGCGACAAAAGCAGCAAGATCGCTGCTCGATACGATGCAAATGATAGAACCCTAGAGGAATTCTATCGAGATTGATCTTTGAGGATCAACCCTTGAACGCTATAGGGGTTCCACCCTCCAAGTAGCCTGGTGGCTGCAATTGTAGATTGATCTTTCTTATTCCAAAGAGGTGGAGGCTACAAGCTTATATAGAGCTCCAAACCCTAACCCTAGGGGTTGCTTCCTAAGTGAACTACCCAATTTGCCCTCAACCTTAGCGGGCCGGCCCAAGAATAACAAGGGGCGGCTAAGAAGCCCAAAGACCCAAATATAAACCCTAGCCTCTCTTCTTTATAGGATAGAGGCGGCTAGGTGGGGTTTATTACATTCTCACAGGGTTTTTATTAGCTGTTACATGGTTGAGTAGGACCTAACCCTGCTAGGGTCCTATCAGATTTGTACTTGAGTGAGGATCATTTAAGAGTCTTTTAATTGATCTTATATGATGAAAATTTTGGTTCTATTTTTAAATGTAGGGTGCCCATTGTATCTCTCTTTTTTATTTAATCTTGGTTTCAAGTGTTTTTTCCCCTCTAGGGTGACCATCGTGTCTATAAGAAAGTCTAGGCATTAATTTTGGAGGGTGGTTTGGTTCATCACGGGCTCCACCAAGATTTTGACAGCAACGCTGCTTACATTGTGGTCCATGCAGCATATCTGAAATCCAACATTTGGATGCTAATCTATTCACCTAAATTGGCCACTGGAAGAAAGATGTGTTCTCCATCTTAGAAAATTAAGCAGTGTGGAGAAGTGGAAGTCGGTGGAATGAACATATTACTAATTCTAGGCATATAATTCTACCAGGGTGACGAGATTGAGTAGCAGAGGGATTCTGCGGCCAAAGACCTTGGAGAGTTATGAGGAGAAGATAGTGAATCGGTGGGAAGGAATCGGATTCTTTGCGGGTACATCACGATACTGATGCATCCAAACCAGGGGCGCAGTGCATTCCACTTTTTTGGGTTTGTTTGTAGCTCACGCAATCAACGAGGAGAAGGAAATGGTAAAGGTTCTTGTAATTGACCTGCAGATGGCTCTTGACCTCGTCGTTGGTGAGCCCGTCCACCTTCATCAGCTCCCTGATCTGCTTCGGAGTTGCAACTGCGATCAACAAAATCCAATTTTTAGAAACGCATCTTGGTCGGTAAAAGGAACAAATTTGAGATGAGCATGAGCCGAATTCTGTCTTGTGAGATGCTCATGGCAGCAGAGATTAGTGATGGCGACGACGCTATTAATGGTGTTGTGTGTGTTTAGGGCTTACCGTGGGAACCACCGAGCTGCTGAAGGGCGTGCAGGAACCGGCGGTGGAGCTCCGGCGACCAACAGCGTCTCGCCTTGCGATGGGGCTGGGACTGCCCTTCCTTCTCCTTGTCTCGTCCGCCGCTGCGGCTGCCATCAACGTCAGCACATCCTCCACCTACACCTCTAACCCCACCTTTCCCATCACCACCAACGGCAGTGGAGCTCGCGGGTGGTGCTACTGCCACCGCTGGTGGCGCGACATGCTTTTCCCTGTCGAAAGGCTGGAATGCGCCGCCGATCTTCTTCAAGCTCACCGCTATCGGCTTCTTCGGTGGCTCCTATCACCCACCACCACTAACAAGATCAGAACCCACCAACATGAAATCAATAAAAGGGGGAAAGAAAAGAAACCACTACAAAATTCGTCTCTCACCACTTTAAGGTCTGTGTCCGGCTCCTGATTCCAGAGCTGGACGGATCTAAGCCACTCCGGCTTCCTATCCCCCCCGATCGCCGCGGCGCTCTTCCTAGTCTCACCCTTCTCCTCCTCCGACAACGTCGAACTGGGACTCGGCTTCAAAGGGATGAACTCTTCCAAGACCAGTCCTTCGTTCACCCCCTCTTCCTCACCCGCACGATGTCTCACGCTCTCGATCGCTGCAGCACCATCAACTATTCCATGAGTGACACACCAATAAAAGAGGCAAACAGAAAAGTAGATGGATACCCTGCGTAACGAGTTGAAGGCAAAGAGGCAGCTCTCTCTGGAAGACCTCGATCTTCTTGCGCTCCTCTTCGAGCGCTCGGATGTAGTCATGGCACCTCCGCGCTCGCCCCAGCAGGTCCATCGATGTGCTCTGGTTGAGATCTCGATGGAGAGGATGTAATCAGGGTCGGGGCGTCGCGTAGTGATCCGACTCGGTCTGATGAGGGGGGGAGGGATTGGAGGGGGAAAGGTCGGGGATGGGGTAAGAGCGGCGTGGGGGTTTGAATCTTAACGCCGTGGGATTCCACAGAGCGCGTATGCCAACGGGTGGATGTCGGTGAAGGAGGAAACGAATGGCTGGGATGCGTTTAGGGCGAAGGAATATTCTTGTCGCCGCGTACGGGTCGGCGAGATTCTGGAGAGTTCCGCTGCGTCCCGAAGTTTTGGTCGGGGCTATCAGGGCGCACGTGACTAGTGGGGCGGGGGATCGCCCTCGCGGAAACCAAGTGGCGCTTGTTAAGTGCCCGTTGAGGACGGGTTGGGTCGGCTTCGGATGCGGCCGCGGGGTTTTGGAGACCGACCGGAGAGGGATGTGGGAATTGATTAGGGGGTGGGGTAGGTTCATGAATTGTGTGATGGAGATTCCGGAAGAATATTCTTTGAGTGTGGGGTTAGATACCTTGGACGGTTGTACTCCTTGCGAATGCTGTCTCTCGTCAATACATTCTTTGTGCTGACGACGCATGAAACGTTTGGTAATATTAAAAAATTATATATATTAACTTTTATTTAGGAAGAGAAGAAACTTCAACTTGTCTTTTATTTGGAGTTATATTTGAAAAGGGTATAATCGTCCATTTAAGATTTAACTCATGGATTAAAAATATATAGTAAATTTTATTTGTGAATTTTTAAAAACTTATTTCGCTTTTAAAATCCCATATTAATAAGGATAAAATTATTCTTTTACTACGGACACGTGGACACTGAAACGATAAGATTTGTTATGCCATATATGTGCTATCTCAATAAAACTAATAAAAATATTTCTCAACAAAAACAATGTTCCGGGAATATCAATTATAAATATATATATTTTTCTCTTTTCTCTCTCGACTCTCCTTACTGATGACCTGAAAAAATCTGATATTAAACTTTTTATGTAAGATCTCGAGTTTGAGCCTCAACAATAACCTCGATAGTTTGGGAATAACTCTGTACCGTAAGAGATCGGGGGAGTTTGGTAAATTGAGAATTCTAACTCGATAACTCAGTTTCTTCGATCTTGGCAACTCGATGGCTCGATACTAACTTGATATCTCGGCACGTCGGATGGGAATTGACATGCGCCAATTTTAGGCTCGGACCAGTTGAGTTTTTCTTAAAATCAATATGAACAATGAACTTGGAAGATAACATAGATTAAGAAATATTTTAATATCAATAACGTATAGGGTGGAATTATCACAACCGGCTGCAATAACACTCATTGATAATGACGCAAGTCAAATTGAATATTGGATCATTTAGGATGAGCTTTAATAGTGTAAATGATATCGAATATTCGATCTGATCCAGTAAAACTTATAAACATCCTTGTTAGTGTTAGTGATATTCCCTGACACGTACATTAAGAACATTATTTCTGATTGTTTACATTTAGCTAACAATGTAAATGGTGTTACTTTCTCCCATGTTCCTCGACATATACCTCACACCTTAGCAACCATGAAATTGTTGTTATTTGTTGATCAGGGAATATTATTTAAAATTGACAGTATTATGAGATTAAGAATATTTAAATGTGAAGAACCATAATTCTAATAACATTAAAGCGAAGTGGTGTTTTAATTATTTGAATTTTTAAATATAATAAAAATATTTTATGGATCATAATATATGAACTATTAAGGTGTTCAAATCAGTTTGAACTGAATCGTTAGGAGCCAAATCGAACTGAATCGATTTTTTATTTGGTTTGATTAAAATAAAATAATTCAAACTAGAACCTATTCGGATCTACCTAATGGAATCAGTTCAAAAATAATTAATTCGATTTGGATAATCAATTAATCAATTTATAATTTTAAATAATTTTAAGAATATATTTTTTAACTAAACTAATTTAATTTAATTTAATCGAATGAAAATCTTAGTTTAATTGGATGATATGATAATATTTATGAAATTGAGTTAATGTTATTTGATTAATGTTATTTGATTAAAGGCTTAGGACTATAAACTTAATCGAATTAATATATATTAAATTAAAATCGATATTGATTTATAGTCTTTAAAATTATTTACTAATTTTAAAATCAGTATGATTTAATTCGAATCAATTAATCGAATCAAAAAGTATATGTTCGAACTAAAATTATTAATACTTTAAAATTAAACCATTAGTGAATCGATTTGGACCTAACTGATTTCAGACTGGTTCGATTTAGATTTGGTTTTGATTTAATTTAAACACCCCTGTCACCTAACTTACAAAATATTAGGGAAAAATTTAGGAATACCAAAATGTCACTTGTCTTGAGCTGATGTGATTATAGCACATCTACGTTCCTTATGCCACCATGTTTTCGTGAAAAGTGCTCTTTGCTCATTAATTTAGGCTGGATTTAGTTAGAAGAATGGTTTCAATTATGTGGCACAAAGGCATATATCTTAAATGTATTAGAATAATGATAAAGGAATTATAATAAAGCTGATCAAAATAGCTAATAAAAAAATTAAAGGATTTTAGTTAAGGTTAGAAGAAAACTGAAAGTGAATCATTATTTAAAGATGAATTCTAAACCTTTCGTGAAGGTATATATTGGAAAACTACGTCAAGAGACAATTGAGATTGTCTCATGCGAGCACGATGGTGGAGAACATAGACGACCATCTACCACCAGCAAAATCAAGTAAA
Organism: Musa beccarii; assembly: GCA_024322285.1. Classification (NCBI taxonomy): domain Eukaryota; kingdom Viridiplantae; phylum Streptophyta; class Magnoliopsida; order Zingiberales; family Musaceae; genus Musa; species Musa beccarii. The sequence goes on along the minus strand of CM044401.1, from coordinate 34,567,001 downwards.
AAAAAAAAAAAAGATGAGAGTAAAGTTACAGAGATTATAGCATTAGAAGTATTCTGGAGTAAAAAATCACCATTATTATTGGTGGAGGGAAGGCATTAATAGCCCCAGCACTAGAATCGCTCTTGGAGTGTGACAGACGATTGTTTTTGGGCAAAAACACATAAATATTATAACATCCCAACAACAACCAAATGATATGAAATCAATAGAGGAGAGAGACAAAACAATAAAAACAAGCATTAAAGTAATGCATTTTAAATTTTTTTGAAGAAAATGCGCTACAATTTTGATAATATCCAAAATTTATGATAATTTTCTATTATTGTACACTCGCACAAGCAAAAGTCGAACGGTATATTCTTATGATGTAATGGTTGACGTTGAAAGTCAACCAACGGATAGATCAAATCTTAGATAGATTAGGGCCAAAAGACTAAAATATGTTGAAGACTTAATCCAACGATCTTAAATCATTTTGACAGTATAACACTAATTCAGTTTGATGTAAGGACGTAAGTTTCATATAAATAAATCATTCAATGCCATCACAATTCCAAAACAATCCCTAATCTCTCACAATTTTGGAATGACGAGTTTCACTCGTTCCAATAAATGTTAATATATATCATATCGAATATCAGTTCAATAAAAATAAAACTTAATTTCTTAGGTTATGACAGAACATATATATATATATATATATATATATATATATATATATATATATATATTCTCTTAGCCCATCTCTTATTATCACACATATATAAATATTTTCAATATATTCTCTAATTCACGTAAGCGTGTACTATCTTCCTTTGCAAATTTATTTGCAAGGTTCAAACTTTGTTAGAGTTCCTTTTATGAGATGGTTTACTCATCCACATCTATTTGTTGTGATATGATTTATCTTCATTCAATCAAATTGTAGCCTGATTGACTCGATTTTGTTTTAAATTTTTTGACTCATTCAATTCAAATTTTGTTTCCCAACTCTAATAATATGTAATGAATTTTGTAATGATAAATATGACTTAGATTGGCGAGGACTAGCATATATCAGATCATACATCAATTCAATCTGAAATTTTAAACTTCTAGGTTATGAGCCAAACTTAGTATTTATAATCTAACTCTTTCAATTCTTAACCAGCCAAATGAGACTATATTCTCGGCTCATCTTCTCTTATCTCACACATTTAAATATTTTTAATAACTAAAGAAAGAATTGTTTTGAGTTAGAGACAAAATATGATGAGTATATTGCCATTAATTTGAGTTTAAAATTTTTGACTCAATAGCTAAAACTCATCAAATATCGAATTAGAATAGAAAACCTATATGGAATTAGATGAATACAAGCCACATTTATTTGCGTCGACGTATGTTTCCCTAATGACCACTACGTAAAATCCCCAACTCCAAAATGACTCTCTGTTGGTCCATTCTCGTATGTATTTGGTGTTCGTTGTAGAAAAAGTGTCCTTGGTGACATGTGACACGTCAGATTCCTTTGTATGTATTGGGACAAAGTTACTGTCAGATGATAACATAATATTGCCCATTTGTCTATTAGCGTCTTGCACATTGGCATTATTGCTTGGAATACAACCCAATAAAAAAGAAGTAGGCCATCATCTCCTAAGTTCTGCTGCCTTTTAACGCCGATCAACAGTTTGGAACAGTCAAAACGTTCCGAGTTACTGCTGTCTCGATCCTTTATTTATTTTTCATATGTTAGTGACAATACCGGTTTTAATTAATCCCGTAGAGCGAACTTAGTTGAATTTTTTTAAAAAAACTTCTTGGACTGGATTCAAGCGGAGGGTTTTTGGCTAAATTGAGATTAGAGATGTTTAAACCGGTTGGAACAGAATCGTTATGGGTCAAATTGAAATGAATTGGTTTATGGTTCGATTCGATTAAAGTAAAATAGATTTCAATCAAAACTAGTTTGGTCTTACCTAACCGGACAGGTTCAAAATTGATTTATCAAGTTTGATTAATTGGTTTATAATTTCAAGTAATTTAAAAATATATATTTCAAATTAAGTAAATAAATTCAATTTAACTGAATTAGAATCTTGGTCCACTTGAACCGACATGATAAGATTTGTAAAATTCGACCCATGCCATTCATGAAATTATCATATTAAATTAGGTCAAATTGGATCAATTTGAATCGATTATAAGCTTAAGGCAACTAACTCAATCGAATTGATATTTTAAAATTAAAATCGATTCGATTTAGCTCAAACTAATCAAATCGAAGAAGAATGCTCTTAAATTAAAAATATTCAAAGTCTTTAAAACCAAACTATTAATGAATCGATTTTAAAATGAATTAGTTCTAGACCAATTCGATTAGATTTTTTTTAATTCAGTTTGAACACCCTAGAATATATCAATAAGATGTTTTTGATGCTTAAGTTAGAATATATTTACGATATAATTATGTCAAGAAGTTGTCACTAGCTAAAAGAATATATATATATATATATATATATATATATATATATATATATATATATATATATTCTTTCTTGACAAATTTTCAAGAATGTTGAACGTTATCTAAAGTAGTTTGAACTGAGCATTAATATTGGTGTCATATACTAATTATATATTCCAATGTATGGGATTGAATATTGAATATATATCCGATTTGGTGTCACATTAATATTGATGTGACGTTCAATTTTTTACTTTAGACCCAATCATAGTAGATTGGAATTGGATAAATTTTGAAGAAATGGTTCCGGTTCTATTTTGAATTGATAAAAAAACTTAATGATAAAATGTTCCTCTAAATGATAAATTTATCCATTTTAATATAAACAATAAATTGATGGGCGTTTTGGAAAAATTTTTAAATTTATCGATTGTGCAATTGGGTCGAGGCTATTCCATGTGTCATTATTGTCTTCGTTGAAAAAATAATAATAAATCATTAGATGGCTCGTATCATATGTTGGGCCGAGAGTCCAGTTCAGCCCATATGGGCTTTAGCAACCCATGGCCCATATCCCTTCTCTTATTAACCCTAACCCTAACCTAATCTCTAATTATATATAGAGGCTATGGTGGCTACGAAATTAGTAGATCAAACATCGCAGCAAAGGGCAGCAACTTGGCAGCAACATTAGGGATTCAAAGAGAATAGAAAAGGGCAGAAAAACAAGAGAAAAAGAAAGGGAAGAAGACAAGGAAAACTCGAAATTGTTCTCACTCATCCAAACAGCTTCTCGTCTCGGTTAGATCGGATCTTCAGTGAATTCTTCTGTGATTGCTTGAGGAGGTTTTGGATGTTGTGCACAGTGACGTGATCCTTGTATCCCAGTTATTCTCTTGTGATTGTTGCTTGGGTTTTGGGCAATAGATTCGAGATTGTACATTCATTATTTCTATAGTGGATTTTCTCTGGTTTGCCCCGTGGTTTTTACCCTTCACGTTGAAGGGGTTTTCCACGTAAATCTTGGTGTTCTATTTGATTATGATTTCTGTTTTAATTCCGCTGTGTGTTACAGCCTGCTAGTATTTGTTCTTATACAGAAAGTTATTGTTTGTTGCCTATCCTTTTATTTCCCCATCAACTGGTATCAGAGCCAGGTTTTGGTGATTTAACTTTTGTGTTTGAACATGGAGGCTGGTAATGTTTCTCGCATGATTAGTTTGAACGGAAACAATTGGATGATATGGAAACCAAGAATGGAAGATCTCTTGTATTGCAAAGATTTGTATGGACCTTTGCGGGGGGATAGTGAAAACCCATAACTATGACATGATGATGAGTGGAAGAGATTAGATCGAAAAACGGTTGGGTTTATTCGACGTGGCTCGATGATAGTGTCTTTCATCATGTTTCTACTGAAAGTTCTGCATATTCTCTTTGGAAAAAGTTAGAAGGTCTCTATGAAAGAAAAACAGCTGGCAACAAAGCTTTTTGATCAGAAAACTTGTGAACCTAAAATATAAAGAGGGTGCTTCTATTCTTTGAGCATTTGAATGAAATTCAAAGTATTACTAACCAGCTTATCTTCTATGAAAATGTCTCTTGATGATGAGTTGCAGGCATTGTTACTTCTCGCTTCATTGCCGAAAAGTTGGGAGACACCGGTGGTTTCCCTCGCAATTCTGCGCCGAGATGGTATTGTTACCATGAGTCAAGTAACAAGCGTTTGTTGAATGAGGAGTTGAGAAGAAAGACCTCAAGAAGATCTCGAGATTGATTCACGGCACTTATCTCGGAACAGAGGAAGGTCAAGGTCTAAAGATAGAAGCAATTCACGTATAGGTAGAAGCAAGTCAAGATCAAGGAAAGATATTGTTTGCTATAATCAGTGGTGAGAAAGGACATTATAAGAATCGGTGTAAGCACCTAAGAAGAGCAAGAAAAAGGAAAAGAAGTGGAGTCTACAGAGTCAAAAGAAAATACCACACGGCTATAGTGCGGGTTGGTGATTATTTGATTTTGTCCCCTTCGATGATATTTTTTCTTGTGTGTGTCGAGATCTCGAGTGGATAATTGACACAGAGCTTCTTATCATGCTACACCATGGAGGGAGTTTTTTGCTACGTACAGGTCTGGAAATTTTGGTGTTGTCAAGATGGGCAACCATGGCACAGCAGACATTATTGGCATGGGTGACATCCATATAAAGACCAACCTTGGATGCAAGTTGGTGCTTAAGGATGTGAGGCATGTGGTTGACTTGAGGTTGAATCTAATTTCAGTTGGAAGATTAGATGATGAGGACTATGATAGCAGGTTTCACAGAGGGCAATGGAAACTTAATAAGGGTTCTCTTGTTATAGCTAATGGAAAGAAATGTCACACTTTATACAGGTTGCAGGCCAAAGCTTATGGTGAACAGTTAAATGCTACAGAGAAAGACTTCAGCATGGAGTTGTGGCATAGGAGATTGGGACACATGAGCGAGAAGGGACTGCAAGCTCTTTCCAAGAGAGAGGTATTGCCTGACCTCAGAGGTATACGTTTGAACCCTTGTATTGATTGTTTAGCTGGTAAACAACATAGAGTTTCATTTGCTAGTCCTGCTTTGTCTAGAAAAATGCATGTCTTGGACCGTGTTTATACAGATGTATGTGGTCCTTTGAGGACAAAAACTCCTAATGGTTCTACTAATGTTCCTGGCATCAGTGGTGCACTTTACTTTGTTACTTTTATAGATGACTTTTCCAGGAAAGTTTGGGCTTATGCTTTGAAGACCAAAGATCAGGTTATTGGTGTCTTCAAAGAGTTCCATGCCGAGTTGAAAGGGAGACAGAAAGACAAATTGAAATGCATAAGATCGATAATGGTGGTGAGTATACAGATTGTTTGATGATTATTGCAGTCACATGGCATCCAAAGATGAGATGACAGCTTCTGGTACACCGCAAAGATAATGCAATTGCAGAGAGGATGAACCGCACCATCATGGAAAAGATCGATGTATGCTTTCACAGCAAAGCTACCCAAAAGGTTTTGGGATGAGGCTTTGAGTACATGCAGCTTGATGTGATCAACTTATCTCCTGTCATGACCCTAGATGCTTTGATGTTGCAGAGCATGTTTGGTCGTCGGAAAGATGTTTCCTATAAGCATTTGAGAGTATTTGGTTATCGTGCATTTGCACATATTCCGATAATGAAAGGTCTAAGCTGGATGGTAAGACAAAAGAATGTATTTTTCTTGGCTACTCACATGATCAATTTGTTCTGAGCTTTGGGATCCGAAAAGCGTAAGGTGTTTAGAAGCGTAGATATGGTCTTCTTTGAAGATCAAACCCTTGAGGATTTGAAGAAGAAGGCACCACCAAGACTTCTGCAGAAGGATTAGTAGATTGTGACCCAGTTGTTCCTCCAAAGATATCGGGGTGATGGGGAGATGTGCGGAAGATGGTGTAGAGCCGATATTAATCTACTGCAGGACATGTTGAGCAAGAAGAAGTTGAGGAGCAGCTTCCCGCAGAACCTCAATTGAGAAGATCTTCTAGACAACATCGCCTTCCGTAAGATACTCTGAGATGAGTATGTGATGCTTATCGATGCAGAGTGAACCAAGGGTTACCAGAAGCGATTGAAAGTGAGCAGAACAAAATGTGGCTAGTTGCTATGCAGGAAGAGAGGCAGGAGATGTGTCGACAGTTGGTCGGCATGGATTTACATTGAGTCATGGGATAGCCTCCCTTATGGGCTGAAGGGGGAGGTTGTTGGGCCGAGAGCCCAGTTCAGCCCATATGGGCTTTAGCAACCCATGGCCCATATCCCTTCTCTTATTAACCCTAACCCTAACCTAATCTCTAATTATATATAGAGGCTATGGTGGCTACGAAATTAGTAGATCAAACATCGCAGCAAAGGGCAGCAACTTGGCAGCAACATTAGGGATTCAAAGAGAGTAGAAAAGGGCAGAAAAACAAGAGAAAAAGAAAGGGAAGAAGACAAGGAAAACTCAGAAATTGTTCTCACTCATCCAAACAGTTTCTCGTCTCAGGTTAGATCAGATCTTCAGTGAATTCTTCTGTGATTGCTTGAGGAGGTTTTGGATGTTGTGCACAGTGACGTGATCCTTGTATCCCAGTTATTCTCTTGTGATTGTTGCTTGGGTTTTGGGCAAGAGATTCGAGATTGTACATTCATTATTTCTATAGTGGATTTTCTCTGGTTTGCCCCGTGGTTTTTACCCTTCACGTTGAAGGGGTTTTCCACGTAAATCTTGGTGTTCTATTTGATTGTGATTTCTGTTTTAATTCCGCTATGTGTTACAGCCTGCTAGTATTTGTTCTTATACAGAAAGTTATTGTTTGTTGCCTATCCTTTTATTTCCCCATCATCATAAGCAAGATTTTTTTCTCGATGGCCCAAATCATTCCGAGAGAATGGTCGCGGGTGACTCTAATCTCTCTCTTGTCTTATTGCTATTACTGCTTTACATAGTAGCTCTTTTTTACCCCCACGATATTTTGATGGTTTTGAGCTAGTGACTTTGAATATGTTAAAGTGATTTTTGGACTACCGGGGCTATAGACCAACCCAGGTCTAATCTAATATTTTTTTATTAATCTTTTAGAAATTTATTGCATTGGTTATTGGATTCGAAACTAAGTCACTGACAATACCTCTCTAATATCCAAGTAAATATTTAAGTTGAGCGACTTAGACTAGTCAAACAAATTGAGTTTTATTTTGTTGTCTTGAGTGTATCGATGCTACTCTCATTTTATGGTAGATACCCGATAGAAACTTTACATAGCATGTTAATAAAGACTGATAATAACCATTTTTAATGACCCTAGATAGTGATATTTATTTGTTAGGTCAGTTAGAACTATCCTCGATTGGTGTGAGGTCACTCATTGAATTTATTTGCTAGGCAAGTGTCAACCGAGGACTCTCACACGTGCCGCCATAACAAGGCATCATGAATGCATATTTGTTATCCATTTAGGATGTTGTCATATCGGATGTCACCTTTATTTTAACATATGACTCTCACTTCTCGGACCTGATGAGCATCATAAAGTCAGGTTTGGAAGTATTATTATTTTATGACTCTTTTGTTCATGTAAGTAGACTAACATCAAAGTACTTAACCCAAATTCTCTACAAAATTAGCATGAATCAAGATGCCGACTTGGCTTGCATGACTTAGTCATCCCTATTAGGATCGTAATGACATAAAGAGGGAGAGGTGAATTAGTGTTATTGAAAAGAACAATCGATTTAAAAAATTTTATTTGATGAAACCGTATCAAAAGTACGTTTAGACTTAGAGTGCAAGTAATAATAGTGAACAACTGAATCAGTAAGTAATAGTAATAAAAAATATAAAAGGAAATGTACACCGGATTTATAGTGATTCAATCGTCATGACCTATATCCACTCCTGATTCCTTCTCCCTCAAGGCTACCAGCTTTAACTAATAATCTTATTTTCAACGAACGAAGACCAACTACCCTTTTTATAACTCTTTCTTCTTTTTATAGGTTTAGGAGAGAATCTTTATAAGTCTCACACTTTTCTTAGAATAAACTTTAAACTTTAAAGATGAGAGGAACACTAAACACTTTTCAAGAGTTTATAACTTAGAATCATAAGCTTTTTCATTCACAATTCTTGCTATCTCAAAATAGAGTAAAAAAAGTTTCATCCTTAGATTTTCGGGGTATTGATAGTACTACTATTAGTGCTAGGTGATACTACCGCCTAATAGAGCTTGGAAGATAGAGCTCTAGTAGTGCCACCACCTACCTAGGTGGTACCACCACTTGATAAAGCCTAGAAGATTATGTCTGGCAGTATCACTGCCTGACACTAGATTGTACTACTACTTGCCCTAGTGGTACTATCGTCAAGTTTTTCAGAAAAAATACATTTCATACTTTCCAGCTCACAAGTGGTACCATCGTTTGGTCTAGTAGTGCTTCCACCTAACTCAACTTTACGTCACCGAATTGGTCTTCCAATAGGCCTAATTCAGTTCTAATTCGGGCCCAATGGGCCCCTAATTGAGTTGGCATGGTTATACTCAAAACCATCTCAATTAGGCACTTAAATTATTTTGATCAAAATACAAGGGATTATAATTATAAATCATATGTTGTCCAGCATGTTATTAGTTTATCTGACACTTCGTCCAAACTTCTGACACGTTATCCTTTCTTTCGGTATATTGTCGATCCATCGACATATTGACCTCCTGCAACATCTATTCTTCTTGGCGTAATGCTCAATTCTTCTAGCCCGATGCTCGATTTCTGACATGATCCACTCCGGCTCAATGTTTGATTCTCTTGTTTTAATCGATTTGTCTTTCCATGATCGAAGTTTGTCTTGCGTCTCTTTTTCTCAAACACTCAAAAACTCATCAATTGATTTCATCATCAAAATATGAGATTTAACAATCTCTCCTTTTTTATGATAATAACTAATTAATGTTAGAGTTTTAATTAAACTTCTCCTGTTTAATACTATTTTAAAATATGATAATATGTAATTTTAATCATGAATTATAGTGATCATATGTAACATATCATATCAAAATTATCATTATTTACTTTATATGCACATCATCAATTACTTCTATTGGGAAATCCAAGGGGCGACATCACATGTGTGGTTGAAGAACATAAAAAATAAAACTCCTGGGATTTCTACGAAAGGTTTCATCATCCTGTGAAGATCGATGCGTCAAAAAATAAATCTGTGAATTCGAAAACTACGTATGTAAAAAGAAAATACCTAGAGAGATCGTATATCCTTGAATCCCTATAGATCTGTAAGACTAGATGAAGGAGTTCAAATGTCCTCCTCTCTAGTGATAATCCACACGATAGGGACTGCAACGATGCTCCTCTCGTGGGGAGAGGAGAATATAAGGTGGTTACCAAAAAGCCTCAGCTTATAGACATTTAGTTCTCTCATATTTATAGAGGCCCCTTGTAAATCCTAATGGATCCTACCCTATTAGCTATTGGATCTCCATCCAATTACTAAAACCTCTTGGATTAGTGAGTCTCTATACAATAATCTCTATTAGCTCTTATTGGATCTCATCTTATGATCCAATAATTCAGGGGCTTAACAGATATCCAATAAGTTAGGGGCTTCGGCGGATATCTCATATCCAAACCTCTACTCGTCGCGACACCTACCATATGTGTGTGACCCTCTAGACTCAATATCGAGCTAGTTGTGAGTCATACCTATCAGAACTCCTTCTGACTCAATGAATTATTATCTCCATAATAATTCACTTGACTCATCAATTGCGGACATACTAGGCCACTACGCCGTAGTCCCCAAACGATACAGGGGAATCCAATCCTTTGGACCTATCTATCCTTAGTTATCATATATCTATAGTCCCTCATCCATCTAATATCCCACAGACCCTATACCGGACTTGGTGCTGTTAGGCCCATACGGTCTCTCATCGAGTCTCGCTCTAATCAGATTCTCCTGGAGAACTCTTTCTCTCTCAATTCGAATAACCTTGGCTAAGGATTTGTTTAAACAAGAATACTTGGGATATTTCTCTCATGATATCGAGAGAGGATGATCCTCTATTGATACTCAATAGCCCTCATAAGATTAGCTACAACTCTCAATAACCGGTTGTACTAGATCTGGAACTTCCAAACCTACAAGTCTGGCATTAAAGAGTAGAGTACTCATACAGAAGATCCTTGGTGTCTTAAGTCTAAGGACCAGATACACTATTGGGACTATGAAATCATTGTCTAATGTGAGGTATCGATAACCATCAAGTATTCTGTAAGCGAATCAATTAGTGAACTCATTCTCCAATGAGCACCTGTACTATATCCTTAGTATCTCCATACGAATAGCTATGAGATTAGTCACCTCCATCATATGAACAAGTATACAACATACCAGTCTATCTGGTTATCTCGATGTCCCTCTCGAGTAACCTATGACCGGGATTATTTAGGATGTGTTTAAAGGTGAATCGGTCTCATTATCATGATCTCATCATGATCCGATTCCCATTACACAGATCCAAAGACATCACAATATATGCAACATGCAAGATAAAGTGATAGAATGCTTAATAATAATAAGCAAAAGAAAGAGTGCATATCAAGTTACAAGTATCATTACTCATGTGATTAGCTTGCAGGACACATATGATTAGCAATCTCTCACTTGACCTAAAGCCAATCACCTACGTGTCTGATCCCCATCAAACCCCTATGATGCTCAAAGATAATTTGAGATAATGGCTTGGTCAGTGGATTTGAAATATTATCTTCGGATGGAACTCTTTCCACTACTAAATCTCTTCGGGCCACGATCTCTCATAAGTTGGAACCTCTTTAGAACACTTTTAATGAGACCCGGGTTCCCTTATTTGAGTAATCGCCACATAGTTATCATAATATAAAGGAATCAGCTCCTCACTGCTCGGCATGACTCCCAAATCTATGATGAATTACTTCATCCAGACTCTCTCATTTATTGTCTTTGCTGTAGTAATATATTTCGCCTCTATGGTACAGTCAGTAGTAATGTCTTCCTTGGAACTCTTCTAGCATACTACTCCTCCATTCAAGGTGAACACATACCCTAAATTAGACTTACTATCATCGACATCGGATTGGAAGCTTGAGTCTGTGTAGCCCTCAACCCTGAGGCTACTGCCTCCGTATACCAGTAAAAGATCCTTAGTCCTTCTCAAGTACTTAAGGATATATTTTATTGTTTTCCAATGCTCCAAGCCTGGATCTACCTAATACCTGCTTATGACACTTAGAGTATATGCTATATCAGGCCTGGTACATAGTATAGCATACATGATAGATCCTATCGCTGAGGCATATGGTATCCTATCTATGTGTGCCCTTTCTTCAGGAGTCTTTGAGGACATACTCCTGGAAAGTGATATTCCATGTCTCATTGGTATGAGACATCTCTTGAAATTTTTTATGCCAAACCTTTTGACAATGGTGTTTATGTACTTAAACTAGGATAAGCCAAGCATCCTCTTGGATCTATCTATATAGATCTGTATCCCCAATACGCAGGATGCTTCTCCTAAGTCCTTCATGGAGAAGTGCCTAGATAGCCAAGTATTTACTGTGGAGAGCATTCCTACATCATTCCCAATGATCAGGATATTATCCACATACAATATCAAAAAATTAATAGTGCTCTCACTTACCTTCCTATATACACAAGACTCATCTTTGTTCTTAACGAAGTCATAAGATCTGATCGCCTCATCAAATCTTATGTTCCAACTTCGGGAAGCTTATTTCAATCCATAGATGGACCTAAGTAAGCTGCACAACTTATCTGGATTATCCTTGGACATGAATCTCTTAGGCTGTATCATATATATCTCCTCCTCGAGGTTATCATTGAGGAATATAATTTTTATGTCCATCTGTCAGATCTCATAATCAAGGTGCGCTGCAATAGCTAATAGAATTTAAATGGATTTTAGCATGGCTACGGATGAAAAAGTTTCATCATAGTCAACACCTTGCCTTTGACGATACCCCTTAGCCACTAGCCTTTCTTTATAGTTTTCTACCTTTTCATATACTTCAATCTTCTTTTTGAAGATCCACTTACAGCCAATGGGTATAATACCCTCAGGTGCATCAACTAGGTTCCAAACCTTGTTGGAGTATATGGAATCCATCTTTGAATTCATAGCTTCTTATCACTTTCTAGAGTCTATGCTTATAATAGCCTCCTCGTAGGTCTGAGGATCAATATCCTCAACATCTTCTCTTTTGATATGTCCCACATATCTCTTAGGAGGATGTGATATTCCACTGAACCTATATAAAGTTGGAACTTGTGTGCTAGGTACCTAAACATATTCTGGCTGTAGAATGGTGCTTGAGCTAAGTTCTTCAACCTTGTTCAACTCTATCATACTCCCACTGTCTCCACCAAGAATATATTCCTTCTTAAGGAACACTGCTCTCTTGGCTATAAAGACCTTTTGGTCCTCAGGATGATAGAAATAATGCCCATAAGTTTTCTTGGGGTATCCCACGAACTTGTACCGTTCTGTCCTGGATTCTAACTTGTCGGTGTTGTGTCTCTTATCGTGAGTAGGGCACCTTCAAATCTTAACAACCTTAAGATCGGGCTTCTTCCTATTATATATCTTATATGAAATAGATACTACTGACTTAGTTGGAATTCTATTCAGAAGGTAAGCTACGGTCTCTAAGGTATATCCCCAGAATGAGATAGGTAGGTCGGCGAAACTCATTATAGAATGCACCATGTCTAACAGTGTGTGATTCCTTCTTTCTAATACACCATTAAGTTATGGTGCATAAGGAGGTGTCTACTGGGATAAAATCTTATGGTCTTTGAGGAACTAGGTAAACTTTGTACTCAAGTACTCACCTCCTCGATCTGATCAAAAAGTTTTAATACTCTTTCCAGTCTGGTTCTCCATTTTATTCTTATATTTCCTGAATTTCTCAAAAGCCTTAGACTTGTACTTCATCAAGTACACATATTCGTATCTTAAGAAATCATCAGTAAAAGTAATGAAGTAGGAGTAACCACCTATGGCATGAGTTGACATGGGACCACATACATCAATGTGTATGAGTTCCAACAACTCAGTGGCTCTCTCTTTAGTTCTACTAAATGGAGAGTTGGTCATCTTTCCCTGAAGGCAAGGTTCGTAAGTCGCATATGACTCATAGTCGAATGGAACTAGATATCCATTATTCAACAACTTTTGAATCATTTTCTCATAGATGTGACCTAGTCTACAATGTCATAGATATGCATTATTCACCTCTTCTCGTTTCCTCTTTGACTTACTTATACTCATGATATGTGGAGCTATATCTAGCATAAATAAACCATTATGCAACGTTCCTCTCGTGATGATCTCATCATCTAATGCTATTGAACAACCATTGTTCTCAAAAACTAATTTATATCCACTAACTGTCAAACATGAAATGGAAATAATATTTTTGATAATAGAAGAAACATAATAGCATACATCTAATGTAATAATAGCTCCACCAAGCAGATGTAGGGAGACCTCGCTAATAGCAATAGTAGCAACTCTTGCTTTATTGCTCATTTTAAGGTCCATCTCGTCTCTCTTCAATCTCCTAGGTCCTGCCAAAACCTACAATGAATTATAGATATGATAACCACTCTCGATATCTAATACCCATGTGTTATCATAAGATTATGATAAATGGAGATTGATCATGAATGTACTTGAAGCTTCTCCAAGCTTCTGTTTTGCCCTCTCTGCAAGGTACTCTTTGTAGTTTCTCTTTCAATCCCTATCTTTGCCTTAGTAAAAGCACTAGCCTTTGTCCTTTGTTGGGTCTTTCCTGGCAACCTTTGCCTTACTTATTTTGCCCTTGCCCTTGCCCTTCTTAAGGGACTTCTCAGCCTTTTTTTTCTTTCTAGTCTCACCAACATAGAGAACTGACTTCTTTTTCTTGATGGGGCTCTCTGCTTCCCTCAACATATTAAGGAGCTATGGGAGGGTCACCTCAAGCTTATTCATATTAAAATTCATTATAAACTGAGAAAAAGAATCTGGTAGGGACTGAAGCATAAGATTCATACACAGGTTATCCTCTAGTACCATTCCTAGACCTATGAGTTTCTCGATCTACTTAATCATCTTAAGGATATGGTTCTGAACCGATGTCTTCTCAGTCATCTTGGCACAGAAGAGATTGTTAAATTCTTTCCTATTCCTCAAATAATTTGAGAAGATGTAGGGGTATAGATCTGACATCCATCTTTTCATATTGTCTCTATAACTCGGGAGTCGTGGAGCCCAACATGTAACACTGAGCAAGAGTAGAGTCATCTACATACTTCACATAGCGAGCAATCTCATCCTCACTTGTCCTTTCCTTGGGCATAGACATCATTATTTTAAGGACATATGCGATTTTCTCAATTGTGAAAATTATTCTTAGGTTACTGAGTCAGTCCACATAGTTTTGACCAGTGAAGCAGTTGGCATCAAGTATGTACTGTAGAGAGTCTAATAGCGACATTTTCAAAAATAAAGATGTAGCATAAATAAATAATATATAGATTTTAAAAAAATATAAATAATCAAGATATGGACTTTTATCTTGATATACTCCAACTATTTTTCTAACAAGTCATGCGACACCCTCAGCACGTGAAATGGAAGTCACCGGCAAACTTTTAGTAGGGATCGAGATCCAATCAGCATCTTAGTGTAATTATTGGAAAATCTAAAGGGGGTGACATCTCATGCGCAGCGGAAGAATAGAAAATAAAAACCTTGGATTTCCACGAAAGGTTCCGTCGTCGTGCAAAGATTGGTGCGTTTCAAAAATAAATATGTGAAAACTGTATGTGTAAAAGAAAGAGACCTAGGGAGATCGTATATCCCTGAATCCCTACAGATCTGTAAGAGAGGATGAAGAAGGTCAAGGGTCCTCCTCTTTAGCGGTATCCACACAGCAGGGACTACGACGATGCTCCTCTCTTAGGTAGAGGAGAATAGAATGTGGCTACTGAGAGAACCCTAGCCTATGGGCCTTCAATTTCCTCCTATTTATAGAGGCCCCCTGTAAACCCTAATGGATCCTGCCCTATTGGGTAATGGATCTCTATCCAATTACCCAAGCCTCTTATATTAATGGGTCTCTACCTAATAATCTCTTATTAGCTCTTATTAGATCTCATCTTAGGATCCAATAATTCAGGAGCTTATTGGATATCCAATAAGAAAGGGGCTCCGACAGATATCTCATATCTGAACCTCGCAACACCTACCATATATGTGTGACTCTCTAGGCCCAATATCGAGCTGGCCGTGAGTCATACTTGTCAAAACTTCTTCTGACTTAGTGAATTATTATCTCCATAATAATTCACCTACCTCATCAACTACAGACGTACTAGACCACTACACCACAATCCCTAGATGATATAAGGGAATCCAATTCTTTGGACCTATCTTTCCTCAGTTATCATGTATTTATAGTCCCTCATTCATCTAATATCCCAGAGACCCTATACCATGCTGTCTGGCCTATATGGTCTCTCCTCGAGTCTCGATGTTATCGGATTCTCCCAGAGAACTCTTTCTCTCTCAATCCGAATAACCTTAGCTAAGGATTTGTGTGAGCAAGAATATATAGAATATTCTTCTTATGATACCGAGAGCGGATGATCCTCTATTGACACTCAATAGCCCTCGTAAAGTTGGCTATTTCTCTCAATAACCGGCTGTACTAGATCTAGAACTTCAAAACCTATAAGTCTGGTATCAAAGAGTGGAGTACTCATACAGGACATCCTTGGTGTCTCAAGTCTGAGGACCAGATACACTACTAGGACTACGGAATTGCTGTCTAATGTGAGGTATCAATAACCATCCAGCATTCCATAAGTGGATCAATCTGTGAACACATTCTCCAATGAGCACCTGTATTGTATCCTTAGTGTCTCCATATGAGTAGCTATGAGACTAGCCACCTCCATCATATGGACAGGTATATAGCATACCAATCTATCCAATTATCTTGATATTCTTTTCAAGTAACCTATGACCGGGATTATTTAAGTTCTATGTTTAAAGATGAATCGATCTCATTATCGTGATCTCATCACGATTCGATTCTCATTGCATAGATCCAAAGACATCATAATATATGCAACATGTAATATAAAGTAATAAAATACTTAATAATAATAAGCAAAAAGAAAGAGTGATATCAAGTCACAAGTGCCATCACTCATGTGATTGGCTTGCAGGGCACATATGACTAGCAATCTCCCACTTGGCCTAAAGCCAATCACCTACATGTTTGATCCCCATCAGGTCTTTGTGATGCTCAAAGACAATCTGAGTCAATAGTTTGTCAGTGGATCTATAATATTATCTTCAGATGGAACTCTTTCCACTAGTGCATCTCTTTGAGCCACGATCTCTCTAATAAGCTGGAACCTCCTTAGAACACTTTTGATAAGACCTGGGTTCCCTTATTTGAGCAATCACCCCATAGTTGTTGTAATATAAGAGAATCAGCTCCTCGCTGTTCGACACGACTCCCAAATCTATGATGAACTTCTTCATCCAGACTCTCTCCTTTGCTGCCTCTACCGCAGTAATGTATTCTGCCTCTGTGGTTGAGTCAGCAGTAGTGTCTTGCTTGGAACTCTTTCAACATACTACTCCTCCATTCATGGTGAATATACCCTAAATTATACTTGCAATCATCGACATTGGACTATAAGCTCGAGTCCGTGTAGCCCTCAACCTTGAGGCTACTGCTTCCATATATCAGTAAGGGATCCTTAGTCCTTCTCAAGTACTTAAGAATGTATTTTACTGCTTTTCAGTACTTCAAGTCTGGATCTGCCTGATACCTACTCGTGACACTCAAAGTATGTGCTATATCAGGCCTAGTACATAGTATAGCATACTTGATAGATCCTATCACTAAGGCATATGGTATCTTATGCATGTATGTCCTTTCTTCAGGAGTCTTTGGGGACATACACCTAGAAAGTGATATTCCATGTCTCATTAGTATGAGACCTCTCTTGAAATTTTTCATGCCAAACCTTTTGACAATGGTGTCTATGTACTTGGACTAAGACAAGCCAAGCATCCTCATGGTTTTATCTCTATAAATCTGTATCCCCAATACGCAAGATGCTTCCCCTAAGTCCTTCATGGAGAAGTGTCTAGGTAGCCAAGCTTTTATTGTGGAGAGCATTCCTTCATCATTCCCAATGATCAGGATGTCATCCACATACAGTACCAAAAAGGTGATAGCTCTCCCACTTACCTTCTTGTATACATAAGGCTCATCTTCATTATTAACAAAGTCATAAGATCTGATCGCCTCATCAAATCTTATGTTCCAACTTCAGGAAGCTTGCTTCAGTCCATAAATGGATCTAAGCAACCTACACATATTGTCTGGGTTATCCCTAGACACGAATCCCTCAGGCTGTATCATATACACCTCCTTCTCGATGTTGCCATTGAGGAATACGATTTTGACATCCATCTGCCAGATCTCATAATCAAGGTGTGCTACAATAGCTTATAGAATTCGAATAGATTTTAGCATAGCTACAGGTGAGAAAGTTTCGTCATAGTCAATACCTTGCCTTTGACGATACCCCTTAGCCACTAGCCTTGCTTTATAGGTCTCTCTACCTTTCTATCTACTCTAATCTTCTTTTTGAAGATCCATTTGCAGCCAATGGGTGCAATACCCTCAAGTGCAATAACCAAGTTCCAAACCTTGTTGGAGTACATGGAATCCATTTCTGAATTCATGGCTTCTTGCCATTTCCCAGAGTCTATGCTCATAATAGCCTCCTCGTAGGTCTGAGGATCAATATCCTTAACATCCTCTCTTCTGATATGTCCCACATATCTCTCAAGAGGATGAGATATTTTATCGGACCTACATAAAGTTGAAACTTGTGTGCTAGGTACTTGAATAGATTCTAGCTGTGGAATGGTACTTGAGCTAGGTTCTCCAACCTCGCTCAACTCTATCATGCTCCCACTATCTCCACCAAGAATGTGTTCCTTCTTAAGGAACACTACTCTCTTAGCTACAAAGACCTTTTGGTCCTCATGGTGATAGAAATAATACCCATAAGTTTCCTTGGGGTATCCCACGAACTTACACTGTTCCGTCCTGGATTCCAACTTGTCGGGGTTGTGTCTGTTGACGTGGGCAGGGCAACCCTAAATCTTAACAACCTTAAGATTGGGTTTCTTCCTATTCTATATCTCATATGGAGTAGACACTACTGACTTAGTCGGAATTCTGTTCAGAAGATAAGTTACGGTCTCTAGGGCATATCTCCAGAATGAGATGGGTAGGTTGGCGAAACTAATTATGGAACGCATCATGTCTAATGGTGTGCGATTCCTCCTTTCTGATATACCATTATGCTGCGGTGTATAAGGAGGTGTCAATTGGGATAAAATCCCATGGTCTTTGAGGAACTAGGTGAATTCTGTACTCAAGTACTCACCTCCTCAATCTGATCGAAGGGTTTTAATATTCTTTCCAGTCTGGTTCTCCACTTCATTCTTATATTCCCTGAATTTCTCAAAAGCCTCAGACTTGTACTTCATCAAGTACACATGTCTGTATCTTGAGAAATCATTAGTGAAAGTAATGAAGTAGGAGTAACCACCTATGGCATGAGTCGACATGGGACCACATACATCACTATGTATGAGTTCCAATAACTCAGTAGCTCTCTCTCCAATTCTACTAAATGGAGAGTTAGTCATCTTTCCTCGAAGGCAAGGTTCGCAAGTTGCATATGACTCATAGTTAAATGGATCTATGTATCCATCTAACAGCAACTTTTGAATCATTCCCTCACAGATATGACCCAGCCTATAATGCCAAAAATATGCATTGTTCACCTCTTCTCATTTCCTCTTAGACTCACTTACACTCATGATGTGTGGAGCTGTATCTAGCATAAATAAACCATTATGCAATGTTCCTCTCTTGATGATCTCATCATCTAATGCTATTGAACAATCATTGTTCTCAAAAACTAATTTATATTCACTAACTGTCAAATATGAAATGAAAATAATATTTTTGATAATAGAAGGAACATAATAGCATGCATCTAATGTAATAATAGCTCCACCAAGTAGATGTAAAGTGACCTTGCCAATAGCCACTGTAGCAACCTTTGCTCCATTGCCAATCTTAAGGTCCATCTCGCCTCTCTTCAATCTCCTAGGTCCTACCAGAACCTGCAACGAATTGCAGATATGATAAGCACTCTCAATATTCAATACACATGTGTTATCAAAAGATTTTAATAAATGGAGACTGATCATGAATGTACCTGAAGCTTTTCCAAGCCTCTGTTTTGCCCTCTCTGCAAGGTACTCTTTGTAGTTCCTCTTCTAGTGCCCATCTTTGTCGTAGTGGAAGCACTGGCCTTTGTCCTTTGTTGGGTCTTTCTTGGCAACCTTTTTCTTATTAATTATGCCCCTACTCTTGTCCTTCTTAAGGGACTTCTCAGCCTTCCTTTTCGTTTTGGTCTCACTAGTATAGAGAACTGGCTTCTCTTTCTTGATGGTGCTCTCTGCTTCTCTTAACATATTGAGGAGCACTGGGAGCTCAAGCTTATTCATATTAAAATTCATTATAAACCAAGAAAAGAAATCTGGTAGGGACTAAAGCATAAGATTCATACATAGGTTATCCTCTAGGACCATTCCTAGACCTGTGAGTTTCTCAATCCACTAAATCATCTTAAGGATATGGTTCTGAACTGATGTCCCTTCAGTCATCCTAGCATGGAAAAGACTCTTTGATATTTCATATCATTGAGTTCTTTCCCGTTCCTCAAACAGTTTGTGGAGATGCAGGAGTATGGAATTAGCATCCATATTTTTATGTTGTCTCTGTAACTCAGTAGTTATAGAGGCCAATATATAACACTGAGCAAGAGTAGAATTATCTATGTACTTTACATAACGAGCGATCTTATCCTCGCTTGCCCCTTCATCGGGCGTAGGGATCACTATATCAAGGACATACACGATTTTCTCCGCCATGAGAATAATTCTCATATTGCAAAGCCAATCCGTATAATTTGGACTAGTAAGGCGGTTGGCATCAAGTATGCCACGTAAAGGATTTGAAAGTGACATTTTTCTAAAATTAAAGTAGTAGAAATAAATAACATGCAGACTTTGTAAAAATTAAACAGTTAAGATAAGGACTTCTATCTTAATGTACTCCCACCAATTTTTCGCGAAACACAACACCCTCTGGTATGTGAATCGGAGACCCCCGACGGATCTCTAGTGGGGATCGGGATCCAATCGGCATCTTAATGTAACCTCGAGGGACTTGACCAATCACGTTAAGCCCGTAAAGGTAGGCAACTCTTGCCAATCACAACTCCTTATGATTCCCATCCTGTTCGGCCTTCGAACCACCATGGCCTTGAGGGACTCGACCAACCATGATATTCAGTTAAGTCATCACCATCGTTACAAGATGAATCTGATTCGATGATGAGGGACTCGACCAAGCATACCATGTCCTCAGGTCACCGATGACATCTCTATATCGTAGATAAGATAGCAAAATGTAATATAAGTGAGTCTTGAGGGACTCAATCAACTCAACATACTCTGGGAATCGGTTCCTACCTATAACTATGGAAGGCAATGTGGGTTAATCTAATTGTCTCACGTTTACCGACTTAATATTATTAATAGAGGGGATTTTTGATTTGGTCTCCTAACATAATGGGTCACACATATACATATTTAATATATATATATATATATATATATATCTACATCACATGCAAATATATATATATATATCTAGTAGGTATATAATCAATCACACATCACATGAACAATCACACCAGATGATCTTGGACCACATCCTAATGTGATCAGGCCCGAGCCAGTGGGCCCAATCACTTACATCAAGATCTATGTGTACATCGGCACATCTCCATGCCCTGTGATCGTCTATCTCGCTTTGTTGGTTCCGTCGGCATCTCAACGCATCTCCATGCGTCAGATCGTCCATCTCGACCTTGTGGATCCCGCTATCGCTTCCACGCTCCTATTGCACCTCCTCATATAATTATAATAAATTACAAGTACACAAGTCCGATAATAAATGAGAAAAATAGAGGCTCGTAAGCCCCAATAATAATAATCACATGTACACATAACAAATCACATGGTCCATGATCATCTGTCCACATCATACATCACATGTATATGTTATTATATAGGACTAATAGATAAATAATAATAGTTAATTAAATATTTTAATTAACTAATATTTTTTGGAAAATAGGGATATACAAAAAAAATTTTGTTTCCTAAGGGCATTTTGGTCATTCAGTTAAAAAGGACAAAATTAAAAATTCTAAAATTTCCTAGGGTAAAACTATATTTTGCTCAAAAAGCCCTAATTCCCTCTGCTATGTTGCTGTGTTGTGGCCGCTGCCACCCTACCGGCGGTGGCCACTATCGGGGGCGAAGCGGTGGGGCCGTCGCCCTTGCCCACGGGCAATGCTACAGCAGCAAGGGGGCACAACAGGCCGACGCTGCCCCCACAGGCGGCGCTGGCATCGCCGGTGCCTCCCGTGCAGGCCGGCGCCATCACCATCTTGCGGTTGCAACCCCCCTCGCAGGCACCGCTGCCCCCGTGGGCACAACGCTTGCCGGCGCCCCCTCACCCATGCGGGCATAGCACCTGCAGGTGCCGCTTATGCGGGAGACCGCCCGTAACCGGCGCCAGCCATGCGGGCGCTTCTACCCTCGGACGCCATGCTCGTAGGCGGCACTGACACTTGCGGGCAGACCAACTGCAAGCGGGCGTTGCCTGTCCCTTGCAGGCAAGCCGTAGGCAACCTACAGGCATTGCCTGCTTGCGACCCGCAGCCCACCGATCGGCTGCCGTTGCAGGTGTTGAGAAATCCACAAGGGGAGCGACATCACATACGCAACGGAAGAACAAAAACAAAACCCTAAATTTTTCGTAGAAAGTTTTCATCGATCGTGCGAAGATCAGTGCGTCAAAAACAAATCTGCAAAACTACACGTGTAAAAGAAGATATATAGGGAGATCGTATATCCCTGAATTCCTGTAGATCTGTGGGAGAGGATGAAGGAGGTCAAGCGTCCTCCTCTCTAGCGGTATCCACACGGCAGGGATTGCAATGATGCACCTCTCTCTCTAGGAGAGGAGAACAGGTGATGGCTACCACAAGAAACCCTCAACCTATAGAGCTTTGGTTCCCTCCTATTTATAGAGGCCCCCTTGAAAACCCTAATGGATCTTTTACCCTATTGGGTATTGGATCTCCATCCAATTACCCAAGCCTCTTGGATTAGTGGGTCTCTATCCAATAATCTCTTATTAGCAATTATTGGATCTCATCTCAAGATCCAATAATTCAGGGGCTTAATGGATATCCAATAAGATAGGGGGTTCATCGGATATCTCATATCCGAACCTCTACTCGTCGTAACACCTACCATATGTGTGTGACCCTCTAGGCCCAATATCGAGCTGGCCGTGAGTCATATTTGTCAGAACTCCTTCTGACTTAGTGAATTATTATCTCTATAATAATTCACCCAACTCATTGACTGCGGACGTACCAGGCCACTACGTCGCAGCCCCTAGACGATATAAGGGAATCCAATCCTTTAGACCTATCTATCCTCAATTACCATGTATCTATAGTCCATCATCCATCTAATATCCCAGAGACCCTATATCGGGCATGGTGCTGTCAGGCCCATACGGTCTCTCCTCGAGTCTTGCTCTTGTCGGATTCTCTCGGAGAACTCTTTCTCTCTCAATCCGAATAACCTTGGCCAAGGATTTGTTCGAGCAAGAACACATGGGATATTTCTCTCATGATACCGAGAGCGGATGATCCTCTATTGATACTCAATAGCCCTCGTAAGGTTGGCTACCACTCCCAATGACCAGCTATACTATATCTAGAACTTTCCAAACCTATAAGTTCGGTATCAAAGAGTGGAGTACTCATACAGGACATCCTTGGTGTCTCAAGTCTAAGGACCAGATACACTACTAGGACTACAGAATCGCTATCCAACGTGAGGTATCAATAACCATCCAGCATTCCGTAGGCGGATCAATCAGTGAACTCATTCTCCAATGAGCACCTGCACTGTACCCTTAGTGTCCCCACACAAGTAGCTATAAGACCAGCTACCTCTATTATATGAATGGGTATACAGCACACCAGTCTATCTGGTTATCTCGATGTCCTTCTCGAGTAACTTATGACCAGGATAATTTAGGGTCTATGTTTAAAGGTGAATCGGTCTCATTATCATGATCTCATTACGATCCGATTCCCATTACATATATCTAAGGACATCACAATATATGCAACATGCAAGATAAAGTGATATAATGCCAATAATCATAAGCAAAGAGATTGACACAATGTATTACAATTGCAATCACTCATATGATTGGCTTGTAGGGCACCTATAACTAGCAATCTCCCACTTGACCTAAAACTAATTACCAACATGTCTGATCCCTATCAGACCTTTGTGACGCTCAAAGACAATCCGAGTCAGTGGCTTTGTTAGTGGATCTGCAATGTTATCTTCGGATGGAACTCTTTCCATTACTACATCTCTTCGGGCTACGATCTCTCTAATAAATTGGAACCTCCTCAGAACACTTCTGATAAGACCCGAGTTTCCTTATTTGAGTAATCGTCCCGTATTTGTTGCAATATAAAGGAATCAACTCCTCGCTAGTTGGGATGACTCCTAGATCAATGATGAACTTCTTCATCCAAGCTTCCTCCTTTGCTACCTCTTATCGCAGCAATGTATTCCGCCTTTATAGTCGAGTCAGTAGTAGTGTCTTGCTTAGAACTCTTCCAGCATATTGCTCCTCCATTTAAGGTGAACACATACCCTGAATTAGACTTGCTATTATCGACATCGGACTGAAAGCTCGAGTTCGTGTAGCTCTCAGCCTTGAGGCTACTATCTCCATATACCAGTAAAAGATCCTTAGTCCTTCTTAAATACTTAAGGATACATTTTACTGCTTTCCAGTGCTCCAAGCCTGGATCTGCCTTATATCTGCTCGTGACACTCAGAGCATGCGCTATATTAGGCCTGGTACATAGCATAGCATACATGATAGATCATATCGCTGATGCATATGACATCATATCCATGTGTACCCTTTCTTTAGGAGTCTTTAGGGATATACTCCTAGAAAGTGATATTCCATGTCTCATTAGTATGAGACCTCTCTTAGAATTTTTCATGCCAAACCTTTTGACAATGGTATATATGTACCTGGACTAGGATAAGTCAAGCATCCTCTTGTATCTATCTCTATAGATCCGTATCTCCAATATGCAGGATGCTTCCTATAAGTCCTTCATGGAGAAGTGCCTAAATAACCAAGTCTTTACTGTGGAAAGCATTCCTACATCATTCTCAATGATCAGGATGTCATCCACATATAATACCAAAAAAGTGATAGTGCTCCCACTTACTTTCCTGTACACACAAGGCTCATCTTCGTTCTTAACGAAGTCATAAGATCTGATCGTATCATCAAAACTTATGTTCAGACTTCGGAAAGTTTGCTTTAATCCATAAATGGACCTAAGCAACCTGCATACCTTATCTGGGTTATATCTGGATATGAATCCCTCAAGCTATATCATATACACCTCCTCCTCGAGGTTGCTATTGAGAAATGCGGTTTTGACGTCCATCTGCCAGATCTCATAACCATAGTGTGTTGCAATAGCCAATAGAATTCAAATGGATTTTATCATGGCTATAGGTGAGAAAGTTTCGTTATAGTCAATACCTTGCCTTTGACGATACCCCTTAGCCACTAGCCTTGCTTTATAAGTCTCTACCTTTCCATCTACTCCAATCTTCTTTTTGAAGATCCACTTGCAACTAATGGGTACAATACCCTCGGGTGCATCAACTAGGTTCCAAACCTTATTGGAGTACATGGAATCCATTTCTGAATTCATGGCTTCTTGCCATTTCCCGAAGTCTATGCTCATAATAGCCTCTTCGTAGGTCTGAGGATCAATATCCTCAACATCCTCTCTTCTGATATGTCTCACATATCTCTCAGGAGGATGGGATACTCTATCGGACCTACGTAAAGTTGGAACTTGTGTGTTAGGTATCTGAACAGATTCTAGAATGGTGCTTGAACTAGGTTTTCTAACCTCGCTCAACTCTATCATGCTCCCACTATCTCCACCAAGAATGTGTTCCTTCTCAAGGAACACTACTCTCTTAGCTACAAAGACCTTTCGGTCCTCAGGGTGATAGAAATAATACTCATAAGTTTCTTTGGGGTATTCCATGAACTTGCACTATTCCGTCCTAGATTCCAACTTGTTAGGGTTGTGTCTTAACGTGGGCAGGGCAGTCCCAAATCTTAACAACTTTAAGATCGGGCTTCTTCCCATTCCATATCTCATATGGAGTAGACATCACTGATTTAGTTGGAATTCTGTTTAGAAGGTAAGCTGCGGTCTCTAAGGCATATCCCCAGAATGAGATGGGTAGGTCGGCAAAACACATCATGGAACGCACAATGTCTAACAGTGTGCGATTCCTCCTTTCTGGTACACCATTAAGCTGTGGTGTATAAGGAGGTGTCCATTGGAATAATATCCCATAGTCTTTGAGGAACTGGGTGAACTCTATACTCAAGTACTCACCTCCTCGATCTGATAGAAGGGTTTTAATACTCTTTCCTGTCTGGTTCTCCACTTCTCATTTCCTCTTAGACTCTCTTACACTCATGATATGTGGAGCTGTATCTAGCATAAATAAACCATTATGCAATGTTCCTTTTGTGATGATCTGATTATCTAATATTATTGAACAACCATTGTTCTAAAAAACAAATTTATATCTAGTAACTATCAAACATGAAATGGAAATAATATTTTTGATAATAGAAGGAACATAATAGCATGCATCTAATGCAATAATAGCTCCACCAGGCATATGTAAGGTGACCTTGCCAACAGCCACTGCAGCAACCTTTGCTCTATTGCCCATCTTAAGGTCGATCTTGCCTCTGTTCAATCTCCTAGGTCCTGTCAGAATCTGTAATGAATTGTAAATATGATAAGCACTCTCGGTATCCAATACCCATGTGTTATCATAAGGTTCTGACAAATGGAGACTAATCATGAATGTACCTGAAACTTCTGCAAGCTTCTATTTCGCCCTCTCTGCAAAGTACTCTTTGCAGTTCCTCTTCCAGTGCCCATCTTTGCCGTAGTGGAAGCACTGGCCTTTGTCATTTGTTGGGTCTTTCTTGGCAACCTTTGCCTTACCCATTTTGCCCTTGCCCTTGCCCTTCTTAAGGGAATTCTCAGCCTTCCTTTTCTTTCTGGTCTCACCAGCATAGAGAACCAGCTTCTCTTTCTTGATGGTGCTCTCTACTTCTCTTAACATATTAAGGAGCTCTGGGAGGGTCACCTCAAGTTTGTTCATATTAAAATTCATTATGAACTGAGAAAAGGAATCTCATAGGGACTGAAGCACAAGATCCATACATAAGTTATCCTCTAGGACCATTCCTAGACCTGTGAGTTTCTCGATCCACTCAATCATCTTAAGGACATGGTTCTGAACCGGTGTCCCCTCAGTCATCTTGGCACGGAAAAGACTCTTTGATATCTCATAACGCTGAGTTCTTCCCTGTTCCTCAAATAGTTTGTGGAGATACAAGAGTATGGAATTAGCATCCATATTTTCATGCTGTCTCTGTAACTCAGTAGCCATAGAGGCCAACATATAACACTGAGCAAGAGTGGAATCATCTAAGTACTTCACATAACGAGCGATCTCATCCTCGCTTGCCCCTTCGTCAGGCGTAGGGATCACTGTATCAAGGACATATGTGATTTTCTCCACCGTGAGAACGATTCTCAGATTGTGAAGCCAATCCGTATAATTTGGACTAGTGAGGCGGTTGGCATCAAGTATGCCACGTAAAGGATTTGAAAGCGACATTTTCTGAAATTAAAGATATAGCAGAAATAAATAACATGCAGACTTTGCAGAAATTTAAACAATTAAGATAAGGACTTCTATCTTAATGTATTCCCACTAATTTTTTACGAGACATACAACACCCTATGGTATGTGAATCGGAGACCCTCGGCGGATCTCTAGTGGGGATCAGGATCCAATCGGTGTCTTAACGTAACCTCGAGGGACTCGACCAATCACGTTAAGCCCGTAAAGGTAGGCAACTCTTGCCAATCACAACTCCTTGTGATTCCCGTCCTGTTCGGCCTCTGAACCACCATGGCCTCGAGGGACTCGACCAACCATGATGTTTGGTTAAGTCATCACCATCGTTACCAAATGAGTCTGATTCGGTGATATACTCTCGAGGGACTCGACCAAGCATACTATGTCCTCAGGTCACCTCTGACATCTCTATGTCATAGATAAAATAGCGAAACGCAATATAGGTGAGTCTCGAGGGCTCGACCAACTCAACCTACACCGAAAATCGATTCCTACCTATAACGATGGAAGGCCACGTGGGTCAATCTAATTGCCTCACGTTTATTGACTTAATATTATTAATAGAGGAGATTTTGGTTTGGTCTCCTAATATAATATGTCACACATATATGTATTTAATATATATATCTACATCGCATGTAAATATATATATATATATATATATATTCATATCTAGTAGGTGTATATCTAATCACACATCACATGAGCAATCACACCAGATGACCATAGACCACATCCTAATGTGATCAGGCCCGAGCCAGTACGCCCAATCACTCACATCAAGATCTATATGTACTTAGCCGCATATCTATACCCTGTAATCGTCCATCTCGCTTCGTCAAATCCGTCGGCATCTCAATGCATCTCCATGCGTCAGATCGTCCGTCTCGACCTCGTGAGTCATGCTACCGTTGCGTCTCCTCATGTAATTACAATATAATTATAGGCACACAGGCCTGACAATAAATGAGAGAAGAATAGAGGCTCGCAGGCCCCAATAATAATAATCATATGTACACACATCACATCACATCACAGGTCTATAATCATCTGTCCACGTCATACATCACATGTATATATTATTTTATAGGACTATCAGATAAAAAAAAAGTTAATTAAACTATTTAATTAATATATTTATTTTTTCTGAAATCAAGGATATAAAGGGAATTTTTGAATTTTTAGGGGTATTTTGGTAATTCGGCCAAAAGGGTATTTTGGTAATTTTGTCAAAAGGGACAGAATCTGAAATTTCTGAAATTATGAGGGGTATTTTAGTAATTCTATCGAAAGGGATCGAATTTGGAATTTTTAAAATTTTGAGGGCATTTTAGTAATTTTATTAAAAGGGACAGAATATGAAATTTCTGAAATTCCGAGAGGCAAAACCGTCTTTTGCCCTAAAACCCTAACCCCGCACCCTTACTGCGCTTGCGGTTGCCACTGCCCCTGTCTTGCAGCCTTGGTGCCCAGCGGTCTTGTCCGCGGACAACGCCAGGCGTCCTGCGGTCTTTGCCCATGTGCTGGCCGGCGCCCCTACGGGCAAGCCGCCGGCGCAGGTAGCCTACCGGGCGGCGGCTGCTGCTTGTGCAGGCAGCAAGGCTGCAAGCAGCAAGGGCAGCAACAGTTGCTGCCCTTCCCGGCCCTTTTGCGCCAACAAATTTGGCGTCAAAAGCATATCCAAAACACACGTAGTTTAAGATCTGATCTTCGCACGAACAACCTAGCTCTGATACCACTGTTGGGAAATCCACAAGGGGAGCGACATCATATGCACAGTGGAAGAACAAAAACAAAACCCCAAATTTCCCGTAGAAAGTTTCCGTCGGTCGTGCGAAGATCGGTACGTCAAAAACAAATCTGCAAAACTACACGTGTAAAAGAAGATACCTAGGGAGATCGTATATCCCTGAATTCCTACAGATTTGTGGGAGAGGATGAAGGAGGTCAAGCATCCTCCTCTCTAGCATTATCCACACGGCAGGGATTCCGACGATGCACCTCTCTCTGGGGAGAGGAGAATAGGAGGTGGCTACCAAAAGAAACCCTCAGCCTATAAAGCTTTAGTTTCCTCCTATTTATAGAGGTCCCCTAAAAACCCTAATGGATCTTTTGCCCTATTGGGTATTGGATCTCCATCCAATTATCCAAGCCTCTTGGATTAGTGGGTCTCTACCCAATAATCTCTTATTAGCAATTATTGGATCTCATCTCAGGATCCAATAATTCAGGGGCTTAATGGATATCCAATAAGATAGGGGGTTCAGCGGATATCTCATATCCGAACCTTTACTCGTCGCAACACCTACCATATGTGTGTGACCCTCTAGGCCCAATATCAAGCTGGCTGTGAGACATACTTGTCAAAACTCCTTCTGACTTAGTGAATTATTATCTCTATAATAATTCACCCAACTCATCGACTGCGGACGTACCAAGCCACTATCACAGCCCGCAGACGATACAAGAGAATCCAATCCTTTAAACCTATCTGTCCTCAGTTACCATGTATCTATAGTCCCTCATCCATCTAATATCCTAGAGACCCTATACCGGATATGGTATTGTCAAGCCCATACGGTCTCTTCTCGAGTTTTGCTCTTGTCGGATTCTCCCAGAGAACTCTTTCTCTCTCAATCTGAATAACCTTGGCCAAGGATTTGTTCGAGCAAGAACACATGGGATATTTCTCTCATGATATCGAGAGCGGATGATCCTCTATTTACACTCAATAGCCCTCGTAAAGTTGGCTACCACTCCCAATGATCGGTTGTACTAGATCTAGAACTTTCCAAACCTATAAGTCCGATATCAAAGAGTGGAGTACTCATACATAACATCCTTGGTGTCTCAAGTCTAAGGACCAGATATACTACTGGGACTACGGAATCACTGTCTAACGTGAGGTATCAATAACCATTTAGTATTCCGTAGGCAGATCAATCAGTGAATTCATTCTCCAATGAGCACCTGCACTGTACCCTTAGTGTCCCCACACGAGTAGCTATAAGACCAGCTAACTCCATCATATTAACGGGTATACAGCACACCAGTCTATCCAGTTATCTCGATATCCTTCTCGAGTAACTTATGACCAGAATAATTTAAGGTATATGTTTAAAGGTGAATCGGTCTCATTATCATGATCTCATTACGATCTGATTCCCATTACACAGATCCAAGGACATCACAATATATGCAACACGCAAGATAAAGTGATATAATGCCAATAATCTTAAGCAAAGAGATTGACGCAGCATGTTACAAGTGCAATCACTCATATGATTGGCTTGTAGGGCACCTATAACTAGCAACAGGCAGCAAAGCTGCAAGAAGCCTTGCGGTCACTGTGCGAGCGCAACAAGGGCAGCAACAGTTGTTGCCCTTCCTCGCCTTTTGTGCCAATAATTTTGACGATAAAAGCTGTTCTAAATCACAACACACAGTTTAAGATCTGATCTTCGCACGAATAACCTGGCTCTAATACTAATGTTAGGAAATCCAAAGGGGTCGACATCTCATGCGTAGCGGAAGAATAGAAAAAAAAACCTTGGATTTCCACAAAAGGTTCTATCGCCGTGCGAAGATCGATGCATTTCAAAAATAAATCCGCGAAAACTGCATGTATAAAAGAAAGATACCTAAGGAGATCGTATATCCCTGAATCTTTACAGATTTGTAAGAGAGGATGAAGAAGGTCAAGCATCCTCCTCTCTAGCGGTATCCACACGGCAGGGACTACGACGATGCTCCTCTCTTGGGTAGAGAATAGAAAGTGGCTACTGAGAGAACCCTCACCTATGGGCCTTCAATTCCTTCATATTTATAGAGGCCCCCTATAAACCCTAATAGATCCTGCCCTAATGGGTATTGGATCTCTATCTAATTACCCAAGCCTCTTAGATTAATGGGTCTCTACCCAATAATCTCTTATTAGCTCTTATTGGATCTCATCTTAGGATCCAATAATTCAAGGGCTTTTTGGATATCCAATAAGATAAGGGCTCCGGCAAATATCTCATATCCGAACCTCCAGTCGTCACAATACCTACCATATGTGTGTGACCCTCTAGGCCCAATATCGAGCTGGCCATGAGTCATACTTGTCAAAACTCCTCCTGACTTAGTGAATTATTATCTCCATAATAATTCACCTAACTCATCGACTGTGGACGTACTAGGCCACTACGCCACAGTCCCCAAACGATACAGGGGAATCCAATCTTTTGGACCTATCTATCCTTAGTTACTATGTATTTATAGTCCTTCATCCATCTAATATCCCAGATACCCTATACTGGGTATGATATTATCAAGCTCATACGGTCTCTCCTCGAGTCTCGCTCTTATCAGATTCTCCTAGAGAACTCTTTCTCTCTCATTCTGAATAACCTTGGCCAAGGATTTGTACGAGCAAGAATACATGGGATATTCCTCTCATGATACCGAGAGTGGATGATCCTCTATTGACATTCAATAGCCCTCGTAAGTTTGGCTATCACTCCCAATAACCGGCTGTACTAGATCTGGAACTTCCAAACCTATAAGTCTGGTATCAAAGAGTGGAGTACTCATACAGGACATTCTTGGTGTCTCAAGTCTAAGGACCAGATACACTACTGGGACTACAGAATCACTATCTGACGTGAGGTATCAATAATCATCCAGCATTTTGTAAGCGAATCAATCAGTGAACGTATTCTCCAATGAGCACTTATACTGTATCCTTAGTGTCTCCACACGAGTAGCTATGAGACCAGCTACCTCCATCATATGGACTGATATATAGCACACCAGTCTATCCGGTTATCTCGATGTCCCTTTCGAGTAACCTATGACCGGGATTATTTATAGTCTATATTTAAAGGTGAATCAGTCTCATTATCGTAATCTCATCATGATCCGATTCCTATTGCATAGATTCAAGGACATCATAATATATGCAACACGCAAGATAAAGTAATAAAATGTCTAATAATAATAAGCACAAAGAACGAGTACATATCAAGTCACAAGTATCATCACTCATGTGATTGGCTTGTAGGGCACATATGACTAGCAGTAACCTTGAGGGACTCGACCAATCACACTAAGCTCAAAAGGTAGGTAACTCTTACCGATCACAACTCCTTGTGATTCTCATCCTGTTTGGCCTCCAAACCACCATGGCCTCAAGGGACTCGACCAACCATGATGTTCGGTTAAGTCATCACCATCGTTATATGATGAGTCTGATTCGATGATATACCCTCGAAGGACTCGACCAAGCATACCATGTCCTCAGGTCACTAGTGACATCTCTATGTCATAGATAAGATAGCGAATCACGATATAGGTGAGTCTCGAGAGACTCAACCAACTCAACATACATCAGGAATCAGTTCCTACATATAACGATGGAAGGCCACGTGGGTCAATCTAATTACCTCATGTTTACTGACTTAATATTATTAATATAAGGGATTTTTGATTTGGTCTCCTAATATAATGTGTCACACACATATATATTTAACATATATCTACATCGCATGCAAATATATATACATATCTAGTAGGTGTATAACTAATCACACATTACATGAGCAATCACACCAGATGATCATGGACCACATCTTAATATGATCAAGCCCGAGCCAGTGGGCCCAATCACTCACATCAATATCTATGTGTGCCTCGGCGCATCTCCATATCCTGTGATCGTCCATCTCGCTTCGTCGGTTCCGTCGATATCTCAACGTATCTCCATGCGTCGGATCATCCGTTTCGATCTCATGGGTCCCCCTCCTGCTGTGCCTCCTCGTGTAATTACAATATAATTACAAGCACGTAGGCCTGATAATAAACGAGAAAAATAAAGGCTCGTAGGCCCTAATAATAATAATCACATGTACACACATCACATCACACGGTCCATGATCATCTGTCTACATCATACATCACATATGTATGTTATTATATAGAACTACTAGATAAATAATAATAGTTAATTAAATATTTTAATTAACTATTTTTTTCTGAAAACAAGGATATATAGGGAATTTTTAGAATTTTGAAGGGCATTCTAGTCATTCAGTATAAGGGACAAAATTGAAATTTCTAAAATTTCGAGGGGCAAAAATATTTTTTGTTTGAAAACCCTAATCCCTCTTCTGTAGCATTCCAGCCGCTACGCTGCGACCGCCGCCACCCTAATGGCTGTAGCCTCTACGCGAGGGAGGTGCAGCGGTGTGCCGCCCATGCCCATGGGCTGCTCGCCTACGGGTGGCGCTGCCGTAGCAGGCGGGCGCAGCCCCCGCAAGCGCTGCCCCTCCCGTGGGTAGCCTGCAGGCGGTGCCATCCCTTCGAGGGGGCACCCCAGCGGTGTCGCCCCGCGGACGTCGCCCTTGCGGGAGACTCCTGGCCCACGGCAGCGCCACCCCTGCCGGTGCAGCGCCCGCAGGCAACGTCGGCCCTTGTGGGCAGGCTGCTTGCAAGCGAGCGCCGCCCGCCCCTTGTGGGCAGGCCACCGACGCTACTTGTTGCAGCCTTGGCCATAGTCGCTTTATGAGTGCAACAAGGGCAACAATAGTTGTTGTCCTTCCTCGCCTTTTACACTAATAATTTTGACGCTAAAAGCTATTCTAAATCACAACACACGTAGTTAAAATTTGATCTTCGTACGAAGAATCTGGCTCTGATACCACTGTTGGAAAATCCAGTGGCCGATATCATATACACAGCGAAAGAACATAGAAACAAAACTCCTGGGATTTTCACGAAAGGTTCCATCATCATGTGAAGATCGGTGCATCCAAAAATAAATTCGTGAATTTGAAAACTACATGTGTAAAAAGAAAGTACCTAGGGAGATCATATATCCTTGAATTCTTGTAAATCTATAGGACTGGATGAAGGAGTTCAAATGTCTTCCTCTTTAGTGATAATCCACACGGTAGGAACTACAATGATACTCCTCTCTTGGGGAGAGGAGAATATAAGGTGGCTACCAAAAAGCTCCAACCTATGGACCTTTAGTTCCCTTCTATTTATAGAGGCCCCCTGTAAACCCTAAAGGATCTTACCTAATTGGGTATTGGATCTCCATCCAATTATCCAAGCCTCTTGGATTAGTGGGTCTCTACCCAATAATCTCTTATTAGCTCTCATTGGATCTCATCTTAGGATCCAATAATTCAAGGGCTTAACGGATATCCAATAAGTTAGGGGCTACGGTGGATATCTCATATCTGAACTTCTACTCATCACGACACCTACCATATGCGTGTGACCCTCTAGGCCTAATATCGAGCTGGCCGTGAGTCATACTTGTCATAACTCCTTTTGACTCAGTGAATTATTATCTCCATAATAATTCACTCGATTCATCGACTGCGAGCGTACTAGGCCACTGCACTGCAGTCCCCAGATAATATAGGGGAATCCAATCTTTTAGACCTATCTGTCCTTAGTTACCATGCATCTATAATCCCTCATCCATCTAATATCCCAAAGACCCTATATCAGGTATGGTGTCATTAGGCCCATACGGTCTCTCCTCGAGTCTCACTCTAATCGGATTCTCTTAGAGAACTCTTTCTCTCTCAATTAAAATAACCTTGGCCAAGGATTTGTTTGAGCAAGAATACATAGGATATTTCTCTCATGATACCAAGAGCGGATGATCCTTTATTGACACTCGATAGCCCTCTTAAGGTTGGCTACCACTCCCAATAATTAGTTGTATTAGATCTGAAACTTCCAAACCTATAAGTCCGATATCAAAAAGTGTAGTATTCATATAGAATATCCTTGGTGTCTTAAGTCTAAGGACCAGATACACTACTGGGACTACAAAATCGCTGTCTGACGTGAGGTATCAATAACCATCCAGCATTCTATAAGCGGATCAATCAGTGAACTCATTCTCCAATGAGCATCTGTACTGTATCCTTAATGTCTCCACATGACTAGCTATGAGACCAGTCACCTCCATTATATGGACGGGTATACAACATACCAGTCTATCCGATTATCTCGATGTCTCTCTCGAGTAACCTATGACCGAGATTAGTTAAGGTTTGTATTTAAAGGTGAATCTATCTCATTATCGTGATCTCATCATGATCTGATTCTTACTGCATAGATCCAATGGCATCACAATAAATGCAACACCCAAGATAAAGTTGATAGAATACCTAATAATAATAAACAAAAGAAAAAGTGCATGTCAAGTCACAAGTGTCATTACTCGTGTGATTGGCTTGTAGGACATATATGACTAGCAACTGCACATGCAACACATCATATTAAAATAATCATTACTTACTTCATATACATATCATCACTTATTTTATATGTAACACATCATAAAATCAATATAATCATTATTTCAAATCATCATAAGCACTGCATGCATAATTCTAAATCATCAATGGTATATCATAATTTTAAAATATCAAGAAGTACAAAACATTAAAGAGTGCATTTGACTTTGGTATCATTCTCTCCTTTGTCATCAATAAAAATGAGAAATATGCAAGTTTTTTTACTTTTATTTGAATTGTCCAAACTACGAAGTTGTTACTTTTCTTTTATAATATGCAAGCGAGCAATTTTTGCTTTCTTTTGTAATGTGTATGCTAGCAATTTTTTTTTGTTCTCTTTACAAACTATTACTTTTCTCTCTTTCCCTTTTTGTCATAAAAAAGAAGAGAATGATATCATGGATTCATGGTGCTATCAATGCAAGATATTAATATCAAAGATAAGTTCAAATCATTTAATGATAGGTATACAAGTTCTGAATATGAAGGAGTCAAATGAAATAAATAGATCTGAAGTTGTAAATACCGAGAAATCAAGATCATGATTTAGATAAATTTTCACTTTAAAAAGAAATCTCAAGTTAAGAATATTAAAAAATCAAGAGAAAGATCATGATTCGTGTGGAAAAATCTCTTTAGTAAAAAGAAAGAGTCATAGGAGATTAAGTATAAAAAAAATCTCAAATCATGAATACAAAAAAATCAAGATATTTAAAAAAATCATATGAGAAGAATTCTTGTGTTTGGAAGATTCAACATGCCTAATTCTCTTCTAATAAAATTAAATTATTTCTTATTTAATTGTTTAGTAAAAATATCTACTAATTAATATTTTATATCAATAAAATTTAAAAATATATCATAATTATTAATATAATCCCTAATAAAATGATATCTAATATCAATATGTTTAGTCCTAGAGTGTTGAATGAGATTCTTTGTTAAACAAATTGTACTAGTGTTGTTACACTTTATGAGTGTTTTTCAAGTAAAATCCATAGTCTTCTAAAGTGTTTTTCATCCAAATTACTTATGCACAGCATGCACCTGCTATCACATATTTAGCCTCAGTTATAAATAATACAACAAAAATTTATTTCTTAGAAAACTAAGAAACAAGTGTATGACCTAGGAATTGATAAGTTTTAGAGGTACTTTTTCTATCTATTCTACATCCTACAAAGTCAGCATCAGCAAATGTACTTAAATCAAAATTTTTAGATCTTAGATATAATAATCCTAGATTAAGAGTTCCTTTTAAGTACCTAAAGATTCTTTTAACTATTTTATAATGAGATTGTTTAGAATTGGATTGAAATCTAGTACAAAGCCCAACACTAAATTTTATATCAGGTCTAGTTACAGTAAGATATAGTAAGCTATCTATCATACCTCTATAAGTCTTTTGATCAAAATATTCTTTTTCATTGTCTATATCTAACTTGGTAGAGATACTTATTGGTGTGCTAATAGCCTTAGCACTATCCAAGTGAAATCGTTTTAATAGCTCTAAAGTATACTTCGTTTGACTAATAAAGATTTCATCATTTAGTTATCTAATTTATAATCTTAAGAAAAATATTAATTCACTCATTAATCTCATTTTAAATTATTGGCTCATACTTTTGTCAAATGATTCATACAAAGATTCATTTGTAGAACTAAAAATAATATCATCAACATAAATTTGAATAATAAAAAAATTATCTTTAAAATTTTTAATAAATAATGTGGTATCGACCTTACCTTTTGAAAAATTATTCTTAATAAAAAATAAGCTAGGTCTCTCCTACCAAGTCCTTGGGGTTTGCTTCAACCCATAGAAAGTATTAGATAACTTATAAATATGGTTTGAAAAAAGAAAATTCCCAAATCCGAGTGGTTGCTTAATATAAACTTCTTTAAAAATAAAACCATTAAAAAAATACTTTTGACATTCATTTGAAATAACTTCAAAATTTTACAACATGCGTAAGCAAGGAGTATCTTTATAGCTTCAAGTCTTGCCGTAGGAGCGAAGGTTTCTTCATAGTCTATACCTTCTTCCTATTTGAAACATTTAGCCACTAATCTAGTATTGTTTCGAACCATGATACCAAGTTCATCTTGCTTATTCCTAAAGACCCATTTAGTATCAATTATAAGTTGATCACTAGGTCTAGAAACAAGCATCTAAACCTCATTTCTCTCAAATTAATTTAATTCTTCATGCATTGCAAAAACCTATGAGTCATATTTAAGAGCATCGTTAATGCATTTAGGTTCAATTTGAGACAAAAAGATAGCATTCGTATAAAATTTTTTAAAAGAAAAGCAAGGTTCAACACCTTTTGATGTATCTCCAATGAGTAACTCCTTAGGATATACATATACATATTTCTATTCCTTAGATAAGGATTCTTTGGAAGTAGATGCATCCAAGTTGCTTGGGAGAGAGAATTCTTATTCAAATTCAATGTTTTAAATTCAAAATCATCGTCAAAATTATTTTTCTTAAATTTGGGAGACTTATTGAAAACAATATGAATAGATTCCTCAATAACTTAAATTCTTTTATTGAAAACATGATAAACTCTAGAAACAAAGGAATATCCAAGAAAAATGACCTTATTGAATTTTGCATGAAATTTTCCTAAGACATCCTTTTCATTTAAAATAAAATATTTATAAATAAAAATTTTAACATACAAAATGTTGGGTCTTTTATTGTTTCACAATTCACATGGAGTTTTAGATAGGAGAAGTCTTATGAGAACCCTGTTCATGATATAGCATGACATGTTAATGACTTCGGCCAAAAAATATAGGCCTAATTTAGCCTTGATTCGGGCCCAATGGGTCCCTAATTGAGTTGACATAATTACACCTAAAATCAACTCAATTAGATGTTTAAACTACTTCGATCAAAATACAAATGATTACAATTATGAATCTTATATTGTCCGACATGTCATTAGTTCATCCGACACTTCGTCCGAACTTCCGACGCTTCATCCTTTCATTCACGTATTGCCCGATCCATCGACATGTTGACCTTTCACAACATATGATCTTCTTAGCGCAATGCTCTCTGACATGATTCACTCCGACCCAATATTTGATTCTCTTGCTTTAATTAATTTATCTTTTCATAATCAAAGTTTGTCCTATGTCTCTTTTTCTCGAACACTCATTAGTTCATAAACTTATCAATTGATTTCATTATCAAAATCTCAAATTCAACAATCCCAACTCACTCTTCTCGACTTAGTTGTTTTGACCTAGTTTTCTCAACACATTTCTTATCAATTCAATATACTGAGAGTACTAGCGAGGTAGAAGGGTGTGATCTGTCCTTGTGGCATAGTGGGACATAGTGGAAGGGCCCTCTATAAGGATAACATAGCTCTGGTGATTACTAGAACTCTACATGAGGATAAAAAATAGTTCTAGCTTCGATGAATGATGATGTGATGGTCTAGGAAAAACGAGGGTGGCAACTTGAGAAGTTATGCAAAGTGGCACATTATGGGTTGTATGACTAGGTGTGGAGGCACATGAAGGGCCATGGAGCCAAGTGTGGTGGTGCGATAGGGTCATGTGGCTAGGTGCAATGATGCATGAAGGGTTGCGGGGCTGAGTGTAATGGTGCAATATAGTAAGGTGATTGGGTGCAATAACCCACGAAGGGTCATAGCGCCAGGTGTGATGGTGCGATAGGGTCATATGACTAGGTGTAATAGCTCACGAAGAGTCGTAAGGCTAGGTGTTATGGTGTGATAGGGTCATATAGTTAGGTGTACTAGCACATGAAGGGCCATAGCTAGGTGCAGTGGCATGATAGGGTCAATAAGTGGGTTTTGTTCGATTGAGACTCCTATTGGACCTTGATTAACGATTACTGAAATCGAAAGAATTGAACCGGGAGTGTTTGAAGTGATTTGAGTTAGGGCCTAAAAGTTCGAGGGATTCATGTCTTCAAGGTTTGTCTGAGATAGTTTTACGAGATTTCTGTTAGATGGTTGACGCTTCTTTTAACGTCAATCTATTAGAGATGATTTTGGATTGCTCGAGTTGGAAGCCAATTTAGGTTCAACTTGATTCTTTTTCAAGTTGGTTTTTAGAAATTCATCGCATTGGTAATCAGATTTCTATAAAACTAAAACGAGAGGCAATCTCAATAATGTCTCTTCGATGCTCAAATTAGTACTTAAATGAGATGAGT
Source organism: Musa beccarii (assembly GCA_024322285.1). NCBI lineage: Eukaryota > Viridiplantae > Streptophyta > Magnoliopsida > Zingiberales > Musaceae > Musa > Musa beccarii. Next base: position 34,527,369 of record CM044401.1, on the reverse strand, counting down.
TGAACTAATCAGATAAATTGAGTTTTATTATATTATTTCAAGTGTGCCTATATGACTTTCCTTTTATAGTGATGCTCGGTAGAAATATTAAGTAGTCAATTGTTAGGAACCGATTGTAATCACCTTTAATGATATTAAATAATTATACTTATTTATTAGGTTGAAACTGTTCTCGATAAGTATGATGAGTAGAAGACCACTTCCTAACTTTACCTAGACAAATATTGATCAAATATTTCCACATGTGCTCAGGTAATTGAGCCCATATCCCAAATACAAACATGTCAATCATATAGGACACTGTCATATGGTCACCTGAATTGTCATCCACTTTCTATCATCCTGCTTAATCTAAAACGTACTACTGCATATCCATGATGTTTTTATATTCGTGTTTGCAGTTCACAGTGAATAGCCGTGATCTCTGTGTACAAGTTGTCCTTTTCGTGGGTTACAGTCACCCCTTCCGATCGGTCTCCTAATGCTCGACCGGATTGACTCGCATGTGATAGGAAAGGACTCGAACCGAACCCATCGGAAACGAATGGAATTATTAGTTGGAGATGCGTCAAAGCCAACCACTTTAGTTAGCCATCCATCAATCACGCCGCATCATCAGCTGATCTCTGCCGTCCACGTGTTAAGCCCGCACGTCCTCGCTCGTCCGATGGGGCGATTTCTAGTTAATCCGCTCACCTTGCTCTCTGCCGCGGAGAGGCCTACTTGGAGTGGGGCCCATTGCTCGACCAGAGACGCGTCGTCTGTTGGGTGCTCCTTTTCCCATCATCACGTGGTAACACCACTAAGTGGACTGACTGCGCGACTGATGCGTGATGAACGGCCACGATTCACGGCTTCGTCTTCTACTTGATCTCTACTCGCATACTCTCCAGCCAAGCCCGCAACAAGCGAGCGATGTCTCACCACCTCGTCCGTCTCTTTCTCCTCCTCTCTTCCGTTGCCATTGATGCCAGTTCCGCCCTGCATTCTGATCCCTTCACTGCCGGTAAGCTCGCCCACCCACATTGCCATTACTTCTCCTTGTAATGTCCGTACTCTTGGCCCAATTCTTGATTTGGAAAGCGTAGGCGTGGGGTTGAACATCGACTGTGGCGGCACCTCCAACTTCACGTCGGAGTTCGGGCGCCCCTGGGTGGCGGACGGATACTACTCCGGCGGGGCCGTTGGGCTGGTGGCGGAGCCACACCACTTCCGGTTGCCGCAGGAGCGCACTCTCCGCTTCTTCCCCCCCGTCTCCGCCGGCAAGAAGAACTGCTACTCCGTGCCCCTCCCCCCCGGCCGCTACTACCTGCGCACCTTCACCGTCTACGACAACTACGACTCCAAACTGCGGACCCCCAGCTTCGACGTCTCCTTCGAGGGCACCCTCGTCTTCACCTGGCGCTCCCCCTGGCCCGAGGCCGCCGCTCGTTCCGGCGCCTACGCGGATTTCATCGCCGCCGTCCCCGACGGCGACGCGGATCTCTGCTTCTGTAGCATCGCCACGGATCCCCCCGTCATCGCCTCTGTCGAGGTTGCTGCCATCCACCCTCTCGCCTACGGCGCCGCCTCCACAGGCGTCGACCTCATCCTAGTCAACTACGACCGCCTCACCGCTGGCTCTTCCCTCTTCGGTCCCGGCTTCACCAACGACTCCGACGCCTTCTCCCGGGTCTGGCAGCCCGACGCCTACTTCCGCAGACGCGATGTCCCCGTCAAGGTGCTCTCCACCGGCGGCCACCAGATCCTCGGCGCTAACCAGGCGCCTAACTACTTCCCGGTCAAGCTGTACGAGACTGCCGTCACCACCGTCAACTCCGCGGACGCTCTCGTGTACTTGCTGCCGGTGGACACGCGTCTCGATTACATGGTCTGGTTCCACTTCGCAGAGATTGATTCCGGGGTGACCATGGCCGGGCAGAGGGTGTTCGACGTATTGATTGGCGGGGAAAACGCGACGAGGATGGACATCTACAAGGAGGTCGGAGGGTTCACAGCGTTCAAGTGGCATTACATCGTCGAGAACTTGACGAGCACGCCGCTGGTCGTGAAGCTGGTGCCGGAGGTGGGGAAGCCCATCATTTGTGGGCTTGAGAATTACGCCGTTGTGCCCTTGGATCTTGCCACGGTGCCAAGCCAAGGTGCGTGATTCAAGAACTCGAAATGGAATGATCTTACGACTGCTAAGAACAGCTCGCTTTCATGTTGATTATACATCATCTCTTTCTGTTATTTTGACAGTGATGGCGATGCAGGCGTTAAAGGAATCGCTGCAGATACCAGACAGGATGGGTTGGCATGGGGATCCCTGCGCACCGTCCACATGGGATTCTTGGGAGGGCGTCACTTGTCATCACAGTGACAATGGACAGAATCTTGTTGTAACCCAATTGTAAGCAACACGATCTCGTTCTGCGAGCAGCTTTTAGAATGCCCTTTTGCATGTTCTTGATTCATACTCTTTGATCAGCTAGCGACGTTTGGTTGTAGTTTTGCTGATTAGTCTTTAATATCTGTAACTTCATTCATCAGCATAGTCTTCCAATGGCAGAGAAAATCTGATGTCACACATCTTTGATGACTATGAAAGTGATGCTCTGTTTTTTCTTTAACATTATTGTAAAGGAAAATTGCAAAAAATAAGCCATAGATATCAATGAAATTACCATGAGTGCTCAGTAGGAAATTTTATAACCAAGTTATTGTGAAGGCAGTATTTCCTAGCCGACTGCGTGTTCACCTGCTTTCTGTGGAAATGGGAATTGGGCAGCAGAAGCTCTGGCTGTTTTCCAGTTTGTCATGCTTCCTGTTGACTTGACCGGCAGATGAATGGTTGTAAACAGTGGGTGGGTAGGAAACGTGGCTTTCTTGTTTGGATTAATTTGAAATTGCATAGAATCTCCTACTGAGCTAAGACATTAAGGAGATCTGTATGTCTGGCTCAAGATATTATGGCATCAGAGCTACTGTCTTGTGACCGAACATCAACCTAGTTCATTGGGACAACAAAGATTATATGCTAGGCTGAAGGTAGTTTTGTCAGTGACCAGGTTCAAGGTTCAAAGACTATGCTAAATGCCAACCTAGAACATTGATACCTATACCCATATTCTTGTGATGTGTAAATTAACTATGTAGTGGCAGAGTATGATTAGCAAGCCAATATTCGCAAGTATTTTCTTTCTTTAACTGTGTACTGCTATCCCTTCTTTCTCATATTTCCAGCTATAATCATTCTGTTCGAACATGCTATAATTTTGGTATAGAATGACATTCCTTGCAAAAGATTAAATTGCAAATATGTCCCATGCATGTGTGAAGTTATTTCTCAGGAATCTACCTTTACATGGATTATGTATACAATGTCAAATTCTGCATAGGCTGCATAAAAATGCATTTCACTCTGCCCATGACCATTCCTATTCCTAAATCTCCATTCATGTCACTATTGAGAAAGGAGACGATTTAGTTTTTTCTTTTCTGGCTTATAGTTCATCTTTAAATGTAGTAATACTGTGCAAATGATTGCATCAAGCATTGTTGGTTATTGTCCTTTACTCCTTTATATAGTTTGCTATGTTAAAGATTGCTTTCTTTAACATGGATATGGATTCTGTTAGTGCACTTGCTACTTTGTTAGTATTAGTTTTGTTAGATTGGAGTTAGTCTATATTGGTTTCTGGACATTGAGCTTTGTGCCTTCCGTCTGAAATTTATGTGCAGATGTATCTGGCCTGCTTTGTTTTCTCATATTTCTGAATAGCAGGGATTTAGACAGTCAAGGCTTGAAAGGTTCTATTAGTGACAAAATAAGTCTTTTAACAAACTTGGTAAGCTTGTAAGTATCAGCTTCTCTAATTTGCTTTTTATAGTTGATTTTTTGTGTGCATTGTACAAGTGGAGATACTTCCTACTCATAAAAGAGTTACAGAAGGCTTCCTCTGTAGCAAATATGGTTCATATGATCTCTTAAATTAAAGAGCTTGTAGCCTATCTGTCTATGTTGACAGTTTGACCAGCCTTATGAAGCTGTTAGGTGCTAAAACTGCCAATTGCCTTTAGCTCTAAACTCTGCTGTCTGTGATAGGTGATGAAAATATTAAATACTGGAAACTCATTTTAATGTAGATCAACATGTAGAAAATAAAATAAAAAATTGTTAATCTTGATATACATTGCTAACTTGGGAAGGAGATCTATTTTAGATGCTTCTGAAGACTGTATTTGACATGCCTTTTCATCTGTCTTAACCAGTAGACTGATGATTTTATCGGCTTTTTGGAAAACCATGTTAACTATGTTAACATTTTCGAACTAGATATATCTGGTATGTGTTCATCAATTCTCTTATCTCCTGCGCTTACCGGCTAACAATCTGGACAGAAATTTGAGTTCCAATTCCTTGGAAGGAAGTCTGCCATCAGGCCTGGGTCGAGTGTCACTTGTGAGCTTGTGAGTTGTTTTTTGATATTCGTGTTCCAGTCACAGATTTGCCTTTTTTCCCCAAATGGCATAGTGAACTACTTCTTGTTATATGCTTCTAACACATTTTCAATTGGTTATAAAAATTATTGCATTTATTTTTTTTAACATTTATATTTTGAGCACTATAATATATTTTTTTGCAGCATGTCTGTCTTTTTTTTGTCTCGAGTCCATGCAATGGAGACCAAATTGATGGAATGCACCTAAACTGCATATTAATAAATTCTTGTATAGTCTGTGTTTCTTGATTCATTGCACAAGTCAGTTGATGTCAATTCTGCATAACCTGAAGTGAAATAGAAGATAAAAGAATTGTAAAAGAAACTTTGTGCCATTTGGTTCTATAGGATGGGTGATAGATTAATGGATTATATACTCTCCTTTCCCCAATTTATAGTTATAATTTTTCTGATAAAAATGAGGTTATGACAGCATAAATTGAATTTTACATGCCAAAGTTACTGGGGAACCATATGAGGCATGGGAAGAATGTATTAGTTTATCAAATAATTGTCTGCTTCAAAACTTGAATGTAATGCCTTCCTCAGAAGGTTATATGGCTTTTATATCCTTATGTCATCAATCTGAGTAGTTATGACATCATAGTCAAAGTAAATTTATAGTTCTACCTTGAGATGTTTGTATGGCAGATTCATCACTTTGTTCTGCGACTTCAGTAATGTATCTTTTTCTGATCAGGGATCTGTCATCAAATCAGCTGACTGGGAGTATTCCAGATAGCTTGGGATCCTCAAACTTGAAAGTCATGTAAGTTGATAGAAATTCTCTTCAAGTGGCTTTTTGTTTTACATTATTGATCTTTAGTAGTCACAATCAATATTTTAATTCTTGTGATCAGTTCTCTTCTATCGATACTATCCATAAAATCTTACAGTTGCCACACATTATCCCTTATCCATGTCTCAAAAATAGAGAAAAATACTAACTCATAAAAAATACATAAGCTATTCTAGGAAGATATGTTACATGGGGTAGATTAACAATATCATTCAGTTATTGTTCTTCCTTTGTATTGCCATGCTTGTGTCCAAATTTTCACTAGAAATTGGCCATTATGGAGGCACACCAATCACTTCCAAAGGATGGAGGCATACCAACCAAACATGTTCCATGTCCATTGGAGTGTTCTGTAAACTGTATGCTAGTATATGTCGATGAAGTTATTGCATATGTAGATTGAAGCACTTGCATGCATTAGTCTTACTAACCATATGACTTACGGAATCATAGAACAAGAGGTCAATTCTGTTTATAGTCCATAATGCTTAAAATATCAAAGACTATCTTAATTGGAGACTCTAAGAGTAATTGATCACATGAGCATTAGGGGCAGCTACTGAGAGTAGGCTATGCTTTGCTTTTTGAAAATTATACTGGTAAAGGAATTCTCTTTTGGGAACCAGATAGAATTGGGGACATTTTTGCTGCTTTCAATGCCCTGTTTTATTTCATGAACATAAACCTTCAGAATTTTGTAATTTTAAAAATAAAACATATTCTGATATGATTTGAACATATTCTGATATGATATCAAGTGAATACTTACCAGAATCTGGTTTCACAAATGAATCACGTGTTCACTAAAGGTAAAAGTTCAATTGGAGTCATCTCAAGTTTGTTACAGATTATATTACTGAAACACACTATGCATGATTGATAAAAGACATTCATATATAGGGATATGTTGACTTTAAAAATAGGTGGATAGCAAGCGATATCCTGCCGGAGCATCATGACTCTTTACATGACTCTTTGAACTTCTTGTATTTGGTTTTTTACATGATACATATATTACTTTGAACATTGATAGATCAGTCTTTTTACTCTATGACCTACAAAAGTTAATGGTAGTTTATCATTTAGGTTGATAGAGCTATCAAGTAGCCACAAGCGCCTCAATTTACTGGATATTTATTTTATATTTTAAAATATTTCTAAATGGGAAAAATCACTTTTGAGAGTTGAATGAAAAAAAAAAGATAGCGAGTAGAAAAGCAAAATAATTTTAGAAAAATCTGAGGATGAACTGAGAGGGAAGTAAAGAGGCTGTGTCATCTTTTACAAATCCTTTTTTGTTACAAAGTCCAAGTTTCAAAATAGTTAAGATAATTGTTTTCTTCCTTTAGGAATTAGTGCACGGAGATGGACCTATGAGCATTCTCTATCCAGAAATAGGATACTCTGAATGATACAATTTTTTTTTACATACATATAGGTTCATAATTTTGCATTTCTTTTTGTTGTGTGGGAAATAATTGCACTTTTCTTATTCAGTCTCTCAGGTAATAAAGGGCTTCGTGGTGTACCTACTTTGCCTGCTTGCCCTTTGTTTTGGGACAAACAAGGTCTTTCTGCAGCTGGCAAGATTGCAATTGGTTTATCATGTGCCTTTATTCTCATCATGCTACTCCTACTTTACTTATTCTGCATAAGAAGGTAAAGCGATGATTATGATTTTGAGTTTCCTCAAGATTTAGTAAGTGAGTACAATAACTTGCAACAAGGCTCATAGTTTTCCAACCTTTTCTCAGTACATCCTTCTAGCTTAACAAAATTACTACTCCATAAATAAGAAGTGGGATTTTGTTAATTGAGATACAAGATCAAAATAAAAGCTTTGACTATAAGCAAGGATTGAAATTTTGTACTGTACTGAAGTTTCGAGGTTTGCTCAGTATGATACGGTACTGTGTACCGAGCAGTACATTAAGGCGTACCGAGCAGAATACCTAATTTAGGCATAAAATCCTCTAAAAATACTTGAAAAAAAAAGTCAGGATAGGGTTTTCAAGTTAGAAATAAATATAGTAATAGTATAAGTTTAGCAAAATCAATGTAAATTAGGTAAGAATGATATTATATATCTTTTTCGGACTTTGAGGAATAGCCTTGTGTAAGGTTCGTATTTCGGTCCGTTATAGATTGTTCTTTTGTAAATATTAAAATATCTACAAAAAAATCATTTGAATTGTTAGATTAATTTGTTGCAATATAAATTTAAAATTCAAATGAATTAAATAATTACATATGTAGATATACCTGATTGTTGATTCTACCACCAAAACGAACGACGGACCTCCACGGGTGGTGGATCGGGGTCCTCGATCCTATACATTTGCATATCAATATGATATGTTTGTTGGACTCAATCCTAAGATTGATCCCACAATATAGTGTATTAATACACCGTATGCCATTAGTGCATCAATGTGGTGATGATCGTAGGTTGATCGTCATGAATCATATTTGTTCGAAACGGCTCCTGAGGCATGTATTGGTGAATGCCAGAGCTTCTACTTTTGCTACTGATCTGTCGCTCTATATCATATTGTTGCTCGGAAAAATAATGTAGAGTTTAGGAGAGTGCAAATGTGAGAAAAAATGAATTTGATGTAGTTTAAGAGAGTGTGAGAGTGAAATAGGGGAGAAGATGAGTTTAAAAATCCATGAGAAAGGGCTCCAATGATCAATTTGATCGTTGGAGCACTGTTCCAGATTAGTAACAGACGATTTTGACCATTACCAAGCTATGCCGGGTGCTATTGTCCGATACGGGACAATATTGAGCATTCCACCTAGTAGCGAGCGATCTGCGTATTAATATGCTATTGGACCGATACGTACCGCCTTTACCGAACGATATTAGTCGAAATTTCAATCCTTCACTTTAAGATACCTCATATTATGATATATTTTGAACATCCTTTAGTGCAAACTGGTACTGTAACTTTGGTCATTATGTTTCTTTCGCTGTGCCACACTGATATCTGTAAAATATATTATTATTTCATTCCCAAATATGTTCCTTTCCAGTGTACTTTGAGCTGAACAATAAGGTGAGCAGATAGACATGACATAATAATAGAGAAGAGCTGGGGAGCAGTACTGATTGGGATCTAATATATATATATATATATATATATATATATATATATATATATATATATATATATATATATATATATATATATATATATATATATATGCTTGATTTACCTTCCGACTTAAATATTAGTCTAGTCTCCAATATAGAGGATTTAACTCCATATGGAATACTTTTTGAGTCTCCTTCCTAGTCTACTAGTGTTCTTGACAACCCTCCCAAAGTGCAACTGGAATGTGGATCACAGCTGGAATAGATCACGATTAAATGAGCTCCATCCACTTATGTTAACCTGGTTATTGAGGTAGATCATGTTAGCTCATATGATCCTGTTAGAAGTGAAATAGAGTAACTGAAGACGATATCCACTCTAGGATAATGCATTTTTTTGGTTAGTTTGGTTTCATATATCTTAATTCTTAAAGGTTCAAATTCTAGGGGCCATGCACTTATTTGTCAACTCAACATCAGTGTTCTAGTAATATGTACTTTGGGGCAAGGTAAGCAATTTCGAGCTGTATCCGTCCAGACGGTGGTGCGTACGACGGTCCGACAGATATCGGTATGACGCGGATCGTCCCTCTCTGCCAGGCAGATGTCTGGTATCTCCGTGTCGGTGATACGGAGATATATCTCCAGCGAATTCGGTTGAAATTTCGATCGTTATCGCCTCAAGATAGCTTCGATGCAGAATCGATTTTCGACCAATACCGCCCGATACATGCTTGCGATAACGATCGATTTCGACTGCTACCGATTGGTGTACAGATAATCCAACGGTCAATTTGACCGTTGGAGCCCTTTCTCATGTCTTTTTAAGCTACTCTTTCCCTCAATTTTACTCCATTTCATTCTCCTACTCTTTTACATAATCTCAAACTCTTCTAAACTTTACAAAATATTGATTTGTGAATTGAATCGAAGCTAATTTGGGAAGATTAAGAGGAAGGACTTTCTAATCAAGAGGTATGTATTTTCTTTCTTTAATTAGAGAGTAATTAAGATATTTATATTATGATTAGTGTGTTTAGTATTGATTAATTTGAAATTAGAAGCTTATTAGGTCAAATATTTATATTTCATGCATATTAAATATTGAAAGATATTTATGATGGTAAAATAGGTTTAATTAGGTTTTATTAAAGTTATTTAATGCTACGATTAGTCATTTTAGTGATGATTTAATTGAAATTTGATCGATTTTAGGTCAATTTAATATTTTTAATATCTATTATGGTATTTAACATGTTTATAGTATTGAAAGAGAATTAATTAATTGATAATTAACTATTAATCATGTAATTAGTGTATCTAATAATTATTTTATCATAATTTGAACTATATTAGATTAAAATTATGTATCTAATGTTTCTTTTATGTGTTTCACATATTTATGATGGTAAAATAGATTTAATTAGGTTTTATTAAAGTTATTTAATGCTGTGATTAGTCATTTTAGTGATGATTTAATCGAAATTTGATCAATTTTAGGTCAATTTAATGTTTTTAATAACTATTAGGATATTTAACATGTTTATAGTGTTGAAAGAGAAGTAATTAATTGGAAATTAACTGTTAATCATGTAATTAGTATATCTAATGATGATTTCATCATAATTTGAACTATATTGGATTAAAATTACGTATCTAATGCTTCTTTTATGTGTTTCACATATTTATGATGGTAAAATAGGTTTAATTAGATTTTATTAAAGTTATTTAATGCTGTGATTAGTGATTTTTTATCGATATATGATCAATTCAATATATTTATTTGATTTAAATTTGGTAAAAGCATGACATCAAAGGAACAACAACATGATGACGCTTGGTCTCATGCCAAAAAGTTAGATGGGAACCGTCATCATTGGCAATGTAATTATTGTGATTACATTGGCAAGGGTGGAGGAATAACTCGGGTGAAGATGCATTTGGCCGGCGGGTATCCGGACGTTATAAAATGCAAGAAGGTTCCGAAGGAGATTTGTAATTTTTTTAAAAGCAAGCTACAACAAGCCAAGGAAAATACATTAAAAAAGAAGGCAAGAATTGATGAAGAATATAGGAGGGTTACACAGGAACCAGTTTATGATCAGTATGAGGGTTGCGGCGATGAAGCCGATCCGAATCTCACAATTGGAATTGTGCATCATTGGAGCATCGGATATGGTCAATGAAGCAATGAGGCATCGACGACCGACTCACAATTAGAGCACTGGCAGTGGTAGTGGAATCCAGAGGTCGGCTAGCATGAGGGCACCCAACCGCTCCTCCTAAGTTAGGTCGAACTAGTAGCATGAGGCATAGTGGACTTCGTGGTTTTATGAGAGGTCTTGGCAGGAGGTCTACACCAGATATTAGTGATATTGATCCGCAAGCCTATCCTCCAAAAAAGCAATAAACAGATACCTGCATCATTGATGATGCATACACAAAGGAAAAGAAGCGAGATATTGGGAAGGCAATTTCAAAATGGTTCAACTTCCATAGATTCTAGCTAACACACCCAAGGTCCATATTATCGAACATGATCTCTTCTATTCAAAAGTCTGCTCGGGTATCCAACCTCCAACACCAAAGGAGATTTACGGTGTGTACTTAGATGAGGAGGTGGCAGAACTGAAAGATTGGATCAAATCCTCCAAGAGGCAATGGGACGAATATGGGGTGACACTGATGTGTGATAGTTGGACAGGAATAACAAGAATGAGTATCATTAACTTTCTTGTTTATTGCAACAGAAGAGTGGTTTTTCATAAGTCAATTAATGCTTCTGATAAAATACAAGATGCAAACTACATTGAAAGTTTGATGGACACTATAGTAGAGGAGATCGGACCACAATATATTGTCCAAATAGTAACCGACAATGGAGCAAATTTCAAGAAGGCCGGTTTACAATTAATGGAAAAAAGAAATACATTGTTTTGGACTCCATGTGCACTTTCATTGCATAGATCTAATACTGAAGGATATTGGTGAGTTGGACGCGGTCAAGAATTGTGTAGCTCGAGCACAATCAATTACAAAGTTTATATATAATCATCATTGGGTCCACGCTTTAATGCAAAAGTATGTAAACGGTGAGATACTCCGACCTAGAGTTACTCGGTTTGCTACCAATTATATTGCATTAAAGTCATTACAGCAAAAAAGATATGGCTTGAAGGTAATGGCCACCTCACAAGAGTGGTGTGATTCTAGATATTCGAGATTAAGCGATAGAAAGAAAATAGAAAAGTCCATTCTTTCCTCTAGATTTTGGGACACCACGAAAGAAATCATAAAAGGTGTGGAACCACTTTATGTTATTCTCCGAAAGGTTGATATGGATAAGCATCCACAGATGCCGTATCTGAAATATATGCTGATTCAAGCAAGAGATGAGGTCAGGAAAGCATTCAAGGATGATTTTAAAGCCGACCAATATATACGGATCATCGATCGTCGGATCATGATTCATATGGATCAGGATATCCATAATGCAAGTAAATTCATATTCAGAATAAATTAATTTACTATTTTTTATATAATAAAAAATCATACTAACAAAATTATGTCTTGCAGCATATTATATGAACCCGGCAATTCAATATCGGTATGCTCTCGGAACAAAACATGATTTACTAACAGCACTACGAAATGTTATATTTCGGCTCTTGCCAAACACTACCGATGCAACTGATGCTCTTATGGAGGGTCGATTATTTCGAGAAATAATTGGTTCATTCTCTGATGTTGTAGCAGTATCGTGTCGTTACACTATGGATCCTGGTGAGGAAAAGTTACATATATTGATTATCAATTATCAATTATATTTGATGTTAATTATTTGTTATGCTAATAAATTTTTATTTATATTTTTTGCAGTCGAGTGGTGGCTACAATTTAGAGGGGATGCACCATATTTAAGAAAGGTTACCATTCGTGTACTTTCACAGACGACGACATCTAGCGGTTGTGAACGTAATTGGTCAACATTTGCATTGATTCACACGAAGATCCGCAACAAACTCTCATATAGACGGTTAGAGAAACTAGTATATGTCCATTATAACATGCGACTAAAGTTACGATGTGCTGAGCTGGATAAGGAGCCAGAGGAACCAGATATTGATCCCATTAACCTCCAATTCTACAATGAAGATTCAGAGCCAATGTTAGATTGGGTTGAAGCAGCAGAAAACCAAGAGGATCCTCTACTTGATGAGGCGGGAGATCCTCAGCGTCCTTCACGTTTTATCAGCGAGGCAATAGAAGAAGAAGAAGAAGCACAACATCAACAGGTGATAAGTCCCCCTCGATCACAACATGGCAGGAGTTCATCGAGTCAAATTGCTCGAGAAACTATAGACACCCAACAATCACAGTCGTCCGCCCAACGTGCAAAGGCAAAGGGGAAGGCAGTAGCATCAGTCGCATCGTTGGAAAGAATCGAGTCAGGTGACGAGACACATTCACAATTGCATTCAGCAACTCGCTTGGTCCAAAGACATGACAGCAACACGAACATTAGTGCCTCGACGGATGATGGCGGCGATGCCGGGCAATCGTTGGTCTCGTCTACACAACTTGAGGGTGGTGCATGGACCGAGGAGCAATATTTTACACATGCCACCCAAGATTCAGATCATAGAACTCGGCAAGGTTCACATCAAGTTTATGCGCGAAAGGGGAAGGGGAAACCAGTGGATGAATTTGAGCAGATGCGACAGAGCTTACATGATGTAGACACAGAACGAAGCTCATCGTATTCACAAAGTCATATTATGAAGAATCATATGACCAACAAAGATTGGTGATAGTTGGTCATACTTCTCCCAGCAACAACATGATACAAAGCAGCAGATCAATAGCGAAAGTAGAAGCTCAGACAGTCACCAATATATGCCTCATGAGCTTCCTCGGACAAATGTGATTCATGATGATCAGCCTACGATCATCACCATATTGATGCACCAATGGCATACGGTGTATCAATACACTATGTCGTGGGATCAATTTCATGATTGGGTCCAACAAACATATCATATTGATATGCAGATGTATAGGATCGAGGACCCCGATCCACCACCCGTGGAGGCACGTCGTTCATTTTGGTGGTAGAATTAGCAATCAGGTATATCTACATATATGATTATTTAATTCATTTCAGTTTTAGAGTTTATATTATAACAAAATCGTCTAATAATTCAAATGATTTTTCTATAGATATTTCAATAATTACAGAAGGACAATCTGGAATGGACTGAAATACCAACCTTGCACAAGACTAGTCCTTAAAGTCCGAAAAAAGATATATGATACTATTCTTACCTAATTTACATTGATTTTGCTAAATTTATTGTATTACTATATTTATTTCTAACTTAAAAATCCTATCCTAACCTTTTTTTTTATTTTCAGGTATTTTCGGAGGAATTTACACCTAAATTGGGCGTACCGCTCGGTACACCGTACCGTACCGTACCGAGCAACTCTCGGTACACCGGTACGGTACGGTATTGCGGACCCTGCTTTGGGGAATGATTATGTCTCTTTGCAGTCTAAAAGATACGGATTGGGATTTTGTGCCTGATTCATTTTTAACCTTCTTCATCAAGTTGCTTTTTAAGTGTATGTAGGTAAAAAAAAGCCATAATTGGAACTCTAGTGTCTCCCAGTTGAAAATTTAGCATGCTGCCTAACCGAGAAGACTTTATTCACCTTATGAGTCATGTTTGTTCGTTGCCATCATCTTGTAATTGAGTATTTGGCTATAAACTTGATTGATTAAACCTTCTTCGGGCATTTTTTCTTGTTTACTTCTGAATCTCTCAAATAAACTGTAAATTTTATATACACTATGCTTCCACTTACTACATTTTCCTTTCTCCTCTCAGCAATTGCAGCAAAAAGAAATAGGTACCAAAGGCAGAAGCTGATGCTTGTTGAGATGGAAGCACCAAATTCTAATGGTTTTCCAAGTACCTCGACTACTACACATTAGCAGTCTCATGATAATAAAGAAGATATTCTTTGATTTGGAAGGGTTATCATATGGCTTTATTGTAGTCTAAACGTATGACTTGGTAGCAGCAAACGTAGAGTTGATTAGCTTAAGGTGTGGGGAGCCCTTCAACGGGAGAAAACTGCTCATCACAATGCAGGGTGTGTGATGTTAGAGGTGGTGTGTACATAAATAGAGGATAATCTATGACCATTGAATCAGCCAAATTTTGTTAATTCCCAATATGAATTTATGGACAATATATACGTCCTCCAGATGTATGCAAGCCGCAAGATTGAGAAATATTGTATTATATTACACAGGTAGATGATATGATCCTTGGGAAACATGAGATTTTTCGCTTGTCGTGATGAATAATATTTTTTTTATTATAACTTCATGTAAACCCCTTTTTTTCATTGGTTAATGATGTTTTATTAGTTACGATTGGTCCCAGATATATATAATAATAATAATAATAATAATAATAATAATAATAATAATAATAATAATAATAATAATAATAATAATAATAATAATAATAATAATAATAATAATAATAATAATCAATCTGATTGTAATATATATAATAATAATATAATCAACCAGTGGTCCCCTATTCTGAGCTTGACCTAATCAACCTGATCATAATATTATATTAATAACTATAAAATGAATAAAATTTAATATTTTATATATGACTTCACGAGTGTAATTGAAAGATCGTTTTTGAGAATATTCCATAATTTTGGAGGAAAATTGATGTAATTTGTTAAGTGTTCAAGGGTACACATGTAAATTACCTCAGCTTCATAAAAATGTAGATACCACGGGAATTTCGTGTTAAGAATGTGGGTATTGAGGTCATTGCATGCGTCCCCAACCCTAGCGCTCCTTGGCCTTATTACTAGTAATTTTCCCGTCTTCTTATCTTCACTTCCAAGAGCGATTCCTTCGCCGCCGTTCTCCGCCACAGCCGCCGGTCAAGATGAAGTACAATCCGCGCGTGTCGAGTTCCCGGAGGAAGTCCCGGAAGGCGCACTTCACTGCCCCGTCGAGCGTCCGGCGGGTGCTGATGAGCGCTCCGCTTTCGGCGGACCTCCGCAACAAGTACAACGTGCGGTCAGTTCCCGTGCGCAAGGACGACGAGGTGCAGGTGGTGCGGGGCACCTTCAAGGGCCGCGAGGGCAAAGTCGTGCAGGTATACCGCCGGAAGTGGGTCATCCACGTCGAGCGCATCACCCGCGAGAAGGTGAATGGCGCCACCGTCAACGTCGGCATCAACCCCTCCAAGGTCGTCATAACGAAACTAAAGCTGGACAAGGACCGCAAGGCCCTCCTCGACCGCAAAGCCCGCGGCCGGGCCGCCGACAAGGCGAAGGGCAAGTTCTCGGCCGAGGAGGTCGCCGCCGCCGCTGCCGGTGCGCCCTCTCTCCAGGAGATCGATTGATCTCATCAATCCCTCCAACGATTAGCCCGATCGGTCCATCCTTCTTCACCTACCTACTATAGTTATGTCGTCATCTTGCACTACTACCTTTGCTTTTTCGATATCTAAGAGATGTTTTTGATTTCGAACTGTGCGTTGTTTCTGGTAGATGATGGATCAAGTAAAGTCTACTATTCTTATTACTAGATCTAATGCGAACCTACATTAATGGATTTGATGCGAACATTCTCTTTTAGATTCATTGCATGTGTTCTTGACTCTTTCCAGGTTGATGATGGGTATGCTGTTAGTCCTCATTTGCGTACTGATTACCGTATGCGATTTCCCTTTTATTATGTTGTTCGTCTCTTCTATGCTTCTTGATTCTTATTATTTTAATCCGTACTCCATCTTTTAATAGGCTGTTCTTTTCTTAGGTTCGTGATTTCCATTCTTGTAGAATCATGGATATTCTTGTGTTCTTGATTTCTCTTATTCTATAATTATGAAAGTTCTTTGTTTCTTTGATTCTGTTTAGGGTTGCTAGTTTCTGATTGAGGCCAATTGATGTTGCAGATAGTGTTTCTTGAAGTATAGGATAGTGCTTTGGACCAAGAAATTTAAGTTAGTATCTATCAATCACAGGTCTATCACTTTTGGACTCTGATGTTTAGTTTTAACTTTATTTTCAGCTGAGTCATCATGGGAGATCCAATTAATTAAATTTCGATGCTTTGGTTTTCAGAAATTATTGATCCTATCTTATAATATGCCGTCCGTGTATTCTTAGGTTCTTGATTTCTACTATTTTATAATTATAATTATGGAGATTCCTGATTCCATCTTTTAGAATGCTGTGTTATCTTGTATTAATTTATGTTATTATATAATCATAGATATTCTTGATCCTACATTAGGGTTGCTTGTTTCTGATTGAGACCAATTGATGATGCAGATAGTCTTTCTTGAAATCTAGAGCACGTCAGAATAGTGCTTTGGAACAAGAAATATTGAAGGTAGTATCTATTGATTAGACCTTTATCCCATCAAATCCATGCTTAATTGTAGTTTTCTTTTCAGATAGGTCATCATGGGAGATCCAATTGGTTAGGATTTGATGTCGTTGTTTTTAGAAATTTTCGGTCCTATCTTATGTTATGGCTACTGTATTTTCTTATTTTCTTGATTTCCATTATATTATAATTATGAAATTTTCTGATTCCATCTTTGAAATATTGTCAATTTTCTTGTTCTTAATTTATATTATATAAAATTATGGATATTCTTGATTTTTAAATTAGGGTTGCTAGTTTCTGACTGAAACCAATTGATAATGCAGATAGTCTTTCTAGAAATCTAGAGCTTGTTAGAATAGTTTATTGAACCAAGAGATGGTGAAGTATCTGTTGATTAGAGCTCTAACCTTTTACATTTTGATGTCTATTTGTAGCTTTATTTTCAGACAAGTCATCATGGTAGATCCAGTTGGATACAATTTGATGTTGTGGTTTTTAGAATTCTTGATTCCATCTCATAATATGTTGTCGATGTTTTCTCAGGCTCTTGATTTCTATTATTTCATTATTATGAAAATTCCTGATTCCATACTTGTTTCTTTGTTCTTGATACATATTATTATAAAATAATGGATATTCTTGATTCTACATTAGGGTCTACAGTTTCCAATTGAAACCAATTGATGTTGGAGATAGTCTTTCATGAAATCTAGAGCTCCTTGGAATAGTTATTTGAACCAATAAATATTGATGTCAGTATCTGTCATTTGAGCTCTTCCTTTGAAGTCTGATGAATAGTTGTAGCTCTCTATTATAAGAGTAGTCATTATGGGAGTTCTGGTGTGTTAAAGTTTGATGTCCTCGGGTTCTTGATTTTGATAATTATATAATCATTGAAGCTCTTGATTCTTCCATAGGGTTGCCAGTTTCTGATTGAAACTAATGGATGATGCACATAGTCAATATTGAAATCTAGTGGTTGTTGGAGTAGTGCTCTGAACCAAGAAATTTTTGAAGCTAGCATGTATCAGTTAGAGAGCACCATTCCTCCAAAATTTTGATGTTTGGTTGTGGGGCTTTATTTTCAGATTGATTATTGTGGAGGAATCAGATTGGTTAGATTCTGACGTTGTGGTTTTTTCCTGTGGGTCATTACAAGGGGAGACTGGGTAGTACACGAAATTTCTAAATTTTGTGTTTTCAGATTGTTTTGAAATACGAGGAAATATGTCTTAAAGGAAAAGATTATGGAATTTCAGTATGACTTGATCCGAATCTGAGTTTGATGCTCCATATATGCATAGGGTGATCGTTCCAAGTGTGTTTGGATTACAATCATTATTAGAACACAAGAGAGACCGTCAGTATGTTGTGTGATTAGTTGGAGTCTGTATTGGGAGTTTTGCTTTATCAACTGGACCATGTTTTACAAATGGATATTAGCTTTGAGGAGACTTCCGATACATATACCTTTACATACATGCATGACTGGTTGCGTTACACGGTTATCAAGATTTGAAGTTATATCTGCTGATCTAGTTCTATTAAGATTTATGAATCAATCGACTTGAATAAAATTGATTATTTAAATAAAAATTCTTATTTATATTAATTTTGAATTAGTATTAAGATGAGAAAACAGACGATTATTCTTGTTCTTTCTCTACTTTCAATGTCATCTATTCCTTCGGTCAGCTCTGCCCTCCACCTCCTTTCATCTCCTGCCTCCATCGTTCGTTATCTTTGTTACTCGGGTCATCTAATCTGTTACATTTGTATTTCATTTAATTAACAGTGTCACTTTTTGTCGCGATCGGGTCGGTTACCGTGACCACAATTCCACTCGGCGGGCCTGTCTGACTCCGTCGGCTTTTAGGCGTCACAATTTCTAACAAGGACCACACGGGAAAGTAAAAGGATTAAGTGTCTTAAAATTGTGTGACAATTCTCTGACCAATTACTGAATCTGTCCCGCCAGCGTTGTTACCGCAACCAAATGTTATAAAAGATAGTGTTTGGCCAATGATCAATTATCAGTACGCTTGTGGGTATCAAACCAAAGTGTTTCCTGGAAAAACAATTTCATTGAAATCATCACAATGGGATATTTAGATCGGAGCGGAGAAAAGAACGGTCAGTGCATTTAGAAGATAAAATATTTTAAAATTGACAATAATGTAATGCTTTACACACATACTGTGATCAATAACTCAAGTTAAAAGAGTTTCATAATGAAAACTAATTTTATCATTTGGATTAGTAGTAATAAGTCAGGCAACATTTTCAGAGTCTATCAATCATGAAAACTATCAAAAAGTCTTACGAGTATACAAAATGACAGTTCAATCCTTACAATTTGCTCGATACATTATCCATCACAAGTTTTCAGGAAGCATATTAACTGACGGCATGCTATCACGATAGACAGAATTTTCTTGTAAGAAATTACCAACCAACAAATAGTAATATACACCCAATTTTAATGGACGATGGGCATTGGGGGGAAAGCTGCTGATGCAGTCACATGACACTAGTAATATACACCCGATTCGATTAAGATGAAACCACTTCAAGAAAGTGGAACGAAGTCAGATTCGGGAGGAGGAAGGAAAGCCATTGAAATCATCACAAGAGAAGTCGGGCAACAAAGATCAAGAAAGCGAAGGAGAGAGATAACTAAGTGCAAGGATTAGATTCAAGATGAAACCAAATCGAAAGAATCTCTACATCACATTACCACGCTAAGAAAGTGGAGAGGTTTCCGATTCAGAATTCTTGGCAGTTAAAAGAATTTTATTGCAGGAAGAGAAAAATAAATTCCCTAATAGCGTGTCATTTGAATCTCTGTAGTATAAACCTTCCTACTAAAGCGGATTCATTTAAAACCAATCTCGTCACGCTCTTCCCCAATCACATCACGATGCTGAAGAAAAATAATTTCATTCTTGGGGAATCCATAATAAGAGGGGATAAGATTAAAGAAAAAGAAACAGAAGGTTGAAGGCAACGCAAGATATCCGAGAAGAAAGAATTCACTTCTAGCCAAGTCATTGGGGTCGTATCTCCAGCATTAACCTTACCATGAAACAAATTTTAAGCATCTCGATGCAAATGATGTAGTCACTTTATTAGGCTCAAGAAATTACCAACATTCAAAGATTCGATTCAGATTAAACCAAATCGAGTCATGCTTTTCTTGGTAATTAGAACAAAATAGAAAGGAATCCATGAGAAGAGAATAGAAGAAGGCAACATAACGACTCCGGCGAGAAAGAAATCATTTCTTCGTATCAACTCCTCGCGAAATCAACTGTAACAATATGTTGGTTTGGCAAGTCCTATTTTAGACTTATATCGGGAAAATCAAATTTGTTATTTCTTAGTACAACTATAAATAAGGGCTTAGGCTTTGAAGCCAAATACACCACATGAAAAGTCTAATAGTTTACTTAGGTTTAATTTCTATTAAGCTCATACTTCGTTAAAATACTTTGAGCTTTTTCTTATTTAGTAGTTTTGAGTGTTTGTTGGCCTAAGAACATTTTCCTAAGGCATTTGTAATTGTCTCTTTTATAGTAGAGTTTTGCTCCTTCGTCCGTAGACATAGGTCAATTGATCAAACCACGTAAATTTGGTATCCCTATCTCTTTTATTTTTTCTGCTTTATTGTCTTTATTGGGTTGCCAAATTACCCTTTAGTAAATTTCCTAAGGCCAGCTCTAACAAATTGGTATCAGAGTCTAGTTTCGGGTTCTTTTGGCAACGATGACAATAACAAAGATCATTGTCGAGAAATTCGATAGAAATATCAACTTCGGCATGTGGCAACTTAAGATGGAGGCCATTCTAGTTCAAAATGGAGTTTATTTGGTATTACAGGGAGCTGAGAAAATTTCAGATGGTACATCAAAGGAAGACCTTGCAGGTATGGATAAGAAGGCCCGATCAAGCATTATTCTAAATCTCTCTAACGAGGTTTTACGAGAGGTAGCTACGGAGACTACGGCTAAGAGCATGTGGGACAAGCTTAAAGCTTTGTATATGAAGAGGACAGTAGAGAACCGTCTCTACTTGAAGTAGAGTTTGTATATGCTTCGGATAACTAAAGGTACATCTATACTCTCACATCTTGATAAATTTGATTCCTTAGTTATGGATTTAGAGAATATAGATGCGAAAATTGATGACGAGGATAAGGCCCTATTACTTTTGTGTTTTTTCCCCAATCTTTTAAGTATTTTCGTGATACTATGATTTATAAAAAGAAATAATTTCGTATCAGGAAATTAAATCTGTATTAAAATCTAAGGAGTAGATAGACAAGGATATCTCCGGGGAGAGTAGTGGGAATCAGGCTGAGGGTCTGATTATTAGGGGTAGAACTGATAAAAGAAAATTTTATAGTAGTAGATCTAAATCTAGACATAGAAATTTGGAGTGTAGATATTATCATAAAATGGGGCACATTAAGGTTGATTGCTTTAAATTAAAAAATAAATTAAAGTAAAAGAGAAAAATTATTGAAAAAACTACTGAGTCCGTTGAAGCTAGTATAGCAGCTGATGAGAATGATGGAAATATTTTCTTTGCTACTAATGATAAGACGAGATCTAAAAATGAATGGATTTTAGATTCGAGTTGTTCTTATCACATGTATTCCAATAGAGATTTATTTTCCACATATGAATCTTGTAATGGTGGAATTGTTTTGATGAGCAATAATGTTGCGTATGATGTTGTTGGTAAAGGCACAATCTGAATTAAAATGCATAATGGTATTATGAGGACGCTCACTAATGTTAGACATGTTCTTGGTTTGAAAAATAATCTCATCTCTTTAGGCACCCTAGAGGCTCTTGGGTGTAAATACGCAACTGAAGGTAAAGTTATGAAAGTTTTTAGAGGTGCCCTTGTTGTTATGAAACCTTGTAGGTCTAGTAGCTTATATATTTTGTAGGGAACTACTATCATAGGCTCGGTTGTAGTCTCATCATTATCATTGTCTGATTTTGACGTCACCAAATTATGGCATATGCATTTGGGTCATATGAGCGAAAAATGTTTGAGCATATTGAGCAAAAGAGATCTTCTTTGCAGACAGAGTACTGAGCCACTAGATTTATGTGAACACTGTATTTTTGGAAAGTAGAAAAGAGTCAGTTTCAATTCTTCGGCAGTTTACAAAATAAAAGGTACTCTTGACTATATTCATTCAGATCTTTGGGGTCCAGCTTATGTTCAGTCTAAGGGTGGTGCCATGTATTTGTTGACTTTCATTGACGATTATTCTAGGAAAGTTTGGGTTTATTTTCTAAAGCATAAAAATGATATTTTTCTAACCTATAAATAATGGAAGGCTTTGATTGAGAAGCAAATAAGTAAATAGATTAAGCAGCTTCGAATATATAATGACATGAAATTTTGTGAAGGTGACTTTGATGAATTCTGCAAAAATGAAGGAATTGTTCGGCATCGCACTATTAGGATGATGCCTCAGCAAGATGGTGTGGCCGAACGTATGAATAGAATACTCTTGGAGAGAGCAAGGTGTATGATCTCAAATGCAGGGTTGACAAAGGACTTTTGGGCAGAGGCGATTAATATGACCTATTACATTGTCAACCGCGCTCCTTCTGCAGCACTTAATTTTAAAACTCCGGAGGAAGTTTGGTTAGGTACTCCTGCTGATTACTCCAATTTAAAAATTTTTGGGTGTCCAGCATACATGCATGTAAATGAAGGAAAATTAGAGCCTCGAGCCTAAAAGTACGTTTTTCTTGGGTATGCTTCTGGGGTGAAAGGATACAGATTATGGTGTCCTGATCCCAAATCCCTAAAATTTGTAATCAGTAAAGATGTTACTTTTGATGAATTGTTTATGTTTTCTTCTAAAGAGGAATCTATTAGTTGTACAAATGATAGTGAGCAGAAGTAGGTGGAGCTTGAGATTGGTAGTTCTGATTCTTTTCAGTCGAACTCTTCTACTCAGAGAATGCCAATAGATAGTCCTGAGTCTACTAACGAAGATGATCTAGAGGAAGAGCAATATTCTATAGCTAAGGATAGACCACGGAGAGATATTCGACCACCACAAAGATATGCAAATTTGGTTGCATATACTTTATCTGTTGCAGAAGAAATAGGTGGAGTTGGTGAGCCTACTACCTACTCAAATGCAGTTTCTTGTGATGATTCTGCTAAGTGGTTGATTGCAATGAATGAAGAAATTGAATCTCTCCATCAGAATAGAACTTGGGATCTTGTGAAGCCCTTTGGGTAAGAAAATTATTGGATGCAAATGAGTCTTTAAAAGGAAGGAAGGTATTCCAGGGGTTAAAGATACAAGGTACAAAGCACGATTGGTTACAAAGGGCTATAGTCAGGTATATGGTATTGATTTTAATGACGTATTTTTACCTATTGTTAAACATAGCTCTATTCATGTTTTGCTTACTTTAGTTGCCGTGTATGATTTGGAATTGGAGTAACTTGATGTCAAGACAGCTTTCTTACATGATGAACTTGAAGAGCAAATTTACATGGAGCAACCTCATGGATTTGAAGTTGATGGTAAGGAAGACCATGTTTGCTTATTAAAGAAATCTTTATACGGATTAAAGCAGTCTCCAAGACAATGGTATAAGAGGTTTGATTCTTTTATATTGGGTCATAGTTACACGAGGAGCATGTATGATAGCTATGTCTACTTTCGGAAGTTAAATGATGGCTCTTTTGTGTATTTGTTGCTTTATATTGATGATATACTTATTGCAGCTAAGAATTTATCAGAAATTCATATTTTGAAAATGCAGCTGAGTAGTGAATTTGAAATAAAAGATTTGGGAGCAACTAAGAAGATTCTTGGCATGGAGATCAAAAGAGATCAAGGAGTTGGAAAATTATTGCTGGCCCAAAAAAATTACCTCGAGAAAGTCTTGGAGAGGTTTAGCATGAAAAATGCTAAGGCAGTTAGTACTCCTCTTGCTAACCATTTTCGGCTATCTGCTGCTCAGTCACCACAATCAATTGAAGAGGAAGAATATATGGTGCAAGTTCTATATTCCAGTGCCATTGACAGTATTATGTATGCAATGGTTTGTACTCATCCAGATATTTCACAAGCAGTCAGTGTGGTTAGCAGATATATGTCACGCTCGAGTAAAACACATTGGCAGGCTATGAAGTGGATTCTCAGATACTTGCAAGGGACTTCAGATGCTTGTTTGGAGTTTGGAAAAAATCATGACACTTTGGTTAGTTTTGTCGACTCTGATTATGCTACGGATATTAATAAACGAAGATCTTTGACAAGCTATGTATTTTACGTTGGCGGTTATGCAGTTAGTTGGATAGCTTCTTTACAACCTATCGTAGCTTTATCTATTATAGAGGCAAAATATATGGTAGTGACAGAGGCGATCAAAGAAGTTTTATGGTTAAGAGGTTTGTTCAGCGAATTATGTTTGCATCAAGGTGTTACTACAATTTACTGTGATAATCAAAGTGCTATTCATTTGACTAAGGACTAGATGTATCATGAGAAGACGAAATATATTGATGTGAAGTTTCATTTTATTTAGGATATCATGGCCGAGGGAAAGGTCCTTATTCAGAAAATTCATACGAAGGACAATCTAGCTGATATGCTTACGAAGCCTCTTCCGGTTTACAAGTTAAAGCAGTACTTGGATTGGTTGGTGTTCATTATTGGTGATTGCCCGTTGGGGCTTTTGTGAAGAAGGTGGAGCATGTTTGCTAATTGTCAATGTTGGGACATGCCAAGGTGGAGATTTGTTAGTTTGGCAAGTCCTATTTTAGTCCCACATCGGGAAAATCAAGTTTGTTATTTCCTATTACAACTATAAATAAGGGCTTGGGCTTTGAAGCCAAATGTACTATAAGAAAAGCCTAATAGTTTGCTTGGGTTTAATTTCTATTAAGCCTACACTTAGTTAAAATACTTTGGACTTTTTCTTATTTAGTAGTTTTGGGTATTTTATGGCCTAAGAACATTTTCCTAAGGTATTTGTAATTATCCCTTTTATAGTAGAGTTTTGCTCCTTCTCCGTCCGTGGAGGTAGGTCAATTGACCGAACCATATAAATTTGGTGTCCTTGTCTTTTTTATTTTTTTCTGCTTTATTGTCTTTATTGGTTACCAAATTACCCTTTGGTAAATTTCCTATGGCCAGCTCTAACATCTTCCTATACGACCGGATTAAACTATCTCGAAGCACTACACACCATGGATTTAGAAACTACGTACGCAAAGTATCGATGTAGATGAAATAAAATTCTTTAGCTTCAACAAGAAATCCATTAAAAACATCATAAGAGAAGAGAGACCAGATCAAGAAAAAGAAAGCGGATGAGAGGGATTAAGGCGACATCACAACTGCATTGAGAAACAAATAACTTGTTCTAACCAACTCTCTTCCGAAGCTCTACAACAATCAGTAGCCTTAAAGAACCTCCCTATGCAACCAAATTCAAAGTATTTTGAATCAAATGATCTACTCACCATGGATTCAGGGAACCAAATTCTTCCCTCATGGTTAAGAGTGTTGATAAGGAGATATTATTGACCAACCATAGTCTTGTTGGAATTAACTTATCAAGGTATCATAAAGATCTTCATTGTATTAAGAGGTAAAATACATTAAAGGCCTATTGAAAGATAAATCAAATTGACTATTAATTCTCTCTTGAAAAAGAATGATTCATATTAAATATAATAAATAATGTATTTATGGGGACTATATAAACTCTATATGGGTGATGAAATATAAAGAGTTTTTGAAGTTGTAGAGAGTTTTTAAAGTTGTAGAGAGTTTGTGAGTGAAATATATAATATTTTGTCTTGTCATACTTCTTTATGTGATAGCTCTATCTCTTCTCTCTATCAAGTTCAACATTTGGTATCAGAACTCAGGTTAAGCTATGACCTCTTCTTTAAGTACCATCCAACTTCAAATCTCTTAATTGACAAAAAAAAATTATGATGTATAGTGCATCCAAATGAATGTTCTTCTAGTGTAGAAGATGAATTTGTTGAATAAAGTCCAATAGAAGGAGCAATGATCGTAGAAGTAAGAAAATAACTCAAATATAAAAGGAAGAAGGAGAAAAAAAAACCTTTATTCACGATTTACTAAGAGCTTGATGATATAATATTTTAGATCATCGCTCTAGCAAATACATTAAAAAAGGCTTGGGAAATGCTTCAAAAAGCATTCGGTAGGGTGGAAAGATAAAAAAGCTTCGTCTATAAGTTTTACAAGCTAAGTTTGAAAAATTATAGAATGGTATTTCTAAATCTATTTCTAATTAGTCCTCAAAAATCATTTCTATTATTCATCAATGAGACAAAATTATGAATAAATAAATGATCAAAGAGTAATAAAAAAAATACTAAGATCTCTAGATCAAAAGTTTGATTTTATTACTATAGCGATTGAAGAGTCTAAAGATTTAGAACAAATATCTTTAGAATAACTAATGGGTTCTTTTCAAGTTTATGAACAAAGGCTTACAAAAGGAGAAGAATAAAATCTCCATACAATAAGTGCTAAAAACCAAGCTTACTCTTAAAAACAAAAATGAATTAAAGTCTCAAGGAGGAAGAGGTCATAGACAAAGAGAAAGAGGTGGCAGAAATCAAACTAATCAAAAGAATGTCAAAACAATAAAGATAATGTAGAAAATTCTAGCCAAAGAGGCTGAGGTTACGGACATGACAAAAATTCTAAAAGGTCTAAAATATAATGTTATATTTGCAAAAGGCAAGACGTTACTCATTTAAATGTTATTATAATCCTAACAATCAAGATGATATTATAAATATTATTGAAAAAGAAGATAAGAACAAAAACTATGTTTTGCTAATGACTTATGATAATTTGAAAGAAGATTAATCTATGGTATAATATTTAGATATAGGAGTTTTAAATCAGGCATCAAAGAACTATTTTTTGAAATAGATACAAGTTATTCTAGCAATATTATATTTAATGATCTATGTCAAAAACTAATAAGAGGCAAAGGTAAAAAAAAATTTTGGACTTAAAAATGGCAAATAATTATGTATTTTAGATGTTTATTATATTTTTGATATTAAAATTAATATTCTAAGCTTGGGACAATTGTTTGAAAAAGATTATCATATTAAGATGAAAGATATAACTCTCTTAATTCATGACAAAAATAAAACATTAATCTCATATGTGAAAATGGTGAATAACAGAATGTTTCCTCTATATTTATGTATTTTTGACTAACCAAATTATTTTAAAATTGATATTAAGGATAATTCTATATTATGACATCTTATATATGCTCATTTAAATTTTAAGAGTTTAAAACTTCTAGATAAGTATAATATAATGATAGAATTATCAAGAATTGATCACCCATCAAAGTTATGCGAAGTATGTGTCATGAGCAAGCAAAAAAGAAAGCATTTCAAAGTTTGAAGAACAAAATAAGTATGACATTGACTTGATCTGATGCACTTAGATATTTATGGCCCTATCAATTCAATACCACTTGGAGGAAGTAGGTATTTTCTTACCTTCATGGATCATAGTAGAAAAAATTAGGTTTATATGTTTAAAGAAAAGAAAGAAGTTTTAAGTAAATTTAAAGAATTTAAAATTTTAGTTAAAAGATAAAGTGGTTGTAAGATTAAATGTTTAAGAATAGATAGGGGTGGTAAATACATATCAAATGAATTTAAATATTTTTATGAAAATAATAAAATTTTACATTAATATGTTGTACAAACCATTAACAAAATGGTGTCTCAGAAGGAAAAAATAGGACTATACTTAATATGGTCTGATGGATGTTAAAGAAAAGAAGAATTTATAAAGAATTTTTGGGAGATACTATTGCTTACATAGTTTTTTTGCTTAACAGGTTTCCAACAAAATGAATTGGTAATGTTATATCAGAAGAAGTATGGAGATTACAAAAACCAAGAGTTGATCATTTGAAAAATTTTGAAAGTGTTGCCTTTGCCAAAATACTAGAAGAAAAAAGAATAAAACTTAAGGAAAAAAGTTACAATAGGTTATGCTATAAATTCCAATAGTTATAAACTCTATAATCCTATCACAAACAAAGTTATGATATCAAGAGATGTTGAGTTTGATGAATAACAGATTTGGAATTGGAAAAGTGATGAGAATCATAAGAAAACTATAGCTTTAGAAGAGGATAATATAATATAAACAAGCACCGAAGAGTTTTTACCTAAATTATCATCTATATTGACTAAGTCACATGATTCAAGAAGTTCGATTATATATATGATAAGAATAATTCAGAAGCTATATGATGTGATTCGAAGGATTGATAAACTAACAATGATGAGCTTTCTTTATTTTACCTTTTTGAATAATCAAAGAAGTTTGCAGAGAAGAAAAATAATAAGCTATGAATGAGAAAATTCATGCTATTAACAAAAACGATATATGGGAGCTTACTACACTTCTAGAAGACTACCAAGTGATTAGTGTTAAGTAAATCTTTAAAATAAAGAAGAAATACACAAGAGGAGGTGGAGAAATATAAGACCTAATTGGTTACAAAGCGATACAAACAACAATATAGGATCGACTATGAAGAAGTATTCATACCAATTGCTCAACTAGAGATAATAATATTATTTATCTCCCTAATAGCTCAAATGAAATAGAAAATGATATATATGGATATAAAATTAGTATTTCTTAATGGATTTCTTGAAGAAGAGGTATATGTCAAACAACCCCTGGTTTTATTATTAATAAATAAGAAAACAAGATATACAAATTAAAGAAAGCTTTTTGCAGGCTTAAATAAGGCCCACAAGCATGGAATTCTAGAGTAGATGTTTATTTTATTTAAAATAATTTTTTAAATATCCATATGAATATGCTCTTACTGGAAATTTAACTCTGATGAGGATATCCTATTTGTATGCTTATATGTAGATAATTTAATTTTTATAAGCAATAGTATCTCTATAGTTAAAGATTTTAAATACTTTATAAAGGAGTTTGAGATGACCAACTTGAGCCTTATAACTTATTTCCTCAATATCGAAGTTATATAAGACAATGAAGGAATTTTTATCTTACAAGAAAATTACGCAAAAGAGATTAAAAAAAAAAGTCATGAAAGATTTTTACCCTATAGATATACTTATAGAATATAACACCAAGTTGACTAAAGAAAGTGAAGGTAAATCAATTAATTTAACTTATAAAAATCTAGTTGAATCAAGGTTTTTAATTTTGTATCATATTAGAGTTTCGAGTTTAGCTCAGTACGATATGGTTTAAATATACTGAGCGATACATTTTGATATATCGCTCGGTATATATATAAAAAAATAAAAAAAGATGAAATGCATGGGGATTTTATCCACTTGGTTTATATATAAAATGAGTGTACATATTTCCGATGGACTCACTTGGTTTTATCCAAAATAATTTATAAGAATACACCAAGAGGTTGATTTGGGACTTTTTCACTCGGCTAGTACCTTCATGAGTGATTTCAAGAGTATACCAAATATCAAAAGTCGATTTACAAATTGAAACACGATTAAACTCATTTTTATTAAGAGCTCAAAACAAGGTATTCATAGCCTTTGCATTAAGAGCAAAAATCTTCTTTTCCGATTCATTTCATTCGTTCATCGGAAGAGAAGATTTTTTAAAGTCATTTTCAATAATATTCTAAAGTTCAAAATCTATAGAAATAAGAAAAATCTTCATGAGTCTTCCAATAGGTGTAATCCGATCTATTAAACATAGGTGGACGTGTAATTGAATGACCCTCTTGCATGTCGGAATACGCCATCTCTTATGGGTTTTAAACCAAATGAGAGTAACCTTACTTTGATATCAACTGTTAGGATATGGAGCGGCACTAAGAGGGGGGGGGGGGCAGGTGAATTAGTGCAGTGGATAAAAATCATAATTTTAAAGCGATTTCGAAAAGAGTTATGCATTGAGAAGTTCTAGTCCGATGAAAATGATTTTGACAAAGAGAGAGTTTCGAGCGAATACGAAAGATAGTAGAGAGGAGAAGATCGAGAGATTATAGTTAAGTAAAGATTGAAATATAATAATTTAAAACTCATATATTAAGAGAAGTACACAGCAATTTATAGTGGTTCGGTCAAATGACCTACATCTACTTTTGAATCCTCCTCCGATAAGGTTCCCAACTTTCACTATCAATTCTTCTTGAAGGGGAAGGACCAAGCACCTCTCTTACAGACTTTTATAAATATAGTTTTGGGAGGTGAACACTCAAGTTTTTAATTGCAAACTTGCTAGAGTTTTGACTCAGTTTTTATCATTTCTCAATGTACTTAGTTAGCTGAGAAGTAAGGGGTATTTATAGGCTCAATTGGCTTCAGAATTGGAGCAAAAAAGAGTCACATCTCGGATTTTCGAGTACTGGTGGTATGATCACTTGGCACTGGCGACACCATTGCCATTTGACCCTACTCTATCAATGTACTAGGTGGTACCACCACATAGTCTGATGGTACTATCGCTTGATAGGGATCTCCTCTTAAGATCTGAGCGACACTAAGAGAGGGGGTGAATTAGTGCAATGGATTAAAACTTGTAAACTTGCAACAGATTTCAGAAATAGTTGGTTCATAAGGAAATTTCGATTCGACAAAAGAAGTTTCAGCTAGAAATAGTTTGAGTGAATGTAAATGAGAGTAGGGAGAAGAAGACCGAATGATTTGCAACTAAGTAAAGGTAAGATGTAGAAATTTAAAAGCTCACACATTCAAAGTATACAGCAATATATAGTGGTTCGGTCAAATGACCTACGTCTACTTCCGAAGCCTCCTTCGATGAGGCTCCCAACTTCCACTATCAAACTTCTTTGAAGGGCAAGGACTAAACACCCCTCTTATAAACTTTTACAAGTGGTTCACTCTCTTACAGATTTTTGACAAAGAGAAAGAGGGAGGTGAACACTTAAGCTATCAAAACAAGATTTTGCTATAGCTTTGACTTAGTTTTCAATTGTTCTAAAAGGTGCTTTACCAGTAGAGGAAAGAGGGGTATTTATAGACTCAATTGGCTTTAAAAAATAGAGCCAAAAGAGCCACATCCCAAATTTTTGGGTACTGACGGTACCACTACTTGTTCACCCTGCTCTGTCAATGTACTAGGCGGTACCACCGCTTGACAGAGTCCTCGGGCTTTGTGAACTGACGATACCACCACCTATCAGGTGGTACCACCGTTGGCAGGTAATAACTATCAGCGGTACCACTGCTGACTTGGGGCAGTACCACCGCCTAGACCATCTGGGAAGTTGTTCCCGGGGCGGTGCCACTGCCCCAATCTAGCGATGCCACCACCAGACTTGGTCTAGAACTTCAGAATGGGCCTTGAATTCGACCCAATTCAGTTTAGACAAGACCCAATTGGCCTCTACCAGGGTTAAATAGGATTATTACCTAATTCTTACCCTAATTACATGTTAACTATGAAATTTAGACATAATTCCAAGCAAAGACTAAACTGACAGCTTCGAGTTTTCTTCTGGCGAGCCTCCGGCGAACTTCCGACGCACCCTTGGATTTCTTCCGATGGACTCCCAATAGGCTCCCGGACTTGTGGCAAGTTCGACGAATTTTGGCCAGCTTCTGAACCTTCTCGGTGAACTCCGTGAACCTCCGATGATCTTTCCTGCAAACTTTTGAAACCTTCGGCAAGTCCTCGATTCTTTCTCAGTTGGTTCCGGCAGCACTTCCGATGATCCTTCGGACTTTCGGTGGACTCTCGAACTCCCAACAACTTGACTTCGGTAATTTGCTTTATGTCTTCATGCTATCGTAGTTAATCTTGCACACTTATCTCAATAATATGGATTAGATCAAATAACCTATTAATTGACTTCATTATCAAAATATGAGATTTAACAATCTCCCTCTTTTTGATGATGACAATCAATCGATGACGGAGTTAGTCTTAACTCCCCCTATCTATATGCCATATTATGAAAAAGAAAATACTTGAATTTAAATTTCTTGAATTCAAGTCAAAACCAATAAGTTCCATCTGTTAAACTTATCGTCATGCTTCATAAGCATGATCTTTCATCCAAAAACATGAAACTTCATATTTTACACAATGTCAAGACATGATACTTATTTTTAAGTCGAATGATAGACATTTATCATTTCGACAAGAGATACCAATTCTAGTAAGAGTAGTCATTTATCAAGAATATCAAACACATTTGATACATGAGGCTTAGAAAATAAAATATGTCACAAAAAATGTTTTGACCATCATTTTAATTCATTTATGAAATCCGAAAAATGATCAATCATCATTTATCAATCTATCAAGGATTCATCATTACATGAAAGAGGATGAAAGGCTTAAGATGTAATTTTGAAAATCCAAGAATAACATTATAAAGTGGAAGGATAGATCATTAAAGCCATTCATCAAACATCTCATATCACTTTTAAGATAAAATCTGTGAGAAGAAAAAAAATGTTAAAATTTATAAAGCTTCAACTTGGCATTTATGAATTCATGAAGTAAAACATATCAACATCAAAATTTTCATAGAAAGATTCAACTTAGCATTCTCATAGAAATCATGAGGTGATAGATATTAAGTCTTAAAACCTCGAATTAGCACAAGAATAAAAATCCGAAATGAACATATAAGAGCTTAATTTTTAAGCAAATTTCATGACATTAATTTATGCATATGTTAAGCTTCATATGAAATGTAAGTTATGAAATTTCTTTAGTCATGCTTAAAGGAGTTGGAGGGAGTATAAAATCAATTTTTACTACATCATTGAGATCCATCATTCGAAGAAGGAGGAGAACAACATTATGATACAAATCATCCAAAATATTACTACATCATGAAGACTTCATCTAGAAAAAATATTATGATAGAAAATGATAGTTTTATTAAAATATTACGATCGAAAGATAAAAATGAGAGCTCCGTTTTAAAAGATGATATAAAGATATCATCAAAAATCTGAAAAGATAATATCAAGGTGAGACTATCAAAACTAAAGTTTAAACATTTTGAAAAGAAACACAACATCATGAATTAGAATAATCTCAAAAGTGTACCACAATAGCATAGAGGTTTACAAAATAGAAGTCAAAAGATTTATTACAACAACTATTCCTCAGGTGGAATACCGAAGTGCCTATACAAGTGATCTAACTTTTGATTCATCTATCGTACTTCACTCAAAATTTTAGCTTGCTATGATTTGATCTGATTTATCTCTAACATGATCAGATCTTCAGTAAATGGAGTAGGTGCTGGTTCTGATGGTGCTGCACTAAAGGGACTAGGAGGAGGAGAGTCACTACCCCTAAAAACTGGTGTTTCAGGTTGTTCTACTTGGGGGGCTGGATCGGTCCTTCTAGGCTACCTAGTCTATATTCCATTTCTAAAAAAGCACCTCAGTCTCTTAAACAGGTTTGTATTTATGGTGCTATATCTATCTACTTTTATCACTTCTTCGTCGGGTGATATTCTAATATTATATGCATGTAGCATTCTAGTGATTAAGCCCCTATATGGTAACATTAAGTCTTTAGAAAGTATTTCTAATATATGTTATCAAATCAAGTATCCAAACTAATTATTTTGCCTAGACATTATCTAGTACATGGTACCTAACTCTATTTGACTAATCTCATTATAATGATATTGTTTAGGAATTAGGATAGTTATGATGATGTGATAGAGGATCTTAGAGCTAAAAGGTAACAAGTGCTTCCAGCTTTTAGGGACTATAGCTAGGTTGGGATTTCCAAAAACAGTCCCTAAAGCCTTGGAATAGGTTACTCTGATTGTATCTATATCCCATTGTCCTCTAAAGTAGCAACCTCTATCTTTTTCGGAGATTCTAATTAGGTCACATATTGTGTTGTCCGTAATTGAAATTTGGTTTCCTAATAAGTAGGTTGACATATTATCATCATCTAACCTCAAATTAGCATAAAACAACCTAACTAATCTAGAGTAAATTGGTTCATTGATTTGTAAGATGGGTAAGGCATTCAATTCGGCAAACCACCTAATGGGCTCTAGGTTTCCTAGTTCACCTAAATCAACATATTTTCCCTTGTGTATGGTTCTTATTTCAAGATTATGGTACCGAAGGGCTGCTTTATTTGAACTAAAGAGGGATTGGTTAAATGAATCTCCTTCCCTCCTCTTCCCTTTGTCCCTAGATGATCTCCTAGGAGCCATTTATCTAAACATGATGATAGAACAAAGAAATTTTAAGGAAGCAGCCATGCATTGAGAAAACAAAGAGGAAGAATCAAATGTTACCTTGGATGAGGTTACTTGAGAAGTGAAGGTCTTGATCCAAGGTTCAAGAGGATGGAAGCCTCTCTTGGTCTTCTTGAGAGGGAAGATGAAGTTTAAAGAGCGTGGGAGGTGATTTTGGGAGTAGCCTCAAGACTTGGGGGCGGTTCCATTGTCGGCCCTAAGTCCTCCTTATAAAAGGGGGCTCTCGGATGGTGCCATCTCCAACTGAGCAGTGCCACCGCCTGGGAACAGAATACCCAGGTGGTGCTACCGCCAGCCCTGGTGGTGCCACCGTTGGCACCCTAACTTAGGCATTTTTGGAGGGCTTCAACACTTTATTTTTGATCAATTTGCTTTGTTGTTTTTTTTATCTTATAGATGTCTAATTTGATCATTATGCGTTTGATTAAAATAGGATGATGTCTTGTATCACTTCTAATCTCATGTTAATCATATGGTAAATATATATATTTTTTATTAAGCACAATGACTTATGTTGTAATCAAGAGACATCAAAAACTTTTGGATCGAGAGAATGGTAACACAAATATAGAAAATCTCAAACAATAAATGAAAGAAGATTTGCAAAGATTTCAAGGACTTATGCATGAAAATTGGCAATGATCAATTTGTAAAATCATGAAGAAGGTAAACCTCAATCAAAAGATGTCTTCATCATATTAAACATATGAGATATAAAGATTAAGGGAAGCAATTTTTATGTCATGAATTATCGATTTATTTGCATCACTCATCATATATAAATTTGAAATATATTGCAATTGTAAATATCACTAGGATTATACCCGAAAGATATTTTAAGAAGAATATATTGCAATTGTAAACATCAAGTGAGAACGTGTTTTATGCGTTGGGAGAATCAAGTGTTTTCAAGCAAGTCATGAATTTTATAAAGTTGTGATTCCAAGAATTTGAAGTCATGAATCATTTTGAGGAATTCATCATTACAATTATATACATGGATTTTCCAAATGAGTCAATCTACATTGATGTTCAAAAAAAAAAAAAATCATATCATTTTACATCGAAGGATTTCAAATTGTAAGGTTACACAATTGTTTCTATCGAAATCAATTTTCAAGAGACTTAATGGAAGTTATGGTACATAATATATAACACTTAAGGATCTTTTATTACTTGAGCTAGTGAGCTTGATTACGATCAAGAATTATATTACTACCCACTCCTAGCTTGTGTGGGTGAGTGTGTCTACAAAGAGGATGGTTTTTAGGTACCCATTTAAACTTGGGTGTCTAAAAAATTGATCTACTAAACTTATCATTATTCATCGAGTTCCTTATCATTCCTTAAGGAACCCATATCAACCTATGAGGGCTAAGTTTCTTATATGAACATTTGTAAGCAATATGTCCAGATTTGTAACAAAAGTTGCATTTCAAATGAGATGATACATGTAGTGTTGGTCCTTTAATGAAGATGGTTTGAGTTCGGCAAGATCCACTCACGAATCCAATTCCACTTCTTTTTTCGATGTGACCCTTGTTTACAAGGATCATGTCTAAGCCCTTGCTACCAACCTTAAACTTGTTTAGAGTCTCTTTAAGTAGCAAGTTTTCATTTTTAATTACCTCTAAGTGTTCACACTTAGAGTATGGGGATAAAGAGGGAGTTTGAAGACTATCAAGCTTATCTTGTAACAAAGCATGCTCATTCTTTAATAAATTGAACTTCTTACTAATACTTCTGCACTCATCAAACAATTCATGGAAAGCATTCGAAAGTTTATTGAAAGATAAATCTTCATTAAATAACTCACTTACCTCATCTCATAAAGCCATTAGCATGAAGTTGGCCTCCTCTTTGTTGCTTACTTCTTTATCCTCGGAGCTACTTGAGTTGTCCCACGTCGCCTTTAGAACTTTCATCTTCTTTAGTAGCTTTTTCTTGGCTTGGGGGCATTCACTTTTGAAGTACCCCGGTTTCTTGCATTCATAATATATGACTTGGTCCTTTTGTTCAGGTTTATTTTTAGTATCGTTTTTGAATTTATTCTTTATTATAAATTTTTTAAATTTTCGTGTTAAGAGTGCAAGTTCATTATCAAGGTCCTCATCACTTGAAACTTTCTTCAAGTGGTCTTCTTGTGTTCTCAATGCCATATCCTTCCTATTCTTTGGAAGGGGGTTCTCTAACTCATCATGAGCATGACATGTCATTTTATAGGTCATCAAAGACCCAATGAGTTCTTCAAGAGGAAATATTTTAAGGTCCTTGGCCTCTTGAATGGCCGTGACTTTTGGATCCCAACTCTTTGGAAGGGATCTTAAAATTTTAGTTATAAGTTCGAAATTAGAAAATCCTTTGCTAAGTGCTTTGAGTCCATTGACGACATCTATGAAATGAGTGTACATGTCTCTGATGGACTCACTTGGTTTCATTCGAAAAAGTTTATAAGAATGCACCAAGAGATTTATTTTGGACTCTTTCACTCGGCTAGTGCCTTCATGATGATTTCAAGAGTATACCAAATATCAAAAGCTGACTCACAAATCGAAACTCGATTAAACTTATTTTTATCAAGTTCACAAAACAAAACCTTCATAGCCTTTGCATTTAAAGCAAAAACCTTCTTTTCCTATTCATTCCATTCGCTCATCGAAAGAAAAGATTTTTGAAATCCATTTTCGATGATATTCCAAAGCTTGAAATCCATGGAAATCAAAAAATCTTCATACGAGTCTTCCAATAGGTGTAATCCGACCCATTAAACATAGGCAGACGTATAATAGAATTACCCTCTTGCATGCTAGAATAAGCCATCTCTCTTGGGTTTTAAACCAAATGAGAGTGACCAGGCTCTGATACCAATTGTTAGGATCTGAGCGACACTAAGAGAGGGGGTGAATTAGTGCAGCGGATTAAAACTTGTAAAATTGCAACTGATTTAGGAGATTGTTGGTTTGTAAGGAAATTTTGATTCGATGAAAGAAGTTTTAGCTAGAAATAGTTCGAGTGAATGTAAATGAGAGTAGGGAGAAGAAGACCAAATGATTTGCAGTAAGTAAAGGTAAGATGCAGAAATTTAAAAGCTCACACATTCAAAGTACGCAGCAATGTATAGTGGTTCGATCAAATGACCTACGTCCACTTTCGAAGCCTCCTTCGATAAGGCTCCCAGCTTCCACTATCAAACTTCTTTGAAGGGGAAGGACCAAACACCCCTTTTACAAACTTTTATAAGTGGTTCACTCTCTTACAGATTTTTGACAAAGAGAAAGAAGGAGGTGAACACTTAAGCTATCAAAATAAGATTTTGCTATAGTTTTGACTCACTTTTTAACTGCTCTAAAAGGTGCTTTACCAATAGAGGAAAGAGGGGTATTTATAGACTCAATTGACTTTCAAAAATAAAGTAAAAAAGAGTCATATCCAGGATTTCTGGGTACTGGCGGTACCACCACCTGTTCACCCTGCTCTATCAGTGTACTGGGCGGTACCATTGCCCAGACTGACGGTACCACCACCTGACAGAGTCCTCGGCTCTGTGAATTGGTGGTACCATCACCTGTCAGGCGGTACCACCGCCTGTCAAGTAATAACTGCCAGTAGTACCATCGCCCAGACCATCTGGGAAGTTGTTCCTAGGGTGGTGCCACCACCCTAATCTGGTGGTGCCACCACCCCAGTCTAGCGGTGCCACCACCAGACCTAGTCCAGAACTTCTGAATGGGCCCTAAATCCAGCCCAATTCAGTTTAGACAAGGCTCAGTTGGCCCCTACCAGGGTTAAACATTATTATTACCTAATCCTTACCTTAATTACGTCCTAACTATGAAATTTAGACATAATTCTAAGCAAAGACTAAACCAACAGCTTCGAGTTTTCTTCCGGTGAGCTTCTGTGAACTTTCGGCAAACTTCCGACGCACCCTCGAATTTCTTCCGGTGGACTCCCAGTAGGCTCCCGGACTTATGGCAAGTTCGACGAATCTTTGGCCAGCTTCCGAACATTCTTGGTGAACTTCGTAAACCTCTGACAATCTTTCTAGTGAACTTCTGAAACCTTCAGCAAGTCCTTGATTCTTTCTCGGTTCTGACAGCAATTCTGACGATCTTTCGGACTTCCGGTGGACTCTCAAACTCCCAACAACTTGACTTTGGTAATTTACTTTATGTCTTTATGCTATCATAGTGAATCCTGCACACTTATCTTAATAATATAGATTAGATAAAATAACCTATCAATTGACTTCATCATCAAAATCCGAGATTCAACACCTCAGACTCTAAGGAGGGGTGGTACCATTGCCTGTTAGGTGGTACCACCGCTGATAGGTAATAACTATCAATTGTACCACCATTGACCTGGGGTGGTATCACCTCCTAGACCACCTGGGAACCTGTTCCTGGGATGGTGCCACCTCCCTAGTTTAGCGGTGCCATTGCCAGACATGATCCAACACTATTGAATGGACCTTGAATCCGGCCCAGTTCAGTCTAATTAAGACTCAATTGGCCCCTACTAGGGTTAATTAGGATTATCACCTAATCCTAACCCTAATTATGTGCTAACTATGAAATTGGAATATATTTCTAAGCAAATTATAATCTGGTGACGTCGAGTCTTTTTTCGGCCAGCTTCCGACGAACTTTCGGTGGACTTCCGACGCACCCTCAGATATCTTCCAGCGGACTCCCAATAGGCTCCCGAACTTTATGTTTAGTTCTGATGATTCTTTTGGCAAGCTTTTGAACTTTCTCGGTGAGCTCTATGAACCTCTGACGAATCTTCCGGCGAACTTTTGAAACCTTTGGCAAGTCCCCGATTTATTCTCGGCCAGTTTTGGTAGCACTTCCGATGATCCTTCGGACTTTCAATAGACTCTCAAACTCCCAACATACTTGACTTTGGCAATTTACTTTATGTCTTCATTGTTATCGTAGTTAATCCTGCATACTTATCTCAATAATATGGATTAGATCAAATAACCTATCAATTGACTTCATTATCAAAATTTGAGATTCAACAACATGTACACCCAGTTTACAAATGTCATCAATGGTTAAAAAAGTCTTGGTAAATATTTTTATAATTTTGATCTTGTTAACAAAATACTAAGATCCGAAAGTAACCGCAATACAATAGACAAAGGACCTAAATGACTTTTCGCTTGAAGAACTTATTGGGTTTTTAATGACCTATAAAATAACTCATTTGGCACATGACAAATATGAGAACTATCTTCTAAAGAACAGGAAGGATTTGGCACGAATAATAGAATACCACTTGAGTGATAACTCAAGTGATGATGATGATGATGACCTTGAACTTATCACTATAAAATTTAAAAATTCATAAAATAAGAAACTAAGAACAAAAATAAACTTAAAAAGAAGCTGTCAAAAAGGAAAAAAGCACTCAAGGACGAATCGAGTGCATCCGAGTGACGAACTATGCCTTAACGACTTTCGACAACAAGGTAAGTGATTGAATCAAATCCTTTTTACCTTATCATAAAATTACTTGATGCATTTCGTGAGTTATTTTTAATTAATAAAAAATATTATATCATGACAATTGCATGCTTTATGATAAAGGAATAAAATATTAAATTTAAATCTAATGCTTGTACACTAAATAAGAATAATTTCTATATATATTTTAAGAAGCAATTATGTGTATCTTGATGATTTTGTATTGCTTTTCATTTTAAACATGATGCATGAATTTTATATGAAAAACTTGAGCATACTTATATGAAATTAATCACATAAATTGAAACATATAAAAGGAAAATATATTATCATGATAAATCGAATCTTTTGTTTGAAGATGTTGTATGTTTAATGTGTTATATTTTTGGTCTTGATGGTTTTTATGACAAAATTTGTTTTTCGGTCCTAAACATTGATGCATGATTTTATTTGACATAAAAAAGATAAAGGCATGATTGTATGAAATAAATCACTAAAAGAGGAATACATTCTTTTTCCGTAAAAAGTTCTCTATCTTTAAAGCTTTTTAATTTTTGAATAAAAGATTAATGAATCCATGTAGATTATCTTTTGTGAATCTTTTGAATTATGAAAGAGATTTTGATGATGTAATGATGAGTTTTATCTCAAATCTATTTATGTTATTTATGAATCTATGAAAGTAATTTTGATAATGAGCTTGGAGTTGACGAATTG
This sequence comes from Musa beccarii, assembly GCA_024322285.1. NCBI lineage: Eukaryota > Viridiplantae > Streptophyta > Magnoliopsida > Zingiberales > Musaceae > Musa > Musa beccarii. The sequence goes on along the minus strand of CM044401.1, from coordinate 34,487,037 downwards.
AATTTAAATGAGATTTTTCCAAATGATTCATGACTTTTCTCTTGATCTCTCAAAATTATAACTTAATTTTTTTTATGAATCAAGATGAATTGAGATTTCTTATACATGAATCAAGTTATTCTTTTTGCTATTTACTACCATATGAATCATGATTGGTATCATTGCTATTTTATCTCCTATGTTTTATTTTGCTAGAGAAAGTATTTATAAATCATGATCTTGATTTCTTGATATTCAATACTTAAGATTTTTTTTAAATCAAGATCTTTGACCTCCTAAGGTTTATTTTCGTTATTAAAATGAAAAATTTGTCAAAATAAATGATGTCTTTTGGTATTTATGACTTAATCCTCTACTATCTTTGACATTATATCTTCCATGACATGATTTTTATTATGCTCATTCTCTTGTATTTATAATATCTATACCCCATTGATCACTCTTGATGAAAATTTATCTTTATTGATTGTCATGATTTAAAAATTTATATAAAGGGAAACGAATTACAACCTTGTATTCCTCCCTTCTTTTTGACAATGATAAAGGGGGAGTAAGAATTGCTAGCTTGCACCCTTTAATGAGAGAAAAATTGCTAGCTCGATCATTGAAAAGGAAGCAAAATTTGCTAAGCTTGTATTTCTTAAAAGAGAAGAAAGAACTTGCCATCTTGAACTTCCGAATTTATATGATCATTCATGGCTTTCGAACAAAAATTGAACATACCTTACAAAATCATAATTGATGATGAAAATATTAAATGATTGTGTATGATTTCGATTTTTGACTTGATGCTTGACTCTCGTATTAAAAATTTGAACATTTCTATGTGAGACTAAATTGCATGAATTGAATCACATGAAAAGAGAAATGTTTTTGTAAAAATTCTTAATCTTTAAAGCTTTGAAAAATTTATCAAAAATGATGAATATCTTGACAATAAAAGTTTATTATCATGCTTAATGTTTTTATGATATCATGCATGAGGATTTGAAGGTATTATATTTTGATGATGAAACTCATGTTTTGATCTTAAACATGATACTCATCTTTGCATGTTCTAAATCCCTTGAATCGAATTTATTCGAAGATACCCCATGCTTAATGTGTTATTTTTTTTATTTTAAAAATCTTGGTGACGGATTTTGCTTTTACGTCATGAACTTTCATGCGTATCTCTATTTGACATTAAAAGACAAAGGCATTCTTATATGAAAGTAATCATAAAAAGGGAAATGCATGATTCTTGAAATTTTACTATCTCTAAAAGTTTTTTGATTTTTTCATGAAAGACAAGTGATAAATTCATTTATGATATTTTGTGAATCACTTGAATTACGAATGAGATTTTGATGATGTGTTAAAGAATCCATCATGAAATTGATGAGTTGATAATGAGTCTTTATCAAAAATTTATTTGTCATTTTGAATCTCTAAAAAAGTTGATGATATGATAATAACTTTATTCATGTTATGAATCTCAAAAATGATAATTTGATTATGAGTTTTGAGTTGACGAATTGACTTGAAAGAGATTTTGTTTCAACTGAATTATGAACTTTCTTTTGACGTCTTGACTTGAGAAATTTCAAGAAATATGATTATTACTTATATTTAATACTTGAAATTTCTTATGAAATGTGATCTTGATGAGAATTCCTATGCATGAATCAAGTTGCTCTTTATGCTATCTATTGTCAAATGAATCATAAACCTTGATATCATATCTTTCATGATATAGAAATGACAAGATTTCTTTGCCTTGTATGCCTTATGTGATGATTGAAAATTGATGTAAATGAAATTTGCTTAATGATTTAATCATTGATTTATTCTTTTTATCATGGCTTGAAAATGAATGTAAAGAAAATATGTTTAAATTTGTTTTAAAATCATGATCTTGATCTTGCTAAAAAGAATATTTACCATGAATGATATCTTTTGATCTTGCTCTTACTAAAAACTTGATTTCTTGGCCATGTATGCATCATGTGATATTGATTGACACTATTTTCTAAATGATGTAAAAAGGAAGAAAACTATGTCCTTCTTTCTTTTTGACATTAACAAAGGGGGAGAAAGATTTGCTAGCTTGCACATTATAAATGAAAGCAAACATAGCTAGCTAGAACTTGCAAAAAGGCAAAACTTACACTTCTCAAAATGAGAAGAAAGAAATTGCAAAGTTGTATTATTTTTTTTTTTAACTCATGAGTTTGCATGTTTAAAATGTTGTAAATTTTACAAATATTACTAGCTCATTGCGAACAAAAAGTTGATAGCTTGCAAAGGCAAAACTTAGTTGTAAAAGAGAAAAATTGAAAGGGATCTAGCTTGCGTATCGCAAAGTATGCTAGCTTACTTATCATTATTGCTTGGTTGCTTATCATCAATTTTCCTCATATCATGATTTATTTATGACTCCCTTGAATTCATGACTTGATATAATGAAAATTCATGATGTAAATTTATTATTTTGTCATGATCAAAACATTGATGTAAAAGACTATTCGTACTCCACTTCTTTTTGACAATGACAAAGGGGGAGCAAGAATTACTAGCTTGTACACTTAAATGAGAAAACTTGCTATCATGAACACTACCAACAATTGCAATCTTGCAATCTCAAGAGGAGAAAAATTTCTAGGTAAGGAAGTTTCGGAAGAAGATGCATCCAAGTTAGTATTTGGAGAAGAGGTTTATTTCAAATTTAAACCATTAAAATCAAGATCATCATCAAAATTATTTTTCTTAAATTTAAAAACTTCATTGAAGACAACATGAATAGATTCTTCTATAACCAAAGTTCTTTTATTAAAAATACGAAAGACTTTAGAAATGGAAGAGTAATCAAGAAAAATGCCTTCATCAAATTTTGCATCAAACTTTCCTAAGGTATCTTTTTCATTCAAGATAAAGCATTTACAACCGAAAACTTTAAAATATGAAATGTTTGATTTTTTGTTATTCCACAATTAATAAGGAGTTTTGGAGAGAGATGGTCTTACTAGAACCCTATTCTTGACATAGCAACCCGTATTAACTGCTTCGACCCAAAAGTATTTGGGTAAACTATGTTCATTCAACATGGTTCTTGCCCGTTTTTGTAAATTCCTATTCTTTCTTTCTACTACTCTATTTTATTGAGGATTCTTAGAGTATAGAAATTATGGTTATGTCTATTGGATTCACAAAAATTTTAGAAGTCAGTTTTGGAATTCACCATAGTGATCACTCCGAATCAATGAAATCATAAAACCTTTTTCGTTTTGAACAAGTTTACAAAATTTAGAAAATAATTTAAAGAAATCACTTTTGTATGTCAAGAAATATGTCCAAGTATATCTAGTATAGTCGTCTACGATTACAAAGGCATATTTGCTATCTCTTAGACTTGTTGTGTCAATTGGTTTAAATAGATCTATATAGATCAATTGCAATGGTCTAGAGGTGCTTATTTGATTTTTTGATTTGAAACTACTTTTTATTTGTTTTCTTAGTTGACAAGCATTACACACTTTGTCTTTAATGAACTTAACATTAGGAATTTCTCTTACAAGTTCTTTAGATGTGATTTGAGAGATTAGTTTTATGCTAGCATGACCTAATCTCTGTTACGATCCTTTTATTTTCTAAATTTTTAAATAATATTTATTGAGTTATGTTTAGTAGAGGAAGAGTCAAATTAGGATTTATTTAATATTTATTTATTATTAAGAGTCTAAGTCATTGTCGACTCTAGGTGGAACTCTATAAATAGGGTTGTATTTGTTTATTTTCAAAAAGTAATGAAAAAATTATCTTAGTCGTTTGGCAAACCCCAGGAGGTCAATCCTCTCGAAATGATAAGGGATCTTATCATTTGGTATCAGAGCAGCATTCCTCAATGTTCTCACTATAATTTTGCATCAACCTTACCGCAGCCCTAGTCATAAAAAAAAAAGAAAATGGAAAAAAAGAGAGGAAAGGGCAAACGTAGAAGTACGCAGCCATGCGCGGCTACGTCTTCTGCGCTCACCTCCCCAACAGCCACACAAGGGGTGGAACTCCCCTGCTCTTCCACCCCCCAACCCGCCTCACACCCCCACCACCTCCCCCCCTCGTTACTCCCTTGCTTCTCAACCGTGATAATCGTCATCACTACCCTCTCGGCCAGCAACCGCCACCACCACTGCTCCTTGGTCGCAATTCCCTTAGCCCCTACTTCAATCAATGGCCATGCACCCCCACCGCCCCTGCTTCAACCGCCCGTCGCTGCCCTCTTGGCCAGCAACCGCCACTACCACTGCTCCTCGATGGTGACTCCCTCAGCCCCTACTTCAACCGGCAGCCACGCACCCCCGTCGCCCTTACTTCAATTACCCGTCGCTGCTGCTTCAACCGGCGGCCTTGCATCTGGACCGTCACTGCTCCCCGGCCCACGCACTCCCCTACCGCCCTTGCTCTTTCCCTCCCAGGAGCATCACCATCACAACCATTGAGCTCGGCAGCAACAATCATTGCTTCCAACAGCCCTATGACGTTGCTCTCTAACTTGCAGCCTCATCCGTCTGATAGAACCATAAAGGAATTCTATGTAGATTGATCTTCGAGGGGGATCAACTCCTGGAACACTATAGGGGTTCCACCCTCTAAGTAGCTTGGTGGCTGCAATTGTAGATAATTCTTCTTATTCCTAAGAGATGGAGGCTATATGCTTATATAGAGCTCCAAACCCTAGCCCTAGGGGCTGTTTCCTAAGTGAACTACCCAATTTGCCATCAACCTTAGCGGGCCAACCCAATAACATGGAGGCCGGTAGCTAAGAAGCCCAAAGACCCAAATGTAAACCCTGGCCTCTCTTCTTTATAGGATAAAGGTGGTTAGGTGGGGTTTATTATACTCTTACAGGGTTTTTATTAGCTGCTACATGATTGGGTAGGACCCAACCCTGCTAGGGTCCTATCAGGCCCACTCTATTCAAATCAGCCTTGTCCTCAAAGCTGGGGTTCTATGAACTCAAGGAATCGGGTCTTCAGCTCCTCATATAATTCTCATGTGGTATCTTCGAGTGGTAAATTAGTCCAATGTACTAGTATTTCAGTAGAGGGACGTCGACGACGCATTACAATTTTGCGGTCAAGGATGGCTTGTGGTTGGGCTTGAAATTTTCATCATCAGTGGTGTTGGGCAGTTGGATCCGGGGTGACTCGTGTTCTCCCAACTTTGGCTTCAAGCATGATACGTGGAAGATAGGATGAATTTTAGCATCTTCAGGTAATTTAAGTCTGTACACCATAGCTCCAATACGCTCTATGATCTGATAGGACCCATAAAAACATGGAGATAGCTTCATGGAGGCTCGTGTGTTGATGGAGAGTTGCTAGTATGGCTATAGGCGAAGATAAACCCAATCTCCTACTGAAAATTCTCTTTCAATTCATCGTGTGTTGGCTTGCTATTTTATTCTAGCTTGAGTGGTAGAGAGATTATCTTTTAGCAATTGTAGGAGTTCGTCCCTATCAATTAGATCTTGGTCGACCTGGTCTATCTTGGCTGAGCCAATTACATACTTTAGAATCACAGGGGTCGACCGACCATACAATGCTTCATATGGGGTACATTTTGTAGATGAATGATACGTAGTATTATACCACCATTTGGCCCAGGGGAGCCATTTCATCCATTCTTTCGGTCAGTCACTAGCGAAATACCGAAGGTATGTCTCTAAATACCTGTTCACCACTTTTATTTGGCTGTCAGTTTGTGGATGATATGCTATACTCAACTTGAGTTTGGTGCCCTACAACTGGAATAACTCGGTCCAAAATTTACTAGTGAAGACCCTGTCATGATCACTTACAATGGACTTTGGCATCCCATGTAATTTTATAATATTTTCTATGAAAATCTGAGCAATACTAGCAGCAGTGTAGGGATTTCGTATAGCACAAAAATGAGCATATTTCGTAAGTCAATTTACCACCACGAGGATTGTGCTTTTATCTTTGGAAGGTGGTAGCCTTTTGATAAAATCCATGGAGATATCAGTCCACACTAAGTTCGGTATAGGTAGCGATTGTAGTATTCCTGGACTCGCTACTGTTTCACCCTTTTGCTGTTGACATACATCACATTGTGCCACGTATTCAGAAATAAATTTTTTCATCCCTCTCCAATAAAAAATTTACTTCACTCTTTTGTAGGTTCTCAGAAATCCAGAGTATCCTACTAAAAGTGTGGAGTGCATTTCGTGCAGAATGACTTTGATGCAAGGAGAGTCGGGTGTAAGCACAATACGACCTTTATAGCGTAGATCCCTTGAATCCCAAGTATAATGAGCTATTGTGCTTGGATCCTCCTATAATTTTTTAATGATGTTGCTCGTCTCTAGGTCCTTCTTCTATTCCTCCCTAATGTCCTCAAGGAAGCCAGTGGTAGGAAGAGAGACGGTTGAAAATTCAGCTTGCTCAGGTAGCCGTGAGAGCGCATTTGCAACAATATTTTCTTTCCCCTTTTTGTAAATAATTTCATAATCAAATCCTAAAAGTTTAGTTACCCATTTTTTCTGCTCTAGGGATGATATCTTCTACTCCAAAAAGTACTTGAGGCTTCTATGGTCGGTTTTAATCTGAAATCATTGATCGATCAGGTAGGGTCTCCACTTTGTTACTGCGTGCATAATGGCAAGCATCTCCTTATCATAGATAGATATTTTTTGATGGGAGGGAGACAACGCCTTGTTGGTGTATGCGAGCAGTTGACCCTCTTACATGAGAACAGCCTCAATTCCGACTCCAGATGTGTCAGCCTCAATGATGAAGGGTCGACTGAAATCTGGTAATGCTAGCACCAGCGTCGTCATCATGGCTGTCTTAAGTTTATCGAAGGTAGTAGAAGCTTCGTCTGACCATTGAAAGACATCTTTTTTCAGTAGAGAAGTGAGGGGTGAATTGATCTTCCTATAGTTCTTCATGAATTTTCGGTAGTAGCCCGTTAGTTCAAGGAACTCACGCAGCAATTTCACATTTATAGGTTTCAGCCAGCTCTGCATTGCCTCGATTTTTATTGGATCTACTGCCACTCCTTCTGATATTATGTGCCCAAGATACTTTACTTTTTTCTAGAGAAAGCTACACTTTGATAGTTTAACAAAAAGAGTATTCTCCCGAAGGATCGTCAGAATAGACCACAAATGCTGAAAGTGAGTTTCAAGAGAAGGGCTGTAAATGAGAATATCATAGAAAAATACCGGCATGAATTTGCGAAGAAAGTTCTAAAAAATATCGTTCATAAGACTTTGGAAAGTTGAAGGAGCATTAATGAGTCCAAAAGGCATTACCAAGAATTCATAGTGGCCGTTATGAGTGCGAAAAGCTAGTTTTGGGATGTCGTCTTCACATACCCGAATTTGGTGATAATCGGATCGGAGGTCCAACTTTGTGAAGACTCAAGCTTCTCTTAACTCATTAAGAAGTTCATCCACCACTAGTATTTGATACTTATCTTTGACGGTGATGCTATTTAGAGCTCGGTAGTTAATGCACATCCATCAAGTTCCGTCCTTATTACGTACAAGTAGTACCAGTGAGGAATAGGGACTGTAGCTTGGCCGAATCACCCCTGTTTCAAGCATCTCCTTTACAATCTTCTCAATCTCATCCTTCTGGAGGTGAGGATAGTGGTATGGCCAAGTGTTCACTGGCAGTTTGCCCGGAAGAATTGGAATTCGGTGGTCATGTTGCCGAGTAGGAGGAAGACCATGCGGTTCGATAAAAATATCATCAAATTCAGCAAGCAATTAGGTGAGATTTTGATCTTCAATTTCTATTTTCTTCCCCTCTGGTTACTACTAGAGATGCATCAAAAAGCCATCATTTATCTTGTGTAAAACTTTCTCCATTTGTTGGGTCGAAACGGTGGTTACGTTGCTTTTGCGCTTCCCGCGTAGGGTGACCTGTTTGCCCTTGTAGTAGAATTTCATAATTAATTTGGAAAAGTTCTAGGAGACATCACCTAGCATTGTCAGCCATTATATGCCCAGCACAGTCTCATATTCATCAATTGGTAGGAGGAAGAAGTCGACGATAATTTCTTGGTCTTGCAATAATAGTTTCACCTGTGGGCATCTTTGGTCGTACTTTAGGATTCGACCATTGGCAACCTTTACACCGAACTTGCTACAGCCTTCGATGTAGAGTGACATCCAAGTAGTAACCTTACTATTTATGAAGTTATTTGTACTGCCCATGTCGATGAGAATGGTGATTGGTTGTTGTTTGAGAAGGCCTCCAACTTTTATCGTTTGCAGATTTAAGTAGTCTGCTAATTCATGTACCATAAAGTCGGTCGATTGTGGTTCTTCTTCCGCATCTCCTTCCTCATGTTCAAGGCTCTCTTCTGGTTGTTTAATGACTTATTCTTCCATTGGTTTGATCACAAGAATTCTTCCCTTTTTACAGCAATGCTCGCAGCTTCATGGCTCATCGCAATGCCAACATAACCCCTTTGTAGATCGCTCCTGAAGCTCTTCTCTTGTCAACTCTTTTGGTGCAAGAGCTCAGCTGACAATAGGGGGGGCTGAGGGCTTTGGTACTACTAGTCAGGGAGCAACCCTAGTCCTCCGGGCTTCGTGGTTCAATCGCTCCTCTTGAAGTCATGTGAAAGAGATGGCTGCCATAAGCGTGTACGGCTGTCGCGCTTTAACTTCTCTCCAGATTTCTAGCTTCAAGCCCTCAATAAATGTTCTCAATAGCTATTTTTCAGACCAATCATGAGTTTGATTAAATAACCATTCAAACCTGGTTTGATACTCCTGAATGGTGGAGGTTTGTCGGATCTTCGTTAGTTGTCCGTCGATGTTCTCGTAATTGGTTGGTCCGAAGCGGATCAGCAGTCCTTCTTTGAATTGTCACCATGAGAGGACTCCATGAGTGTGTTCAAACCAATCAAACCATTGTACGGGATCCTCTTCAAGATATATAGCTGCAATTTTCACCATAGATGCGTCCGTGGATTTATGGTATCGAAAATATCGCTCCGCACGCGAGATCCACCCAATCGGGTCTCCTTCTTCCCATCTAGGGAAGTCCATCCTCATGCATGGGTAGTAGGGATTGATCATAGAGCTTCCCCTCTCCTAGAAGTCATCTCTTTGATCAGAGCTCTCTCCTTGATGTGATTTCTTTGGGCTCGGTGGTCGACCCAAACTGAGTTCGGCAAAGAGGGTCTGAATCTTCTCCTCCATCCACGTCTCGAAGGCTTCAAACTTAGGATTGATTGTCTCCTCAGATGCCATAGTATATGCCTCCAGATCTGTAATATTAAGATCTCTCTTTTGTTGTTAGGTTAAAGGCATATATTGTTTGAGGGAAGTGGTGGTCGAAAGGGTTTGGATTGGTGGATGTAGGCTGAGGTTTAGGCTTATTTTATGGCTATTTTAGGTGCAGTTTGGGGCTACGATTTAATAGAGTTTTGGGCTGAGATAGTAGTGGATGAAGGCTAGGGAAGAGGGTTTTAGATCTATGGTAGATGGTAGTAGAGATTTGACAGAATTCAGTGGAAGTTGCTACCGATATACATTGTCTCGTAAGAGCAGAATTGTCGTCGAAGAAATAATGGTTTCTCGATGAAATTTCTAGCGAGAACCCAAAAATTTGAGGAGGGGATTTGATAGCAGAATCTTAGTTTAAATAACAGCAAGGATGACAACTTGGATCAAGAAAATTTTGATAGCATAATAGCAAAGAATTCGGTACAAATTACGATAGCAGAATTCTCATCGAAAAATTTTAGCGGTTTGCGATAAAAACTTGCAGCAACACAATAATGTTTCAGAGATGAATTCCATGATAGATCAATCCCAGATAAAAGCCAAGATGATCTATGAGGTGCTCAAGAAATTTCGTTCAAAAAGGATAGCAATAGATCAGTTTAAAGGCAGTAATATGCGGTTGAAATTTTCTGCAGCAATCCTTCGTTCGCAAAGATGATAACTTTTGTGATGAAAGGAATTCGCAGCAAGGAATAGATAGTAAGACCCTTTTTTGCTATTTTGAATAGCAAATTACAGCAGCAAAAGGTATTAGTGATAAGAGAATACCAAATTTCTGATGCAATTGGAAGTGACGGCAGTAGATTGATTTGATCTATGACAGAAGATGAAGGCGGAGACGGCGACGTCAAGAGTAATTATGGGAATTGCTTGGTTGATGGTGGACAGTAGAGATGGCAGCAAAAGTAGCAAGATCGCTGCTCTGATACCAGATGGTACCCTAGAGGAATTCTATGCAGATTGATCTTTGAGGGGGATCAACCCTTAGAACACTATAGGGGTTCCACCCTCAAGTAGCCTGGTGGCTGCAATTGTAGATGATTCTTCTTATTCCCAAGAGATCGAGGCTACATGCTTATATAGAGCTCCAAACCCTACTAGCCCTAGGGGCTGCTTCCTAAATGAACTACCCAATTTACCCTCAACCTTATCGGGCCGACCCAGTAACATGGGGGGCAGCAGCTAAGAAGCCTAAAGACCCAAATATAAACCTTAGCCTCTCTTCTTTATAGAATAGAGGTGGCTAGGCGGGGTTTATTACACTCTCATAGGGTTTTTATTAGCTGCTACATGGTTGAGTAAGACCCAACCCTGCTAGGGTTCTGTCATCGTCCCAACTACGACCATCACCGCTGTAGCCTTCGGCCAGCGACCACCTCCCCGCTTGCTGCAGTGCGAGATAGGGCTGCCGTCATTGCTCCATGGCCAGCAAACCACCCAGTCTTGTCGTTCCCTCGGCAACTATGTCTCCAGCCGCCATGACCCTTACCGACCCCCCCTGATGTCGCTGCTTTCACCCCACGACATTGTTGCCTTCCAATAGCCCTGTTATGTGGCGAAACAAAGCTTTCCCACAACCGTCGCAAGTGTCGGCTGCCATCGCAAACTCCTCAACCACCATGACTGCTGTAGCTGCCCACGATCGGTGCTGACTTCCCACGATGCTGCTGCCTTCTCCCCACGATGCTGCCATGATGTTGTTGCCTTCTTCCCATGAATGCTACCTTCTAACTTTTTTCCAATCGCACCACTACAATCTCAACCCCAACTGCTCGACGATCGCTTCTTTGCATCGTAGCACCTGCAGCAACATCGACACTATCGCCATCCAGCCCTCAACACATGCAGCAACATCGCATGCAACACACAGCGATAGAAATTTTCCTTCTCGTAACGATCACAGTAAGCCTTAATGCTGCACTTGCCGTAGTTTCACACCTACAATGCTGATGCACTTAACTAGACATTAGAAGTAAGAACAGGGAATTACAGATCTACAGTCTTACGCAATGACTATCGACAACTCAGTAAAGGCCTAAATTGAAGCATTAGAAACCAGAATTGAGAACCGACTACAGAAGACCCTTAATAAATTCAAAAGAAGTCTATTGGAGAACTTTAGTAAGTTTCAACAAGATGGACAGCTCATTAAAATTTGTTAGACTTTTATAGTATTAGAATATCAGGGCAAATTCAAATAATGGTCAAATCAAGCCACAGATTAGTCTGAACGACAACTAGTGGACACCTTTATTGAAGGGCTTAATCCAGATATTAGATATGAAGTTAAGGCTTGACAACCCCACATTATGATAGCTGTAATTTCATTTGCACGTCTACATGAGGAAAAAATTAATCGAAAAAATCGTCGAAATAGAAGTGACAACAAATAAATGATTAGCGAGCCACCAGCCCCATCTATTCCTAGCCAAAACCTTAACACCCGAAAACTAACCCAAGAAAAGCTCAAGGAAAGATCAACAAAGGGTTTGTGTTGGCATTGTGATGAAAAGTAGAGTAAGGAGCATAAATATAAACAAGGGCAACTTCTGGTGATTGAACCAATTAGGGAGGACTTGGAAGCTAACAACGTTGATTCCGATCATGAAGGTATGAATTTTGATAAAGATACCGAACCTATTATACATACAATACATGCATTAGCTGACTATTCTAACCCACAAATAATAAAAGTTGAATGAATTTTAGAACATCAACCTATTACAATTTTGATTGATACCGATAGCACTAACAATTTTATGGATAGTAAAATTGCTAGCCGACTAGCCTACCATATTGAAGACTATGACAAATTCAAAGTAACGATTGCTGATGGATGAACTTTGACTAGTGACAGTAAATATTCAAAGATAAAGCTGATTATATAGGTCCAAAAACTATTGGTGGATTTCTTTTTGCTACCTTTGGAAGACTTCGAAGTGGTGATCCTCAAGGGAAGACGAAGAAGTAAAGCCATAGTTGCTACTAGCCATCAGATGGAGAGGGGTCTACAGAAGACTGCAACAACTACTACACTAAAAGGTTGACCTATTGCTCACACTATCAAAAGGTAGAGTTCGTGCTTACTTGATCAACGAGTTGTGATGCATCGCAGATATCTTATACTGAAAGAGAAGCTCCTCAAATTTGATATCGCTCAGCCATAAGGACAAGGTTGATATGAAGGAAGCAGAACTATTACGATCCTTTTATTTTTTAAATTTTTAAATAATATTTATTGAGTTATGTTTTGTATAAGAAGAGTTGAATATAGGTTTATTTAATATTTATTTATTATTAAGAGTCCAAGTCCTTGTGGAATCTAGGTGGAACTCTATAAATAGGGTTGTATTTGTTTATTTTCAAAAAGTAATGAAAAAATTATCTTAGCCATTTGGTAAACCCGAGGTTGATCCCCTCAAAGCGATCAAAGGAGGTTAATTCTGTTGGGATCTAGAGCGACATTAAGAGGGGGTGAATTAGTGCAGTGGTTAATAACAAAAATTTTCAATGATTTGGAAATACTTTCGGAAACTTCATACGTTGAAAACTTTATTTCAATGAAATCCGGTTTCGATTGCATATAAACTTTAAATGATTTGTAAGAAGGAGATAAGCAAGTGGAGTAGCAAGTAAATAAGGTTTGTTAAAATATAAAGAATAATAGTAAATACAAACTAGGATTTTTATAGTGGTTTGGTCATATGACCTATGTCCACTCCCGATTCCTCTCCTCTTAAGGCCATTGGCTTTTTCACTAGTTGTCCTCCTTCCAACGAATGAGGACTGACTCCCTTGCAGCTCTCTCCTTTTGATGGGCTTAGGAGGTAATCCTTACAAGTACTAAAACACTCCTCTCTTTGGAAACAAGTGAAAGACTAGAGGAGAGAAAGGATTTTAACAAAGTTTTTCTACTTTTAGGTTTAGTGTGCTTGTGTATTCAACCCAAAGATGTGATGGGTTTTTATAGGCTCCAATCTGATTCAAACTTGGAGCTAAAAAACTTTCCTATCATGGGTTTATCGGGTACTGATGGTACCACCGCTTGTCACTAGTGGTACCACCGCTAGTTTGATCCTGACACTGAGTGGCACCACCGCCCAGTCTGGTGGTACTACCACCTGACACACTGACATGATCATCGTACTAGGCGGTACCACCGCTCAGTCAGTGGTACCACTGCTAGGTGTTCTGACATTGGGCGGTACCATCGCCCAGTACAACCTGGGGACCTAGACCTGGGCAGTGCCACCGCCGTAGTCTGGCGGTGCCACCGCCGTAGTCTGGCGGTGCCACCGCCCTAGTATGGCGGTGCCACCGCTAGATAAGGTCTAGCACTTCCGGTTGGGCTTTAAACTCGGCCCAAACTAGTCCATTAATAGGCCCAATTAGCCTTTACCAAGGTTATAGAATTAACACTTAATCCTAACTATAATTACATGCTAACTACAAAATTAAAGACATTTTCTAAGCTAATACAAAGTTCAAAAAGTTAAGACTTCCTCCAACGAGCTTCCGGCGATTTTCCGACAAACCCTCGGATACCATTCTACGGACTCTCAGCAAGCTCCTGGACTTCACGATGATCTTAAAGAGTTCCAACAAGTTTCTTCAGCAAGCTTCAATCTTTCTTGGTAAGCTCCGTGAACTTCCGACGAATCTTTCCGACGAACTTTTGAAAACCCTTCGGCTAGCTCCCTACTCATTCTCGGCTAGTTCCGGTAGCACTCTTGATGAATCTTCAGACTTTCGTCAAACTCCCAGCAATTCCATCTCACTTGACTCCAACACTTTGTTTCGCTTTATCTCTTCATCATTATCATAATTAATCTTGCACACATAAACCTTAACTTTACTTCGATCTAATTAGTTACACGAATCAACCTCCTATTATCCGGCACATTATTGGTTGGTGCTTTGTCCAGTTCTTTAGCGTACCGTCCTCTCTTCTGGCCTATTGTCCAATCAACAATTGACCTATACAACCCCAATCTCCTTAGCACAACACCACACTTCTTGGCTCGATGCCCGATATCCGAAGCCTTTTGTTGATTATACACCGGACCTTTAGCACAATGTCCAATATACTGACATGATCTCTTCCGGTACTACGTTGATTCATCCTATGTCAATTGTCTAATCCTGATCGATAGTAGACCTACGTCAATCAAAACATAGTTAGACAACTAAACACAATCAATTAGTTTCATCATCAAAATTTGAGATTCAATAGATTCCCTCGAAGTGATCAAGGAGGTCGATCCCCTCAAAGCGATCATTTATCCCCTTTTCTTCCACTTTGTTAGAACCCTTACGGATTCTAAGCTTGGGGTTGATCTCTTTAGGGGATCGGCCTCCTTGGAACTCTCTCTATAGGGGTTCCTTCCTCTAAGTTGTTGCTCAAAGGTTATTAAAAGAATGATCTATTCATGATGAAAAGAGAGTGAATACATGACTATTTATAGTGCTTCTAAACCTCAATTCCTAATAGGACTCCTACTCAAGACCCCTACTTCTAATAGGACTCCTCTAATAGGACTCATACTTCTAATAGAACTCCTCTAATAGGACTCCTACTTCTAATAGGACTCCTCTAAGAAGCAACCTCCAAACTAATCCTAACGTAGTCGGCATTTTCACATCTTTAATAGAGGTTGGCTAGATAGGATTTACATGAATGCCCTTAGGATTTACATGTTTGCCCCCTTTAATGAAACTGAATTAGGACTCTCCTAGCTGGAGTCCTAACAAATTCATCCTCTTTAAATCAGCCTTGTCCTCGAGGCTGATGCTCCATGAATTCAGAAAATTTGATCTCAAGTCGCCATAGTTCTATCAAGTGGCATCTTATGCTAGTGTTGGGATCTAAAGTGGCACTAAGAGAGGGGGTGAATTAGTGCAGCAGTTATGAACGATAAATTTCGACGATTTGAAAATGCTTTCAGAAACTTCATACATTAAAAACTTTATTTCGATGAAATCCGATTTTGATTGCATATAAACTTTATTTCTTAAAATGATTTGTAAGAAGGAGATGAGGAAGTGGAGTAGCAAGTAAATAAGGTTTGGTGAAATATAAAGAATAATAGTAAATACAAACCAGGATTTTTATAGTGGTTCGGTTATACGACCTACATCCACTCCCGATTCCTCTCCTCTTGAGGCCATCGGCTTTTCCACTAGTTGTCCTCCTTCCAACGGGCGAGGACTGACTCCCTTATAGCTCTCTCCTTTTGACGGACTTAGAAGGTAACCCTTATAACTACTTCACTCCTCTCTTTCGGTGGAATACAAATAAGAACAAGAGGAGGGATGTTTAGA